>CM021109.1:92920491-93513536 GCA_007115665.2 Sequoiadendron giganteum
ATTGACTTTCTTGTATATTGTCCCTCATCTTGTTAAACTCATCTAGGAGAGTATTTTAGTTATTCAACAATTCATCAAACTTCTTCTGTGAAATTTGTGCAGTATCAGCACTTAGCATGGCAGCATGCATAGTCAACTTTGCAGGTTCGATGGGAGTAATATCGGTGGCTCTTTTTACCACAACTAAGCCAATGACCTCCTCAAAATTGATCTAACCACTTTAGGTTTACCTATATTAGGATTCATTGACTAAATTACATTTGTATTCAATTTGGGACTAAAACTAGAACCAAAGACATGGTTATAAAAATGATCTTCAAACACAAAGGCTTGAAGGTCCCTCCTGATTGCATCAAGTGCAATAGAAGTAGTAAGGGTCCATCCTGAAAGCAACATCATACCACTTTCCTTAACAATTTTTTTCGCCTCGACAGGAGTAATTAGTTTTATCTTAGCCATTATCTTCTCCTCTTTTTCCTTTTTTGCCTCCTCTTGTTGTGAAGAATCCACATTAGCCTTAGCCTCTTCAATTCGCTTTTTTATGTCTTGGCTCTTATGTTGAATGATAAACTCCTTAAATTCCTTAGTTTGCACAAAAGAATCATCAGCAAGGAATTCATCACAAGCCTTGACCTTGGGGTCATCATCAGCTTCCTCATTATATTGCCACTTGACAATTCTATCTTGGGGAATATATGGGTCAACAACATCTTTTATCTGAGGGGAAGGGAATCTCCTTTCCACCTCTTGATCATAAAGTACATGCTCTATAGATTTCTCATCTCCAATCAATTCAGTAGCAGAGTATTTAACCAAATGGTTGCCCCCTTCACCAACCTCCAAAGGTTGTTCCTAAATATCCATAGCTTCTTGTTGTTGCTCCTTGAGTGCTTGTGCCTTCTCAGCAGCATCCTTGACCTTTGCCTTGAATACACAACTCTGATAATCTTTTAGTTTGGTCATGGACCTTTCATAAGGGCTCTCAATCTCATCATATGGACTGATATAAAAATCATTCCTCTTTATTATGTCTTCCTCAATATCACATATGGAATTCCACTCTTTCTTTCTTGAAGTCACCGCACCATCAATTACCAAATTTCTGATTGTCATCATCAATGTACAAAAAGTGATGGGAGAACCCGGACAAACCCTTCTTTCTTTTCATCTCATTTACAAACCCTTTGAGGTCATAATTTCTAACCTCATCTACAAGAAACCTAAGGTTATTCAACATTATTCTAAATTTTTCATACCCCTCCTTTAAAATGGCAATGAAATAAGAAAAAGAACACTGTGGGGTTACCACTAAACCTTTCCTAGGAATTATGAAATGTTCCTTATCCATGAAGTCCAGCTGCCACAGAAGCTCCATGAAGGCAAACCTATTAGAAACATACATTGGTAGGCAACGGGGTGCAACCTTGGCTCCATAAGCTCTGATCAAAGTGTAGTGTGAGTGCAAAAACCAGTCACCCCAATTGTGAGTTTTTGTCGCTCCTTCTTTAAGTTATTGGGGATGCATAATCTCATTGATGACTCTTGAGATTCTATACAGAGGTGCCTCGCCCAAACTCTCCAAAATACCAAACCTCACAACATTGCAAAATGCAAGATAATTTGAATGTAGGCAGTTCTTGTCCCAAATATGAGTCCACATTTGGACAAGAAAATCATTTCCTTATCATCCTTCTACCTTAGCTTAATTTGTTTCTTCCATTTCTATTTTCCAATGTAAAGAATCATGTGCATCAACAAATAATAATGGGGAAAATACAATGGGGATCTTCTATCCTTCAATCCAATTAACCCTTTATGCATATTCTCAGCAATGTACGCTACATAATCAAACCCTCTATTGGAGTTCCAATTTTGAATATCAATTACCATTACCAAAAAAGTAGTTGGTATCCTTACATCAAACCTATGAGCCAATACCTGATCCAAGAAATAGTATGTGTTCTTGAAGTAGTTGGAAAACTCATCACAATCAAAAGGTTCCAAATCTTTAGGACCAAAACCCATCTTATCTTCTTTCATGTGCCTAGCAAGCACATGTTTTCTATACCCATATTTTTTTTGTTCATACTCATTGTAACATAAATCATAAAATTTGATGTTGATAGTGTAATTACGGTTTAGCTTAAACACCTCCACAATCCTGTCTCTAGTTATGTCAAGAAGTGGGGTTCCATTCTCACTTTTTATTATTTTATCCTTGGTATCATAATGCCTAGCTAGCTCTAGCATCAAGTCCACTTCAACAAATACATTAGGTACCACAAGCCTTCTAATATTAAAACCCCATAGGTGACGGGCTAGATGTTTAGCATATCTTTTGTTGAAGGCATACAAGAATAACTCCCAACCACTCTTTGGTAAAGGGACCTCACCAATTATAGTAGCATTTTCAATCAATCTGCTAGTTACGACACTCTACCCTGTAGGTCTTTTTCCAATATTTTTTCCTCCCTCAATATTATATCCTTGGACTCACCTTCCATGAACCTAGAAAGGTCTCTCTTTTCTCCTTTAGATTTTGTAGACTTCTCCAAAGATTTTGGCTTAGGTTTAGCAACTTTAGGCTTCTTTTGTTTTGGTTTACCCTTAACCCCCGAGGATTCACTGGGTTGACTCATGGTTTATAGCTAGGGCTTATAATTTTGACTTATAAATGATGGTTTACTAGTTGCTACTTACAAAAAAATCAATTATAGACTCAACTACAGAAACTCCCCTACGTTTATGCTGAACTCATAAGTTAATTCATACGAATTTCTATAATACCAAAAACCTTTTCAAACCCTAAGCACCTAGAACCATTTGAATTAATCACTAGCTTCCCTTAACCAGTTTAATTCAATCACAATTTACACAGAGATGTGTAAATATTTTCTTACCCGAGAAAACGCTTTCCTTCAATGCCTTTGCAACTCTTTCCCTGAGCTCCTCACATCTTTCTCTTCAAACTTGATCAATTCTTTTGCTTCAAATGATTGAAATTGTGATGACAAATGAGCCAACAACCTTCTTTATAGCTAAGGAATGGATCATCTTCACCATTAATTCTTGAAAGAAAGCTTGGGCGAGCGAACTCACACCTAGTCATTTAAGTTCAAATTTTGGTCTTTGATCATAGGGTAAACCCACAAAAGTGGTTTACAATTCTAGTGAGGAAGGAAAAGTTGCAAAAAATGACCCCATGTAAAAAAAATTGGTTTTTCGAACCCCCCTTCGAGTGAGCCCATTTAATGATGGGGCCCACCATTCCTGGCAAAAATTCAAAAGAGAAGGCTTGCGGAAAGGGGGTTTGTTCAAACCCTGGTTTGAGTGAACCCTAGTTCAAGAAAACCCTGGTTCGAGCGAACCCCCATTTTCCCTCCTTCTCCCCCTCAGGCACCAAAAAAGTCCATAATTTTGTGTTTCGAAGCTCGAGATGAGGATGAAAACGGAGGAGACTTCATAGACCCAACCGGATGATGGTAGTCCTCAGAATGAGCTATCCAACAAATATAGTTTTAATATGTTTTTGTCTTATTATTTATTTGTTTTTTAGATTTATTAAACATAAGTTTTTCATTGAAAATCAAGATCTATATTCTACACATGTGGAAAAATAGAAGATTATCAAAATAAAAATTGAAAAATATGAGGGCACCAGATATTGAAGTCCTTGATCCAACAAAAAAAAAATGAATTTCAATACATACAAAAAAGTTTACGCATTATACGGTCTGCTTATGTCTGAATTGTAATTGGTTTGACTTTGAAACTTGATTAAGGGAAAAATATTCAATAAAACACTATGAAACCAATTGGAAGCACTAGATACCATAGTTACAAATCTAAATTCGAAAAAAAATAGAATTTTATCCTTCATGGAAAAAAAAATTATGCGTTATACGGTGAGCGTCACTCCTTAAAAATGTTGTTTACTGATAAAAACTAGTTTTCGAAGGAGATGGAAAAAGAATTGCAATCTGATTCCAAAAAATTTGAAAAAATATATTTAGAATCTATAGACAAAATTTCACAAATCATTAGTTTGCATCATCTTCAAATTCCTCACGGTTTAGCCGCTATAGTTGCCCGAAAGTGAAGATTTAGTTAGAAAAAATTATTTCAATGTCCAGTTTGGCCAACAATTATAAACCAATATTGTGGTATCACCCCATTTTGATTTAAAACTCCATCCATGGCTCTCCTTCATCCTTGCGATTTCCCTTTTTTTCTTTTAGCAATGTCCCCTGATGCTTCCACATCACCCCTTTTTTCTTTTATCACCTTTTACTTTGAGGCCATCGCTCATCACTACTTCGTTCTTTGCTCCTTTGAATGGATCCATGATGCCTTAGCACCCAGTGATGAGGGGAATATTCCATCAAATATTCCATTGCTCATCACTAATGTGCTCTTTAGACCTCCATTTATAACTGTGATGGCTTGAGGTAGCACAATGGGCATAAGACTTGACCGTCCATCATGTATCACCAATACTCCTTTTTCATGGTGCATCCTATCAGTGATATGAACAACATATGCGATAAGATCATTGTTGTTAGATCAAGTCATTTTCCTTTGACTTTATTCTTCACCCATCACTCATTTTTTATTCACATGTTAACAACTAAATCACATCAGCGATGAAAGAAAGGTGGCAATAGTTCAAGATTTGGCCACATGTCCTTTGCAACAAGATCAGTGGTCATGCAGGTGTCGCTCCTAGAAATACTTAGATTAGTGATATAATAATAGAACCATACACGTCATCACTCATCGCTGATATGGACAAGATAAGAAAGTATAAATCCACGATGGGTGATGAGCTAGTAAATACAAAGGGCCATAGTGATCGCGTATCACTAATTTAGAACTTGAATTATTTGAGCGATCAACGATACAAAAGTAGCTAGTGATACTGAGGAAATCCTTCATATCGCGCATTTTTGATATGAAACTGAAGGCTTAAAACCTATTTGTAATATAAATCAAGGCAGCGATGTGAAGGAACTTAAATCCATTTCAAATTCAATATTAGCGGTCACAGGGCTATTAGCGATGAGCGATATGTTGAGTGATAAGCAAGAACTTAACTAGAATAATTACGCACATGCTCATAAGTTGTTTTAAAATAGGGGGACAGACTAGGTGAGATGAAATATAAGGACCTTAAAGGACTTAATACCACCTTTGAAAAAGGATGTAAAGGCCAAAAATTTCCAACCTTCAACCTTATAAAATATTAAACCCCAAACCAAACTAAGAAGACAATACTAAGCAACTGGTAAACGGGGAACCTTAGGTATAGGGGGTTGATCAATACATGGATGCAAAAGACTTAAGTTGTTTTGAACTAATAGAAGACCGACCATAGAAATTCAATGAGGAATTAGACCAAAAGACAAGGATTAAGAAGAGAAGGAAATATGCTAAGTAGAACCCACCAAATAGCACAAAACCCTAAACCCTTGTTTCAGTCCAAACCAAGAAGCCACCCAAGCAAAGGAATTTGGATCAGTAGAACATGAAAAAATTGATGGTTCCACCAATTTCTCTGACTGGGGACACATGCCTCTCGTAGGCATAGCAAGATTTTAGATCTCATGGTTGAAGTAGACCAAGCACGAGGAACCCAAAAACCAAGGACTTGCTCGAACAAGGCAAGGAGACCAGACCCAAGCAAACCTATATACAAATTTTATAGGACTATACACTGTACATGGAGTAGAACATATTTCAAGAGAAATATGGCTTCAAGAACTGTTCATGTACTAGCAGTTCAAGAAGTTCACCTATTAAGCTTTGGAGAAAGTATGAATTCTCACCATGTGTGTTTGACACCAGATAAGGGCCTAGCTACAATGCTTCAAAATTTCCATGCTTACCCTTATCCTGGTCTCTTGTATTCCACATCATTACCATGCACCCTATTTCAATTTTTTTGGGAGAAGCTATTTTATCATATAACTACTTGACTTGCAACTGCATCTTAGTTTTTTTATCATGAGCTTCTCTTCTAGTTTCATCCAACTGTATCAAGGCATCAACTCTATGCCACATTTCATCACAGATGTGACTATCATATTCTTGTACAAACTTGTACATTTTTAGCATTTTTTTCTAAGGAAACCTAGCATCTAAATAATACACCAGACCAAATGGTGAGTGCCCAGTAGCTTTCTTGGCAGTAACCTTGTCTGCCCAAAGTGCAAGCTTTAGCTTTGAATCCCATGCTTTCTTATTCTTCTCAATTATCCTTTTGATGATCTTCATCAAACTTTTGTTACTAGATTCAGCTTGACCATTCCCTTAAGGATAGTAAAGGGAAGAATAAGAAATATGTATGCCATGTTTATCACAAAAACCCCTTAACTCATCTGATCTAAAACACATAGCATTATCAAAAATGATTTTTTTTGGGACTCCAAACCTGATTAAGATGTTATTCATTAGAAAATCAATCACCACTTTGTTTTATTCCTTCTTGGTGGGGATTTCCTCCACCCATTTTGTAAATTAATCAGTTCCAATGAGAATCCAAGAGTGCCCCCCATTGGATTTCTCAAATATTTCACCAATGAAGTCAATACCCCCATTGTTGAAAAGGGACCTGAACTGAAATGGGTCTAAGTGGCAAATTCCCTAAAAATTTCAATGTTTATGAGAATCTTTGGCAAGCATCACATGCTTTACCAAACTTGTGGGAATCTTTGAACATTGAGGGCCACCAAAAACCTGCCCTCAAAATCTTATGAGTAGTAGTTTTAGCGATGTTGTGGTCGCCACATACTCCATTATGCATTTCTTGTAAAAGTTCCAATGCATGTTTTTTGTCAACACATTTAAGTAATACACCCTATGGGCTTCTCCACCAAATCTCATTATCAATAATGACATATTTAATAGCCTGTAACTTCAAAGTCCTTTTTTCATTATCAGTCATACCTTCAGGACATTGCATAGTTTGCAAATATTGAATAATTCTCCTATACCAACAATAATTGTGCATGTCATAAATGGGTGCAACATCTACACATTTAACCCAGTTTACTTAGTTGGCTTCCAAGTTGTTTACGGCCATTAACTTAGCTAGACCTTGCCCTCTTACCAACTTGGTAATATGAACATCAATATTAAACTCTTGGATTCTATTGATCCTTTAGCACCTTCTGCTTGTGGTCTCTTGTTGAGTGAAGATATCCTTCACAACAACACTTGGTACAAAAGCTATGACTGTAGCTCCCATTAGGTATGTCCTAAAAAAAATTACAGCCTTGACTAAAGCATAGGCCTGCTTCTCATTCATATCATACTTAAGTTCAACAACTTGCTTGAATATTTGCTAAATAATGCAATGGTTTGTTCAAATCCCTTATCATTTTTCTGTAACAAGACAATAGAAATAGTATGAAAAGATGTAAAGGAAAAAGTGTGCATAGGTCTGGAGAAATCTGGAGATTTTAACACTGGAACCTCCTTGATGGCTTGCTTTATATTTTTGAATGCTTGACTAGGCTCCTCACTCCAAACCACTCTCTCTCCTTTCTTCAGCATCTTAGAAATAAGGTGGGTAATTTCTACAAAGTTAGTTACAAATCTTCTCAAGAAGTTGATCTGACGAAAAAATGACTGGATACCTTTAGCATTTTTTGGCTATGGAATTTTGTCTATGGCTTCCACTCTCTCAGGATCAATCCTTATTTTTTCTTTGGACACAATATTCCCAAGTAGCTTACCTTCCCTTACCCCAAACACACACTTCTTGGGATTCAATGAGATCCCATATTCTAGCGCTTTCTTAAAAACTTTCTCCAAATGCATACATTGATCTTCTTCCTTTTTACTATATGTAGTCAGGTCATCCTAGTAAACAACTAAAAATATGTCTATGAAATCAAAAAATGCCACATCCATGGCTCTCTGAAAATTATCCCCTACATTTGTCAATTCAAATGGCATCCTTACATAGACATATGTACCCCATGGTGTTGTGAAAGTTGTTTTGTACTGCTTAGATTCTTTGACTACCACTTGATTGTAGCCTAAGATTCCATCCATCATGGATAATGACTCACAGCCAGTTACCTTCAGTAACATGGCTTCCATGTTCAAAAATGGGTAATTGTCCTTCAACAATGACACATTCAAGTTTCTAAAATCAACACAAAGCCTGATGTCACCATTCTTCTTCCTAACTAGAACAAGATTTGAAACCCACATTGAGTGTCTGATGGGCTTAATGATTCTAGCATCCCTTAATTTGTCAAGTTCTTCCTGCATCTTAGGTTGCAAGGTGGGATTTATGAGTCTTTGTTTTTTCCTGAAGGGCTTGACATCTAGCTTTAGAGGTATTTCATGTTGAAATAGCTTTTCTTTATATGCCTTCAAGTCATCATAAGAACATGCAAACACATGTCTATATTTTCTCAACAAAGCAATCAACATTTCTTTGACTTGAGGTTTCATCTTCTTCCCAATGTAAACCTTTTTGGAGCATTCTTTGTCTCTAAATTTACCTCTTCAAGATCCTCTTTGTGGGTGGATGTTTGTTTTGCATGGCTTCTATCAAGGCCATCAAAAACCATTTCCAATGCAACCAATCCTTTTGGGATTTTATTTTTTTTCAGTTGGATGATCTCATTTCCAAATATGGTTTCCTTACCATCCAATTCCTCCACAAAGGCTCCAAAATCAATTTCTTGACCCTCATATTCATCTATGCACTACAAGAATCTTAATATGTCATCATCATTGTTAAAGACCTGTCATCTCTTTATGTTGTTAGGAACTAAAGGTCTGACCTACACTTCAACTTTTGAAATTCCAACAAAAATAATATCATTTGGCAATAGAGCAATATTAGCAAGTAAATCTGCCATTCGATTATTGCTCCTATCCAACTAGTCAATGCCAAATGCATCAAATTGTTCAATTTAATCCCAAAAAGAATTCCTATATTGTCTCAGTCTAGTGGTTTTTGATGCATATTTTCCCCTAACCTAAGAAACCACAAGTTTTGAATCTCCAATGACTTAACTTTCCAATTCCATGTTTCTCAGCTAGTTTTAACCCTAGTAGCAAAGCTTCATATTCAGCAACATTGTTCGTGCATGCAAACAGCAATGAAAATGAAAACTTAAAGGTTTTACCACTAGGAGATATGAGTATTACTCCTACACCAGCTCCTTCGTTTGAGCAAGCACCATCAAAATGCATGTTTCACAAGTCATCATTATTGGCTTGTTGTAACACTTCCTTCCCAAGAGGTGTAGGTTTTTTTTCTTCCTCATCTTGTAACTCTTCAATTCTAAAATTATCCATGTCGGTGTCTAAAAAGTGGACTCTATCTGCTTCTTCCATTTAAATTCAATTATGTGTGGAGCTCTTGGTTCCCTCACAAGCTTGATATATTTTCCTTCAATAGGAAAAGTTGCAAAGGACATGTCACACTGCATGCTACCTCCCATGGAGGCACTCCACTTTCTTGACAATAACATACCATAGTTTGGTGGGATGTCCACCACTACAATGCTCATGACAAACTCCTTATCAGGAAAAGAAGCTAGTTTGCATGGAACGCCTTTGATTACTCCTATGACTATAATTTCTCTAGAATCCATGCAATAACGTTTTCCATATGCACAATTTACCTTCAAGCCCATTTCTTTCATTATCTCTACCAGCATGATGTTTGATGAAGCTCTTGATTCAATCATACAATTATTTAGGAGCTTGCCATCAATAATCAGAGTTACATAAAATGGATCAATGTTGCTTGGGCAAGTTGTGATGGTGTTGCCCAAATAAATCCAAGGGATCTCACCAATGTCTCCCTCTATTTATTCTTCACTCACTTGATTTCCACTCACTTGAGGTTGAGTAGACACCATTTATCTTCATAGGCCTTAGTGGTACCATTGATGAGGTCCACTGCCTTTTACTTATGCTCATCAATTCTCATCATTTTTGTTAATGAAACAGTCACCTTGACTTGGGAAAGTAGCTAAAACATGTCAATTGGATTATATTTTGGTATTTCATAAGGGAATACACTATGTTCTTCAACTTGAACCTCTTGTTGCTCAGATTTATTTTTTGTCTCTTTCTTATCTTGTTTTTTTCCTGATCAGCACTTGAATTTTGGGTCTTAACCTTAACAATTGAAACAAAATCTCATCAGGCTTCTTGGCTACATTATCTTTCTTGGCCCAAATTTGAGGTTCTTTACTCTCCTTAGCTTTTACCTCTCCTTTCTTAAACTTGGCCAATTCTTATGTTTTAGTCCCCTGTTTCTTTGTATTTTTCTCTTTCGTGAACATACTACCAAGCTTACCTTGATCATAATTAACAACTCTACTTCTCAAGTTGTGAGTGTTCCTGGGTTGCTCTACCAATTTCATTGTCATTTTCTTATACTCCTCATAAGAAGGTCTTCTCAAGGACACATCTATTTCATTTGTTTCCATAGCATAAATGTTGTCTTGAACCTCCTCATCCTCATCAAGGAAAACTTGCTAATGATAAGAGTCTAACTTTTGTCTTTGAAAATTGACATCCACCTCATGTGATTCTTCTTTTGAAAAACACTCTTCATCAACAAAGTCTGATCTATGCATAAGCACATGTACTTCTACATCATTTTCCTCCATTGGCTCATAGTCATCAGACTGAATTTTTTCTTATTCAGACTGCCTTTCTATTAACATGTCTGAGAAGCATGTGGCAACTGGAAAACAACACACCAAGGTGTCTCATCAGCAAAATTAATTGAATTTTTCTATAGTAGATCAGGGGGGCTTTACTTTGTGTGTTCTTCTGATTATTCTGAATTGGATTTCCATTATTCCAATTAGTGTTATAAGGATGGTCCTTCAACTGAGGAGGCCTTTCATTCTTCTAAGAATTTATCTTATCATTTGTAAGTCCTTTTTCTTGTTTGGAAAGTCTATAGTTGATATCCTTCATAGAACTTGCAACTTTGTCAATCTTGTCTTCCAATGAAGCTCCCTTTTCAGCAGAGTGCTTATCTTCCTTCTTCGAAATCTTCAAGATTTTAACATCTTCTCTTCTCCCCACTTTACCTGTGTCTCTTCTAATTTTCTCAATATGAAGTGTCATCTTGAATTCTTCTCTTAGGTTTTGAGGATTCTTATCTAACAAGAGATAGCTCATCTTTGCATCGAATGTATTGCAATAATTTACCAAGAACATATTATCATTAAGTCTCAAATCAGGAGGTAATCTATTCATGGCCTTATGAAACCTTGTATTGAAATCAGCAACAGCCTCATTTGACCCTTTAGAGATGTTATTAAATTAATTGAAGAGGAACCTTGCATCATTTTTATCACTGTACTATTCTCTAAACACCCTCTTAAACTCTTCCCAAGAACCAATGCTCTCATCTGGTAAAGATCTATACCATTCTCTAGCATCTTCAGTAAGTGATTGCATGAAAAGCTTCATCATCACATCCTCATCCTCCACTTCAAAATCATCCATCACATTTGTAAATGCTTTCAGGTGATCCTCACCACTTATGGCATTGTTACTAAAGAACTTAACCAAAGCAGGCATGATTTCCTTAGGGAATTGATTTGGATAGCCAATAATCCCAGCAAAACATAATTGTTGGTACCTATCCACTTGCATTGGTCTCCTGTGAACTGATATTTATGATTGTTTTGAGGCTCACCATCTTATTGATTACTAGATTGCTTGTTTCCCTTTCCATTTCCACCTCCACCACCACCACTTCCTTCTCCATATCTAGAATAGGTATTCTTATTTTTATGGTTACCTCCACCACCACCTCCACCAGGAACATGTCCATCTAATTTAGTCTTATGTGGATCAAGATCAGAATGACTAGAGATTGAATCTCTTAGATTAGGAATAGAGGTTTTGAGGAATGAAATCTTCCTTGATATTTCAGCATTTGAGGTTTCAATTTCCATCTTATTCAATTCTTGCTGAAACTTCTCATTAACTAGCTACAACCTTAAGATTTTAGGTTTAGGAGGTGCATTTTATGGAATGGATTTGGTCTTGGAATCATTGGTGGAAGTATTAGTAGATGAAGTATTCGCATTTGTACTTGGGTTTGGTTTCTTAGGCTGGCCTATAGGTTTCTTTCCATGATCCATAAGTTGTGACTTCTTAGTAGCAATAGAAGGATCTGTGACTTTAGTTGTTGTAAAAAAATCAATATAAGTACTTGCAGCAGAGGTTCCCATAGGAATGGTCACCTTAGGAGGATCAGGGGTTATCTTAGCAACATATTTAAAAGGAACTTTAGGGATTGGTTCTTCCTTTAATGCTTCTTTGATCTTTTCAATCATTTTTCTTTGAGAATCTCTTTCCAAAACCTTTGCCTTGATTCTCTCCTCTCTTTCCTTTGCTTGCTTCTCCTCTAAATCCTTGATTCTGAGTTCCTCTTCTTTTAAGGCTTGCATATCCTTATCTATGTCATCTTCATCTTCTAAGACAAGATCAGACTCACTAGGTTTAGGAGTGTAATAGGTAAGATTTACTGGTTCCCTCTCAGAGGAATGGTGTGGGGCTCTACTATGGGATCCACCCCTTGGATTAAATTTATCATCATAAACATAGATTTACCACCAAGGGTTGCCCCTCTGGCTGGGAATTTATTATCCTTTTCCCAACATTCTCATCTCTCTTCTTCCTTTGATATTCAAGGTGACTATCAGGGACTTCATTAGTGGGAAAACCTTCCTTGTTTTTATCAAGCACACCAAATTCATATTCCTCTTCATGATAATTTTCATTTAAATCAAGAGATGCACTAGTAGGATTTTTAGTAGACTTACTTGATTCATAATTCTTTACTTTCCAGGTTGATTGTTTTTCCTTTGATGGCTCAGACTCCAGCTTCTGCGTAGGATGTTTCTTTATATATCTTCTAGTTCTTCTTATGGTGTCAAATTGATCCTCAATGTTCTCCTTCCCCTCCCTTCATTGAGGATTTAACCTTGCACTAGCACAAGAGACTTCAGAGTCACCACCCACTATATTGGGAAATAAAATTTGATTACACTTTAGAGATGCGCTCACAATCTTAGAGAAGACTTTGAACATAACTTGACATGAAATGGAAAAAGGAACTAGAACTCGATGCATAAAACTGGATTTGCACTATTGATGAGAATTTTCATAAATTGTTCTCCAAACAATAAAGAAAAATAAAAATAATTGACTCTGACTGTACCAAATCTGACCTAGAGACATTGGACTAGCATTGTCCCCAGCTAAGTTTCCAATTTATTGGTTGTTTTTAAGAACCAAACTTAATCTCAACAATTGTCTATGAATTTATCATAATTCAATGATCAACAATGGTGAGGATTGGCCAACAACTAGGTGAAATCTTGCTAGTCTTTCCCTCTACACTTCGATCTCTACAAGACCTAGGAGGGTGATCCCTACAATGTGCTTAGTGATACTCTTGTACCCTTTACCACAAACATTGTAAATAACAGATATATTCCCATAGATTGCAAATTAGATAAAATCCTTCAAGAATCTGGCTAATTCTCTAACAAGTAATCATCTAAAGTAGGGAATGGACGACATCTCATGAAACTTTAAAAAAAAACAATTGTATTAATGATTTTCAATAAGGATTTGTTCTGTGAAAGGTAGGTTTGACTCAATGACTTTAAAATTATCCAAATCAATAGAAAAGTGTCTTATCCATGGACAAAAAATTCAAATTTGGAATAAACTGTAATACAATAATGACCCAACTCAACATTTACAGACTATTGTGATATTGCGTTACAATAAAACAACTCAAATTTCCCAAAACAAAAACTACTTATCAAATCCTTATACTTAATCATATAAACCTATGATTTCATCAAAGCATTTTAATTAATTCCTTGAATTAAAGTGGAGACAAAACCATACATTCAAGCAAAACAATAGAACAATAAAAAGATCCTTGATCATTTTATTAATAATTCATACGAAAAAATATAGGAGAGAATATGTTCCAAAATTCATATTTCTCATTCAAATTTTGTCACTATTGTAAAACCATTATGCCTATTACAGACTCAAACTCATACCTAAGACTCAACTCTATGTTCTATTTCCTTGTGCTTGAATTAATAAATTCTTTACAATGAGTACCTAAAGCTCTTTCAACCAAAGACCCGTGCAATTGGCCTTGAATTCCCTTTTGTAAGAACAAGGGAGCAACAAGCTTCGGGCCAAATTACACATTTAGTCATATTCTCATTTGACATACATTTCAATTTCAATTTCAAAACATCCCCGAGCAGTTATATTTGCATTTTGAGAGGGGAAAATCTATATAAGACAAAATTCCTTTTTCATATAGCTAGAGAAGATACTTCTTTCCCTCCAAAGGGCATCTTTCGATCGTTGTAGTAGCTCCCCATCTCCTCCATGAGAAAAATTGTATTTCATGTGCCACCAAGTCAGCAAAAACTAAAACATAAAGCAATAAAAGAAGAAGAGTAGAGACCATGTCCATGTCAGCACCTTGTCACCACTTCATAACCGAGAGGATATAATATTTTACAATACTTCAGCAAAGGCTTAATCTATGAACTTTTCAAGCCATGTATTATAATCCTCCTCAGTGGACCATTGTGTATCCAGAAACTCATGCACCTTAGTATTGTGCTAGTTGTACCTGGCATCAATTAATATTTGAGCCTATTTAACAAATGCATCCATTCACACCTCAATCCCATTCATGTTATCAATAGCTGCATTCAACATGGTGTAGTCGGTGAGACTGATTGTTCTCTTAAAATGTGGGAGCATGTTGCAAGAATGGAAAGAATGATGGTTTTTCCATTGATGTCAACTAGTCAATTGGCTAACTAGTTGTTGTTGTCATTGATTTCATGGTTGCAGGTTATTGGCTATCTATGTCGAGGATATTAAGAAAATTGTATTGAAGAAAATTTACAGGTGTTCAGTGGTTGCTCTAGGTTTTTCTCCAGGATTTTCTCCTATGTTTGTGTGGTTCAAATATGTTGACCATGGTTTTTGGAAGCTACTATATGCATATTTTTGGCTGTTGATTCATTCTATAGTGCAAGTTGTGTTCACTAGTTGTGAACTGTGGTTTTTGTGGTTCTAGTTGAGATCCAGGAGAAATATTATTGCTCCGGATTTCTCTTTGGTAAATTATTATGACTTGTGGTTCTTGAGATGAGTTGTTATGATTGTATTGAAGATAATTTTGGTATTTGGAAGGTTTGTGCTTAATTTCTCTATGTGTTTTATAGTGGTTTGGCCAACCTTGTGCTAAACACTATCTTTGGATTTGATGAAGCGTGTTGGATCTATTTGGTTCCTTATCAAGCATGTTTTTGGGTCTCCCTCATTCTAATTCCACCCTAGGATGTTTTTCCACTAACCTAATTTTAATTTCATGTTGGATGGCTAAATTTGGATATGCTTCAAAGTTGAAGATGATATAAATATAAGATGAGTTAGTGGTGAAGAAATACAAGAGAAGGAAAGAGATAAGTGCAAAGAAATAGAGAAGATAGATGCAATATTGATTCGAATCAGTGAGTGTGTGTGATGCGAGTGTACAAGATCAGTGTGAAGCCTAAATTTTGAGTTTCCAGAAGTAGTGAGTTGAAGGTGTACTATATCATTCATGCATGTATGCAAGTGGCTGAGCAAATTGTGGTGGATTTCTCTATTGCATTGAGATGGTATTCTCTTTATAACATATCTCTTATATCTTCTTTGTATCTCTGTGGTAGTGATCCCTTTGGGTTGTTAGCCCTGTTGGATAGTGAGTCCTGATTCGGATAATGGGTCCTTGTGTTGGCAATGAGCCTTACTTCTCAAGCAGTAATCCTTTTGTAATCAGTTTTGATATTCTTTATAGTGTGAGTTAATCCTCACTATGGTTTTTCCCTCATTGGGTTTTCCATGTAAATCTGGTGTTGTTGTGTTTGTGTGATGGTTTTCAATTTTTGAACTTGCACTTAATGTTTAAATCATTTAATCAGTGTTAAGGATTAGTTTCGGTGAATGAATTAAGGTTTAAATTGGTGACAAATGATTCACCCCCCCTTTCAGTTGTCTTTTTCATCAATTGGTAACATAGCTTGGTTCCTTGGAGAAGATCTTAATTGCTTAAGGAAGGTCAGGGATGGCTAGAAAAGTTACTTACGATTATCTGAGGTTTGATGGAACTAATTATGCTATCTGGAAAATATTGATGGAAGAATATCTAGAGTATTGTGGATATGATCTGGAGAAATCTTACAAGAATCCTTACACTCCTCCTGCTAATGGTCTGAGTATGGCTAACGAGATCAAAGCACACGAAGTGAACAATAAGGCGAAGTAAATTTTGAAGAATAGTCTTGTACATTCTGAGTTGATTAAGGTTCATAATTTGAAGACTGCTAAGGAAGTCTGGGATACTTTGGAAAGGGCACATGAAGGTGATGAAAGAGTCAAAGAGGAAAAATTGCAAAATTTGGAGACACAGTTTGAGCTCCTAAATGTGTCTCAAGATGAGAATGTTAAAGCTTATGTATAGAGATTGGATGAGATAGTAGCTGGGATGTGAGGACATGGTGCTACTATAGATGAAACCTGGATTGTAAAGAATATTTTTAGAACTCTCCCTGATGCTTGTAGCAAAAAGGTATGTGTTATTGAATAGAGTATATACTATGAAACTTACACTAAAGATTTGTTTGTTGGCATATGGCTTGTAAGTGTTGTCATTGATGGCAACCTAAGTCATGCATCCTATCTGTAGTATAGTTTTGGTTTACACCGGTAGAACAGGGTGAAGAATAGGACATCCGGTTATAAGTATAAAAGTCAATTTGGACATCTCATCAGACTACTATTTTGGGTTGTAGATATCTAAGGAAGGTTTGTTGACGTTTTTTTATGCTTATTCATGAAGTATACTGATACGCATTCAATGGTATGCGATCTAGGAGATCCGGTGCACTAATCTGTTGATTATCTACATGCTAGAAGGCCGACCAGGCAAATATAGTAATCGTGGATGTATAAGGAGTAATTAATCAAATGTTTTCATGCTCTATTATGTTTGTTTAGGTCCTCTCTATGTCTTAACTGAATTTGGAGGATACGCATAAAGAATTAATGGTGGATCTAGCCGACATAAGAATGATCAAATCCTTGATAGCGGATATATATATATATGAGATCGGTTTTATCATTTTGTGTGTGTCACATGTGGAGAAGTGTGTGAAGATAATGAATATATGAAACATGAATATGGTGTGAAATTTGGCAGAGTAATAGTGTGAATTTTTCTATGTGTGATGCGAAGAGCAAAAAAGAGCAGAGCAGGGTAGAGTCAAAAAGCAAATCCAGAGTCAAATCTATGAGCTTCACCAAAACTATAACCTGGAATGAATAGATGCTACTATCTCATTTCATCCTTCAGATGTTTTTAATTTGAACTTTTGTAGGGAAGTGAGCTCTAGGCAGTGTGCCTGAATGCAAGTACATTCCTCTTGTAAAACTTTATTTGAGTACTCAAATTGTGGATTAACCTCCACTGTGGTTTTTCCCCTAACAAGGTTTCCACTCAAAAATATTTGTGTCATGGTGTTATGAATGCTTTCTTTGAATGCTTGCATCTTTATTTTAATGTAATGATAGAATGGTTTAAGTTTCAGAATAATAAAGTTAAGATTTGTTGAACACTTATTCACCGCCCTCACAGTGTTCCCTTGAGTCCAACAATTGGTATCAGAGCTTTTGTTTCCTCAGAAGAATTTTAGCAGCTTGAGGTGGATCTTGGAATGTAATGGACTTTGGTATTCTTCAATGGAAGCCCTTGGTGGCACTTGATGACCTTGATCAGTCTAAAGAAGAAGTACAAGAATTGAAAGAAAATATTAGGGATGCTAAGAAATTCATTCAGTCATTGAAGGATCAAATTGTTAAATCCAGGGAGAAAAGGAAGGATCTATGTGATCATATCAAGCAACAAGAGAGTGAAAACATGGATGATTCTCACCTGAATCGGACCTTGAAGGAAATAACTGAAGAATGTGAAAAGCTTGCCAGAGAAAATGCTACCCTAAAGCATGAGATGGAATCTATTGTGATGAAGCTAACTAAAAAGATTGAAGAAAGGAAGAAGAATGAAGAGAATATAGCTCATTCCTTAAAGAAGAAATTTGATGAACACAGAAGAATAAATGAAGAATTCGCTCAGCTGGAAAGTGAACTACAACGATCCAGAAATAATGAAGAAGAACTTGGTAAACAGATTGTTATCCTCATAAATGAACTTTCTACTGTAGATGAGTACAAAGAAAAGTTTAATATCAGTTCAATGAATCTTGATGAGTTGACTCAAGGACAAAAGAGTGGAAATCATAAGAGAGGTCCTGGATATGAAAAAGGAGAAATTTCCAGACCTGGACAGAAGAATTTCAGATAAGAAAACCTGATGAACAAAGTTGGAAGCTATTGGGTAAGACAACCTAATGCTCAAAAATTTAATGGATATTGTTTTGCTTAAAATAAATTTGGCCATATGGCTACTCAGTGTAGAAGTAGTATGAAGTCAAGAGATTCATCATTTTCTGGTCAGTGTTTCAAATGCAAAAAGTTTGGTCATAAATCAAATGAATGCAAAAATATGTCAAATTACTTTGTTAATAGAAAGAATTTTAAATGTTACACATGTGGAATATTTGGACATATTGCTAATCAATTTAGATCAAGAATAAATCAATGGAATGATTGGTCTGGACAAGGAAGTGCGGTGTGCTACAATTACAATAAATGTGGTCACATTGCAAGATTATGTAGAAACAAAAAGGTGGATAGAATAGGTCTGGTATACGGAGGTAGAAATATACAGGGAAATGACAAAGGAAAAGGAAAAGTGATTGCAGATGAGATAAGAGACGAAATGAAGAATACATGGGTAAGGAAGAATGATTTTGATGCTAGAAATGGTTCTACACCGGAACCTGCTTCTGGTAATTCTTCCGGTAATTGATTTAAGACCACTGGCCTAGGGGGAGTTTTTCGAGAAAATCTTTCCTCCCCTGTCTGTGCATGGTGTCGGAATGTGAAGAATAGTCAAGAAGGTGTATTTATGATGTGCAGAGGTTTTGGAGAACTTTCAGAAGAAAATTCAATGAATTCATAGGTCTGCAAGAGAATTTATCTCTCGTTGTCTAAGAAAATAGAGCACCTGAAAAACTTAGGACAAATGCATTTATTGCACATGTGCAAACTATAAAAGTCAAGTTGGAATCATCATTTTTCACTTTGCATTGAAGAAGAGAAGAAGGAGAGCACTCACTAGAAGAATTTCGAAGCAAAGAAGTTGATTCACCATCGAAACTCGAAATCTATCAGGTATTCCAATTGTCTTCAGAATTTTCATATAATTTGGTGTGCAGTTGTTAAACCTAAGTGTGAAAGTAAAATGGAACAAATCAAGAGGACAATCATTTTGGATGAATACAATAGTGGAAAGATTAGGTCCATGAGGAATTTTCTATTACCCAATGAATTGAAGCAATTGAGTGAAGCCAAACATAGAAATTTGGATACTTGGAATGAGTTTTCGTACTTTGAGGACGCGGAATTTGTTAAATTCATCTTGAGAAGAATGCATGATGATATTTTAACTTTGAAGAAACCCTACATCATTTCAAAGGAGGTAATTAAGAATTTCACTAGATTATGCAAAGTCAGAGATATACCAAGGAAGAAATCCATCCGGAACAAGGAAGTTGAAACCCTAACCAGAATAATCAGAGATCAGAGGGCACTGATAATTGTGAAAATCAAGAATCTTGTTACAAAATACAGTGTGCATGGAATTTCATATAAATTCTTTTTCAGAAACCGAGAAGGAGCGACCTCAGCTAGCGCAGTCTATATTTCTCACAAAATGATAATCGAAGGTTAGGACTTTGACCTGTGTGGGTTGATAAAGGATCAACTAATGAAGAATGTGCAACTGAAAAAAGAAATAGGCTACCCTTTTAGGTTCGGTACTTTGATCATATGCTTAGTAATGTATTTCTTGAACTGTTTGCCAAAAATTGACAATGTAGTGTGGAATGCAAACGAACTAGTTTGTAAACAAATATACTCATATTCTAGGAGCTTGGCTGATTAGGATCTAGAATTTAAAAATTTCCTTAATAATGTGCTTGGAAAGTGTGGCTCATCCAATATTTCCCCTCCAGTAAGAACAATGGAAGTCGGTTCCTCTTCCAGTGGCATGGATAAAAAGCATATAAGAGAAAAAGAAGTTATTGAATACAACCCTCTGGAATGCAAAGTTCCCAAAATTGAGGGAAAAGGTAAAGAAAAGGAGATTGCAGATATTCCAGATGAAGAATCTAGTGAAGAAACTAAGGACCCATAGAAAAATGAATCAGAACCAGAAAAGGCCAATGAGGAAGAAGATGATCTAACAAAAGAAAAACTACAGCATCTTATTTAGGAAGAAGGTGGAATGTAGAAGATTGCTAAGTTATGGTATGTTAGACCATCATACGATCAAGACATGATCCTAAGTGTATTAAATTCTCATGTTGAGCATTGCAAGATAAAATTGGAAATTTTGTAGAACATTCTACTTGAGGAAATGATTGAATGTAGTAAATAAATAATGAACTCTGAAGACAAAGACAAAGAAGAAGGTGAAGTTATCTCTCACCTGAAGGAGTAGTTTAGACTATCCCTTACCAAACTAAAGAAGAAAATGAATGAGTTAAGGAAGTGTATAAATGTAGCTAATAACATTTATAGCTATTGCACCCGTTGGCCCCATGTTGTTAGTAATTACAAAGAGAAATTGGAACAAACTGAAATAGATTTGAATGGCATTGGAAAAAGCTTTGACATATTGCAGGATCAGGATGGCACCATCAGGAAAAGAATTTGGGAGTTACAGTCTGAACACACCAAAATTCAATTCACCAAGAACACACTTGTAGATACTTTTTGGAAGGTCAAGGATTAAACTGAATGCAGATTGGAGTAGATGGTGGAGATTCTAAGGAAAGGTGAGAAACTGGAAGAAGCAATTAAAATTCTAGAATCTTTAACTAAAATTGTCAACAAAAATCCAAGAATAACAGTTTGATCATTATCATTGGGATCTCAATAGATGCTTGGAAGAAATTCCTTTCGGAAATGAAGAAAAATCACAAAATTTTCTAAAGTAGCAGTCAATTGTTTTCAAATTTTTGAAGTGTTGATCTGAGGAGGAGAACTATCGGTATATACATTCTGAAGTTTTAGAGATTTTGAACACATGTTTTATCTTTTTTTATTTTTGGCATATGGTTTCTATGCTTTGTCATTGATGTCAAAGGGGGAGAGAATGCAGTGAAAAATGCTTTATAAATCTTAGGAGGAGAGAGTGCAACAAAGCTTGGCATCATACTTATGATGATTCTGACACTTAGTCATTTTTCACTAAGTGTTACCATTAATGCCAAAGGGGGAGAATGTTGGCATATGGCTTGTAAGTGTTGTCATTGATGGAAACCTAAGTCATGCATCCGATCTATAGTATATTTTTGGTTTACATCGATAGAATAGGGTGAAGAACATGACATCCAGTTATACATATAAAAGTTGATCTGAACATCTCATCGGACTACTATTTTGGGTTGTGGATTTTTGAGGAAGGTTTTTTGATGTTTTTTGATGCTTATTCGTGAAGTATACCGATACACATTCATGGGTATGTGATCTAGGAGATTCGGTGCACTAATCTATTGATTATATGTGCTAGAAGGCCGACCGGGCGAATATAGTAATCGCGGATGTATAAGAAGTAATTAATCAAATGTTTTTATGCTCTATTATGTTTGTTTAGGTCCTCTCTATGTATTAACCGAATTTGCAGGATATGCATAAAGAATTAATGGTGGATCTACATGACATTTGAGAAGAACTTAATGTTTTATGAAGCCGACATAAGAATGATCAAATCCTTGATAGCGGATATATATATGAGATCGGTTTTATCATTTTGTGTGTGTCACATGTGGAGAAGTGTGTGAAGATAGAAAATATATGGAATGTGAATATGGTATGAAATTTAGTAGAGTAATAGTGTGAATTTTTTTATGTGTGATGCGAAGAGCATAAAAGAGCAGAGCAGGGCAGAGCGAAGTGCAGAGTCAGAAAGCAGATCCAGAATAAAATCTATGAGCTTCATCAGAACTATAACCTAGCATGAATAGATGCTACTATCTCAGTTCATCCTTCAGATGGTTTTAATCTAAACTTTTGTAAGGCAGTGAGCCTTATTTTTTGAGTAGTGAGCTCTAGGTAGTGTGCCTGAATGCAAGTGCATTCCTCTTGTAAGACTTTATTTGAGTACTCAAATTATGGATTAACCTCCATCATTTTTTTTCCCCTAATAGGGTTTCCATGCAAAAATATTTGTGTCATGGTGGGTTGAATGCTTCCTTTGAATTCTTGCATCTTTCTTTTAATGTAATGACATAATGGTTTAAGTTTCAGAATAATAAAATTAAGATTTGTTGAACACTAGTTCACCCCCCTCCCCTCTCAGTGTTTCCTTGATTCCAACACTTTTTTTGGGATCTGTGACATATTATGAGATGAGGAAACCAAATTTGAGAAATGGATTCAAATCAGAGACTGTTTTTAAGGCTACAAAAGCTGAAGATTTGGATGAAGAAAATCTCGATGAAGTGGAAGCTAACTTTGTGAGAAGGATGAGGAAAGGCTCCAGTAAGTATGAAGGTAACTTACCCTCTAAATGCTTTAGTTGTGGAGAGATAGGTCATTATACTACAAAGTGTGCAAAAAGAGCTAAGAGGAATAAACAAAGGTATGAGAAAGAAAAGAAAGGTAAGAAGATCAATAGAGCATATTATGTGAACGAGAATGCTAGTATATATGATGAGGATTTTTATTATGAGGATCCTAATGAAAATGAACTCTTGTTCTTGGCTATAAAGGATGAACCTACTTCTGCTAATTCTGAAAAATAGGTGAAGGAATGCCCTCCAAAGAAAGAGAAAAATGAAGGTACTATAATCTTTGCCCTACATGCTAAACAGGAAAAGAATTATTGGGTTGTTGAAAATGGTTGTTCACATCACATGACTGGTGATAAGAGTAAGTTTTTTAAACTTGAGAAATATGATGGAGGATTGGTTATGTTTGGAGATGATACTGGTGCTAAAATCTTTGGGATGGGTTCAGTAATTTTTGATGGCAAGCATAATACTGATCATTTCTATTATGTTAATGGTTTAAGGCATAATCTCCTGAGTGTTGGATAGATGTGCAGTAAATGATATAATCTTGTATTTGTGGATGAGAGATGTGAGATCCGGAAAGGATCTGGAACATTGATTGTTGCAAGAAAGAAATCTGAAGGAAATATCTATCAACTTAAGGGTGCTGATGGAAGATGCTTTATGACAGATTAATGATAGTTGATTATGGCATCAAAGAATGTGTCACATGAATTTTGATAACTTGGTGAGGATTAGTGCAGTTCAGGTCGTGAGATATTTACCAAGGATTACAAATATTGTTAATGCTATTTGCAGGAATTATTAGCTTGGAAAGTAAGCAAGAAGCCATTATAGATCAAAGGAACAATCTACTACTAGATTTAATTTATACATATCTTTGTGGTCCTACAAGAGTGAGAATTCTACAAGGTGAAAGGTACTTTATGCTTTTGATTGATGATTATTCTAGATATACATGGGTTACATTTCTTAGAGAGAAATTAGATGCATTAGATAGATTCAAGATATTCAAGGCTATGGTTGAAAATGAAGTGAATTTGAGGATAAAAATTTTAAGGTCTAATAGAGGTGGAGAATTCACCTCTCATGAGTTTAATATGTTTTGTGAAGTTAATGGAATAAAGAGACAGTTATCTAGTCTGAGAACTCCTCTATAGAATGGAGTTGTTGAAACAAAGAACATAACAATTCAAGAGGCCACTAGATCAATGATTAATGAGGTTGATTTACCAAAATTTTACTGGAGAGAAGTTATTCATACTATGGTTTATGTATTCAATCGAGTTCAAGAAAGATAAAATAGTACAAAGACCCCCTATGAGCTATGGTATGGAAGAATTCCTACTATTAAGTATTTCAAGGTATTTGGAAGTAGATGTTATATAAGAAGAGAGGAAGAAACTTTGGGAAAGTTTGACGCAAGAAGTGATGAAGGCATTTTTCTTGGATATTCTACTAAAAGAAAAGCTTACAGATGTTTCAATAAAAGACTAAGAAAGATTTTAGAAAGTGAAAATTTCAAGGTTGATGAAACAATGAAGAATTCAATTGATATTAATGGATATGTATCTGATGAACCTAATTGTGTAAGAATTGAAGAAATTATGGAAAAATAGGAAAAGGATGATCAAGAGAAGAAAAATGAAGAGAATGAAAGAGAAGAATAAGCTCTAGTGGTGTCCCCTAAGACACCTAGATATGTGCAAAAGAATCACTCAGAAATTCAAATCATTGGAGATAAGACAAAAGGTGTATTGACAAGAAGCAGAGCTACTACTGCTAAAGTAAATTTGTTTTTACTTTCTGAGATTGAACCAGAGACTGTAATTGAAGTAGGTAAAGATGAACATTGGATGGAAGCTATGAAAGAATAACTTATGTAGATTGAGAAGAATCAAACTTGGGAATTGGTCCCAAGACTGGCAAATAAAAACATTATTGGATCAAAATGGGTATTCAGAAATAAGCTGAATGAGAATGGAGAAGTGGTTAGAAACAAAGTGAGGCTTGTGTGTAAAGGTTACTCACAAGTAGAAGGCATATGTTTTTAGGATAATTTTTCTCTGGTGATAAGAATGGAAGCTACAAGGATGGTCTTAGAATTTTCTGCTCATAAAGATTTCAAGGTCTATCAGATGGATATCAAGTCTACATTTTTTAATGGTGAGCTAGAAGAAGAGGTTTACATGGAACAACCGGAAGGATTTCAGTTGTCATATCGACCGAATATGGTTTTCATATTGAAGAAATCTTTATATGGATTGATGCAAGCTCATAGAGCTTGGTATGCAAGGTTAGATAGGTACTTGATTCAGTAAGGTTTCATCAAAGGTACGATAGATAGTAATCTATATTTTAAATTTGAAAATGAAAAAATCTTGATTGTGGTTATATATGTTGATGACATTATTTTTGAAGGAAATGAAACTATGTGTAAGATGTTTGCGGAAGAGATGCAAAAAGAATTTGAAATGTCTATGTTTGGAGAGATGAATTTCTTTCTTAGGCTACAGATTAATCAAACAGAGAAAGGAATTTTTATTTCACAGTCTAAGTGTGTAAAAGAGATGTTGAAGAAGTTTGGGACATGGATGGTTCCAAACTGGTATGTACTCCTATGGTGATTGGTTGAAAATTGGGTAAAGATGATGATTCACCTAAGGCTAATCAGAGAAAGTACAAATATATGATTGGTGGACTATTGTATTTGACTGCTACTAGACTAGATATAATGCATGTTTTTTTTGTCTTGTGGCTATATTTCAAGAAGATCCTAAGGAAACACATGTTGTTGTTAAAATAATATTCAAATATTTGAATGGCACTCCAGATTATGGATTATGGTATCCTAGGGATACTGACTTTACACTAAGTGTTTATACAGATGCAGATTGGGTTGGATGTGTATATGATAGAAAGAGTAAAAGTGGTGGTGGATTTTTCTTAGTTGTAGATTGGTGGCATGGTTGAGTAAAAAGCAAGATTCAATTTCCTTGTCTACTGGTGAAGTTGAGTATTTTTTTGTTGAATCTTGTTGTACATAAGTTCTATGGATGAAACATACATTGAAATATATCAAAGTGGTGTATGATGATCCTATTTCTATCTTTTGTAATAACACAAGTGCAATTAACATTTAAAAGAATCCAATGGTGGACTCGAGGACAAAGCATATATCTATCAAATATAATTTCTTGAGAGAGAAGGTTGTGGAGAATGAATTAAAGCTTGAGTATGTTCTGATGAAGGATCAGATTACTGATATATTTACAAAGTCTCTTCCTAAAGATACTTTTCAATATCTCCGGGAGAAGTTAGGGGTCATTTCCCCTCCTTTCTTGAACTAGACGCATATGGAGATGCATCAGTTTGATGGATCTATTGGTCTATCTTTCTTCTATACTGATGTTTAGTGGCTACCTCTCAGGGGGAGTAGGTAGTGTCATGTGTTGTCATTGTGTGAGTATTTTGTTTTTAATATCAAAGGGGAAATCAATGTAAAATATCTTTTTCCTTTTTCATTGATGTCAAAGGGGGAGAGGGAGAATGTAAAAAATATTATCTACTAAGGGGGAGAAACAAAAAGAAAAATCTTGAGAAGTGTATTCGGAGCTAGTATGTTGTCTTTTGATGGTTTTTCACATCATGTATTTCCATCAATGAAAAAGGGGGAGACATTTGTAAGAATGAAAATAATGATGGTGTTTTCATTGATGTCAACTGGTCAATTGGTTATCAACTAGTTGTTGTTGTCATTGATCTCATGGTTGCAGGTTATTGGTTGTGTATGTCGAGGATATTTAGAAAATTGAATTGAAGAAACGTTGCAGGTGTTCAGTGGTTGCTCTAGGTTTTGCTCCAAGTTTTTCTCCTACGTTTGTGTGGTTAATATATATTGATCATGGTTTTTGGAATCTACTATATCTAGATTTTTGGTTTTTGATTCATTGTACAGTGTGAGTTGTGTTCACCAGTTGTGAACTATGGTTTTCAATGGTTCTGGTTGAGGTCTAGGGGAAATATTGATGGTCCATATTTCTCTTTTGTAAAGTCTTATGACTTTCGGTTCTAGAGATGAGTTGTTATGATTGTATCAAAGATAATTTTGGTATTTGGAAGGTTTGTGCTTAATTTCTCTATGTGTTTTACACTGGTTTGTTTGACCTTGTGTTGAACACTATCTTTAGAGTTTTTGAAGTGTGTTGGATCTATTTGGGTCCTTATCAAGCATGTTTTTGGGTCACCCTCATTCTAATTCTACCCTAGGATATTTTGGCACCGACCTAATTTGAATTTAATGTTGAATGACAGAGTTTGGATATGTTTCAAAGCTGAAGATGGTATAAATACAAGATGAGTTAGTGGTGAAGAAAGACAAGAGAAGGAAAGAGATAAGTGCAAAGAAATAGGGTAGATAGATGTGAGATTGATGTGAATCAGTGAGTGTGTGTGATGTGACTATGACAGATCAGTGTGAAGCCTAAATTCTAAGTTTTTGGAAGTAGTGAGCTGAAGGTGTACTCTAACATCCATGCATGTCTACAAGTGGTTGAGAAAATTGTGGTGGATTTTCTTGTTGCATTGAGATTGTCTTCTCTTTGTAACATATCTCTTCTATCTTCTTTGTATCTCTATGGTAATGAGCCCTTTGGATTGTAATCCCTATTATACAGTGAGTCCTTGTGTTGGTAATGAGCCTTACTTCTTAGGTAGTGAGCCTTTTGTAATCAGTTTTGATATTATCTATAGTGTGAGTTAATCCTCATTTTGGTTTTTCCCTCATTGATTTTTCCACATAAATCTAGTGTTGTTATGTTTGTGTGATGTTTTTTAGTTTTTGCACTTGCACTTAATGTTTAAATCATTTAAACAGTGTTAAGGATTAGTTTCGGTGAATGAATTAAAGTTTAAATTGGTGACAACTGATTCACCCCCCTCTCAATTGTCTTGTTCATCCGAGCATACCTCCCAACTCTTCCTTTCGAGTAGAAAAATTCTTTAGTTCACCATCATCATTCATTATCTTTGGCATGTCATGCCCCTCCATGTCTTTGAACAACTTCAATTTATTCTATACCTGCACTCCTAACTTGCCATGAAAAAATGAGATTCCACCCAACATCTCCACTGTCTTCAACACATCTAGAATGTTTTTTGGAGCCTCAAGATCATCATCTCCTTTAGGGATCCAACTCTAGCACTCCATATACTCCAATCATTTTGGAAATCATTTTGAACTTCATTGTACCTTTCATGGGCCTCATGGATGCTCTTGTAGGCCACCCAAAAAGTGTCAGATTTGTGCATCAATTTTGTAACTCTATGCTTTAGTACATCATCAAAAATATTATCAACAACCTTGGTGGTTTCCTCCTTAGCCTTTTTAACATTATCTTTCTCCATGTGAACTTCCCTCTTTAAACTATGAATTCTTAATGATAGAGTCTCCCTATCTTGAGCTAATAATTTTGAAGAAGATGAAGAGGGAGAAAGCATGCCTTTATTGATTAACTTTCTTGTGTAGTGGCCCTCATCTTGTTACACTCATCTAGGAGAGTGTTGAAGTTATTCAACAAGTCATCATAATTCTTTTGTGAAATTTGTGTAGTGTCAGCACTTAGCATGGCAACATGCATAGTCAACTTTGTAGCTTGGATGAGAGTAATATCGGTGGCTCTTTTTATCACAATTGAACCAATGACCTCCTCAATTTATCTAAACACTTTGGGTTTACCTATATTAGGAGTCATTGATCAAATTTCAAGGGTATGCAATTTGGGACTAAAACCAAAGACACAATTATCAAAATGCTCTTTAGACACAGAGGCATGAGGGTCCATCCTGATTGCATCAAGTGCAATTGCAGCACTAAGGGTCCACCCAAAAGCAACATCATACCACTTTCCTTAACAATTTTTCTAGCCTCAGTAGGAGTAATTGCAGCTATCTCATCCATTATCTTCTCCTCTTATGCCTTTTATGCCTCCTCTTGTTATGAAGAATCCACATTAGCCTTAGCCTCTTCAATTCACTTTTTTATGTCTTGGCTCTTATGTTGAATGATAAACTCCTTAAATTCCTTAGTTTGCACAGAAGAATCATCAGCAAAGAATCCATCACACGCCTTGACCTTGGGGTCATCATCATCTTCCCCATCATATTGCCACTTGAGAATCCTATCCTAGGGAATATATGGGTCAAGAGCATCTTTTATCTGAGGGGAAGGGAATCTCTTTTCCACCTCTTGATCATCAGTTACATGCTTTGTAGATTGATAATCTCCAATCCATTCAGTAGAAGAGTATTCAACCAAAGGGCTACCCCCTTCACCAACCTCCGAAGGTTGTTCCTGAATATCCATAGCTTCTTGTTGCTGCTCCTTGAGTGCTTGTGCCTTCTCAGCAACCTCCTTGACCTTTTCCTTGAATACACCACTCTGATAATCTTTTAGTTTGGTCATGGTCCTTTCATAAGGGCTCTCAATATCATCATATGGACTGATATAAAAAGTATTCCTCTTTATTATGTCTTCCTTAATATCACATATGGTAGTCCACTCTTGCTTTCTTGAAGTCTTTGCACCATCTATTACCAAATTTTTAATCACATCATCAGTGTACAAAAAGTGATGGGAGAACCTAGACAAACCCTTTTTTATTCTCATCTCATTTACAAACCCTTCAGGGTCATAATTTATAACCTCATCTACTGGAAACATAAGGTTATTCAACATTATTCCAAATTTTCCATTTCCCTCCTTTGCGGTGGAAGTGAAATAAGAAAAAGAGCACTATGGAGTTACCATTGAACCTTTCCTAGGAATTCTGAAATGTTCCTTATCCATGAAGTCTAGTTTCCATATAATCTCCATGAAGGCCAGCCTATTAGAAACATACATTGGTAGGCAATGGGGTGCAACCTTGGCTCCATAAGCTTTGATCAAAGAGCAATGTGAGTGCAAAAACTAGTCACCCCAATTGTGAGTTTTTGTTGCTCCTTCTTTAAGTTCTTGGGGGTGCATAATCTCCCTGATGACTCTTGAGATTATTTATAGAGGTGCCACACCCAAACTCTCTAATTTACCAAACCTCATAACATTGCAAAATGCAATATAATTTGAATGTGGGCAATTTTGGTGCCAAATATGAGTCCACATTTGGACAAGCAAATCATTTTCTTCATCATCCTTTTGTCTTAGCTTAATTTGTTTCTTCTATTTCTCTTGTCCAATGTAAAGAATCATGTCATCAACAAAGAATAATGGGGAAAATACAATGGGGCTCTTCCATCCTTCAATCCAATTAACCCTTTATGAATCTATTCAGCAATATACACTGCATAATCAAACCCTCTATTGGAGTTCCAATTCTAAATATCAATTACCATTACTAAAAAAGCAGTTGGTATCCTTACATCAAACCTATGAGCCAATACCCGATCCAAGCAATAGTATGTGTTCTTGAAGTAGTTGGAAAACTCATCGTAATCACAAGGTTTCAAATCCTTAGGACCAAAACCCACCTTATCTTCTTTCATATGCCTAGCAAGCACATGTTTTCTATACCCATATTTATTTTTTTCATACTCATTGCATAATTTAGAAAAGCTAATGTTGACAGTGTAATTAGAGTTTAGCTTAAATGCCTCCACAATCTTGTCTTTGGTTATGTCAAGAAGTAGGGTTCCATTCTCACTTTTTATTGTTTTATCCTTGGCATCATAATGCCTAGATAGCTTCAGCATCAAGTCCACTTCAAAAAATATATTTGGTACCACTATCCTTCCAAGTGAGTTCCAAGATTAAAACCCCATAGGTGACAGGTTGGACGTTTAGCATATCTCTTATTGAAGGCATACAAGAATAACTCCCAACCACTTTGTGGTAGAGGGACCTCACCAATTCTAGTAGCATTGTCAATCAATCTACTAGTTTTGAAACTCTACCCTGTAGGTCTTTTTCTAATCTCTTTTCCTCCCTCAGCATTATCCTTAGACTCACCTTCCATGAACTTAACAAGGTGTCTCTTTTCTCCTTTAGATTTTGCAGACTTCTCTGAAGATTCTGACTTAGGTTTAGCAACTTTAGGCTTCTTCTATTTGGGTTTACCCTCAACCCCTGAGGATTTACTGAGTTGACTCATGGTTTATAGCTAGGGTTTATAATTTTGACTTATAAACGAGGGTTTACTAGTTGATACTTACAAGAAATTCAATTACAGAATCAACTATAGAAATTCCCTTGTGTTTATGCTCAACTCATACTAATTACACAAATTTATATATACCAAAAACCCTTTCAAACCCTAAGCACCTACATCCATTTGAATTAATCACTAGCTTCCCTTAACCAATTTAATTCAATCACAATTTACATAGAGAGGTGTAAATATTTGCTTACCCAGGAAAACGCTTGCCTTTAGTGCCTCTACAACTCTTTTCCTGAGCTCCTCACATCTTTCTCTTTAAATTTGACCAATTCTTCTACTTCGAATGGTTGCAATTGTGAGGACAAATTAGCCAACAAACTTCTTTATGGCCAATGAATGGAGCGTCTTCACCATTAATGCCTGAAAGAAAGCTCATGCAAGCAAACTAACACTTAGCCATTTAAGTTCAAGTTCTATTCATTGATCATTTTGATTTAAAACTCCATCCATGGCTCTCCTTCATCCTCACACTTTCTCTTCTTTGATTTTAGTGATGTCCCTTGATGCTACCACGTTGCCCCTTTTTGGTTTTATCACCTTTTACTTTGAGGCCATCACTCATCATTACTTTGTTCTTTGGTCATTGAATGGATCTACAATGCCTTAGTACCTGGTGATGAGGGGAATATTCCATCGAATATTCCATCACTCATCGTTGGTGTGTTCTTTAGACTTCCATTTGTAACTATGATGGCTTGAGGTAGCGCGATGGGCACAAGACTTGACCGTCCATCACATATTACCAATACTCTATTTCCTTGGTACATCCTATTAGTGATATGAACAACATATGTGATAATATCATAGCCATTAGATTAGGTCATTTTCCTTTGACTTTATTCTTCACCCATTGCTCATTGTTGATTCACATCTTAACAACCGAATCACATCAGCGATGAAAAAAGGAGGAGATAGTTCAAGATTTTTTTGTGTCCTTTGCAGAAAGATCAATGGTCGTGCAAGCATCACTCCTATCAATACTCAGATTAGCAATATAATAATAGAACCATAGACTTCATCAATCATTGCTAATATAGAAAAGACAAGCAAGCATAAATTTGTGATGGGCGATGAGCTAGTAAATACAAAGGTCCATAGTGTTATCATGTACCACTAATTTAGAACTTGAATTATTTGAGCGATCAGTGATACAAAAGTAGCTAGTGATAGTGAGGAAGTCATTCAAATCATGCATCGCTAATATGAAACTAGGATTAAAACCTATCTATGATGTAAATCAAGGCATTGATGTGAAGGAACTTAAGTCCATCGCTCATCATGAATTCAACATTAGTGGTCACAAGGCTATTAGTGATGAGTGATATGTTGAGCGATAAGCGAAAACTTAAGTGCAAGAATTATGTACATGCTCATAACTTATTTTTAAAAAGGGGGATCGACTAGGTAAGACAAAAGATAAGGACCTAAAAGGATTTAAGACCACCTTTGACAAAGGATGTAAAGGCCAAATATTTTTAACCTTCAACCTTATAAAATATTAAACCCTAGACCAAAATAAGAAGACAATACTAAGCAATGAGTAAACAAGGAACCTTAGGTATAAGGGGTCAATCAATACGTGGATGCAAAATACTTAAGTTGTTTTGAACTGACCAGAGACTGACAATAGCAAGTCAATGAGGAATTAGACCAAAATACAAGGATTAAGAAGAGAAGGAAATATGCTATGTAAAACCCACCAAATAGCACAAAACCCTAAACCCTTGTTTCAGTCTAGACCAAGAAGCCACCCAAGTAAAGGCATTTACATTAGTGGAACATGAAAAACTTGAAGGTTCCACCACATCACATCGTGTAATAGGTAGTATACACATAATCATTTTATAAATGTGGTATATCAATATCAATATCTCAATACATGTTCACCTCTCATTTATATATCCTTCTTACATATAATCCATCTCAACAATATTATTATTGTCTCCATCTCATATAGCTCTCATCTATCTTCTATCTATTCACCCCTCATATTTTCTTATATAATATATCTAATATTCATATTGTTACATATATGGATGTGTCCCTCTTCTTTGTTATGACCCTTAGGTTTTTTTGTATATTAGTAGTAATTTTTGCATTTAATTTTCTATGGCTTTATTCTTGGAAATCTTGCTCAATGTGTGTCTCTTTATGTTTCCAACCTATAGAGCTCTTATGGGTTTTCACCATTAGCCTCCATTAGGAAATAAATTTAGGTTTTGATCCTAATGGGAGTCATGTGGCTCTATCCTTCCAACACATTATTTGAATTAAGGCAATGATAATAAGGGTGAAGCATCAATATCTCCTACAAGGTTACCCATTTTAGTACTACTTTGAGCCAAGTGCATTGAACGATGGATTCTCCCCCAAAATAAATTTAACTTAGATTGCTATCTCATTTGTACAATCTTTAGAAAGTGTTGTGCTTTATTAATTTTTATTTATTTATTTCCTTTGGCTCATCTAATGATAAGTGGGGGTTATTATTCATAATTTAAGATTTAACTACATAGATTTTTAGTCAAACTCATTCACCCATATTTCTTGAGTAGTAGTCCACACAAACTCATATCTCATGAGCATGAATAGTTAAATTATCACTCATTACATCTAATGAATTCTCATAAGGATGAAGTGTGATGAATTATAAGAGGTAACCCATTTGTACTTTGACTCAAATAAATGTGGCTCAATTAGGGAATGTAATGGTACTATGATGATCAATGGGGTAATAGATTAGATATTTTTATATTAATGTAATCCCCATAACACATCTTCCACATCATATGTACTACCTACCTCGACATGTGTATTGCATGTCATAATACCCATTAAGTTAATAAGTCAAAAACATGGTCACTAAAGTCAATTAGCTAAATTGGAGTCACTAAAGTTAATTAGCTAAACTCGAGTCGCTAAAGTCCCTTCTAAGAGGACGTATATTTATGCACCCGTTTATACATTCCTTTGATGCAATTCTATGAGATACTATTGTTCAATTAAATATAGCATTAAATTAATGTTAATTAAAATTGTTAATGTTTATATTTAGTTTTAGTTTTTAATAATCTAAATTTAATTAATAAGTATGAAGTATATATATGATGTATGAAATTATAATATTATATCACAATTTAATTATGTAGTTTTTAAGTCAAATTTATTGATCTATAATTTTATGAGTGGTGATTTATACGAATGCATTTCTCATTACTATGAATGGTTCACTTAGTAGTTATTGCATCAAGCATGCTTAGCCATGGAATTTCCTTCAAGATTAAGTCCACTTAGCTTACCATCTCATTTGAAAAATGTTTAACTAGTATTGTGTCTTATGAACCATTTATTATTGAGTCCCTTTAGTTCATCTAATGATAAGTAGGATAATATTTTTCATAATGTATCGATTTGTGATGTCTTATCATGATTCATCTCCATAGTCTTTGAGTTAAACTCATCAACCCATGTTTCATGAGTATTAGTTCACATGAACGCATCATTCATGAACATGAATGGTCCACTTGGCACTCAATGCATCTAGGTGATGCTCATGGGGTGAAGCATTAGACTTCCTAGGAGGTCACCCATCCTAGGACTACTTAAACTCAAGCATGCTTAGCCATGGATATTCCTCCAAGATTAAGTCCTCTTGGCTTACTACTATATTTCTAAAAACTTCAGCAAGTGTTGTGCCTTATGAACCATTCATTTTAGAGACCCTTTGGCTCATCCATTGACAAGTAGGAGGTTATTTTTGTAATGTATTAAATTATGATGTTTTATAAGGATTCAATAGTGTAGTTTTAAAATTAAAATCATTAACCCATATTTCATGAGTAGTGTTTCACACAAACTCATATCTCATGAGAATCATTGGTCCACTTAGCATTCATTACATCTAGGTGATTCTTGTAGGGGTGAAGCATCAATACTTTCTAAGAAATCATCCATCCCAATACTACTCCAACTAAAATGTGTTTAACCATTGATTTTCCCCCAAGATCAAGTCCATTTGGCTTACTCCCAATTTGAAAAACCTTTGACAAGTGTTGTTCCTTATTATTCATTCATTATAGAGTCCCTTTAGCTCATTTAATGAAAATTAGTAGATATTTTTCACAATGTATCAAATTATGATATTATATTAAGATTAAACTACATAGTTTTTAGTTAAATTCATTGACCTATATTTCATAAGTAATGTTTCACACAAACCCATCTCCCATTAGGATGAATGGTCTACTTAACACTTGTTATGTCTAGGTGAAGCTCATAGGAGTGAATCATCAAGACTTCCCAAAATTTCACCCAATGAAGCACTACTTTGACTCGAGCATGTGCTTAATTATGGAGTTTCCCTCAATATCAAGTCTAGTTATCTTGTAAACCCATTTCTAACATCTTCAACAAGTGGTGTTCCTTATGAACCATTAATTTTTGAGTCCCTTTAACTCATCCAATTCCAAGTAGTAGGAATTTTTCATAATATATTAAACTATAGTGTTTTATAAGGATTCAACAACATATATTTTGAGTCACTCATTAATATTATTCCATGAGTAGGGGTTCACACTAACCCATTTCTCATGAGTATGCATGGTCCACTTAGCACTGAATACATCAAGGTGATGCTCATTAGAGTGAAGTATGAAGACTTCTTGAGAGGCCACCCATCCCAATAGTACTTCAACTCAAGCATGTTTAACCATGGGATTTAGCACAAGATAAATTCTACTTATCTTTCTACATTATCTATAAAAAATTCAAACAAATTGTTTCATTTGAACCTCTACTCAAAAAAGTGTTTCAATGTGTTTGAATAAAATAATAGTTGAATCTTTGATAAAATTCCATAATTTGATATATTATTGAAAATACCTCTCACTTTTCATTGGATGAGATAAACAATGTCTATAATGAATGGTTCATAAGGAACAAAAAAATTGTTGAGAATTTTTCATATAGGGTAGCAAGTTAAGTGGGCTTCATTTTTGGGGAAACTCCATGGTTAAAAGCACTTGAACCATAGTAGTGTAGGAAGGGCAACATCTTGGGAAATAAAAATGCTTCACCTATATGAGAATCATCTAGATTTAATGAGTGTTAAGTGTACTATTCATTCTCATGGGAGATGGGTTAATGAAGATCATTAGTCATAAAATATGGATTGGCATGATTTTATCTTACAAAAATTGTATCTGAATCCTAATAAAATTTTATAAATTTTGGATGTTTTGGAAAAATGCCTCTTACATATCATTAGATGAGGTAAAGGGGATCTATAATGAATGGTTCATGAGGCACATCACTTGATGAAGGTTTTACACATGGGTATTAAGCTAAGTGGACTTGGTCTTGGTGGAAAGTTCATGGTTAAGTGTATTTTACTCAAAGTACAACTACCCAAATGGGTGACCTCTTATAATTCATCATGCTTCACCCATATGAGATTACTTAGATGTAATGAGTGATAATTTAACCATTCATACTCATGAGATATGATTTTGTGTGGACCACTACTCAATAAATATGGGTGAATGAGTTTGACTCAAAAAATATACAATTGAATCTTAAATTTTGAATAATACCCTAGGTACTTATCTTTAGATGAGCCAAAGGAAATATAAAGAGAGAAATTCATAAGGCATAACACTTGCTAAAGGTTATACAAATGGGATAGTAAGCTAATTTGGCTTGATCTTGGGGGAGACTCCATGGTTCAATCCACTTGACTCAAAGTAGTACTAGAATGGGTGACCTTGTAGGAGATCTTAATGTTTCACCCTTATTAGTGTTGCCTAAATTCAAAGAGTGTGTTGGAAGGATAGAGCTACACAACTCCCATTAGGATTAAAACCTAAATTTATTTCCAAATAGAGGCTAATGGTGAAGCTCATAAGAGCTCTATAATCTAGCAACACAAAGAAACACTCATTGAGTAAGATTTCCAAGAATAAAGACATTGAAAATTAAATGCACAAATTACTACTAATATACAACAAAATTTAAGTTATAACAATTAAGAGGGACACATCCATATATAACAATATGTATATCAGATAGATTAGATAAGAAGATATGAGGGGTGAATAAATAGAAGATAGATGAGAGAGCCTCTATATGAGATAGATATATAATAAAGATATAGTTGAGATAGATTATATTTCAGAAAGATATGAATGAGGGATGAACATGTACTGAGATATTTATATTGATGTACCATAAATATAGGTAATGAGTGTAGACACTCAAAAGTGGTCCTCACAATCATCCTACTTTTCATCTATTAATTAAATGGATATTACTATCTATTTAATTAATTAATTTAATATATTCTTCTATTCATTCATTAATCTATTTAAATATTATAACCATTTATCCATATTATAACCATTTTAAGCATTTATTCATACATGAACCTTTATCCATTTTCATATTTCATTAATCCATTCCATAAACATTTATCATTTCATTAATCATTTACATATTCATAAATCATTTTTATCCATTGCATCATTTCATTTATCATATCTCCATATTCATAAACCATTAAAATATTGCATATTTCACTAAATGCATTAGTATAATCATTTACCCCTCTCCATAGTTCATTAAAACATTTACATAATTATCATTTATTCACATTCATAAGCTTCATTTACACAATCATTTTCATTAACTCTATTTACATAACCATTAAAATATTAATATTCCCTAATATCATTCATGCATTTATGAATATTCATAAAATCCCACATAACCATTTATCCCACATTCTTCTCAAAATCCAGATCTCTCCCACGAGGACATCTATAAAATCCCTTGTTCTCACCAAAAATAATATACACATTTTGATTGTGAAACTCTAATTTTATAATTCTCAAATCCATTCTAGATAGGATAACAATGGAGTGATTTTCCTTTTGAATGCATTTTCTTTTAGCATTTTGTTTTCATTTTGGAAAAGCTCTATTGATATGATGTTGAATACAGGTTGGTTGATTTTCACTCGACATGAACACAAACCCAATGGTTTTCTAGTTGTAGTGTGTTGCAAATTTAAATAGTCCATTAGCTCTTAATTTAAAATTGGATTTGATTCAGCAGACACTTTCTTCTCATCTTGGAGTGTGTTAGAACTATGGAAGATGTTTGCTAATATCTCATATGAAATACTTTCACAAATTTTTACTTGGGTGCATAGGAAAATGTTTGATAAGTAATCTCAAATGTAATTTTCTATAATATGAGGAAATGAAGAATTTGATGAAATAAATGAAGAATAATGATGAATAAACAATTTGTTGTAATAGCCTTTGAATGCATATGAGGAAATGAAGAATAATGTTGAATGTTTTTTTCTTAAATTTAAGATTTGAGGAAATACTTGCTACACTATTCACTTTTACCATTATACATGAAGAGACAAGTATAAAATTTGTTTTCGTGGCATGATTTGAAGTCACAAACAACTGGGATAAATCTAACGGAGGTTTTGATGGTCTTTTTGTGCTCATAAAATCATATTTTTTTATCTTTGATTATGAACTTTATGTGATACAAAGGCAGCAAAGGCATTTTTAGCAAAGGCGTTTTAAGTCTTCAGCAAAGGCATTTCATGTCTTTAGCATTCACCATCTCAACAAATATATTTTGTGCATGCCTAAAATCATGGCATAAATCTTTGCATCTAAATCTTTCAATTTTTTGCACCTCTCTTTGCTTGCTATAAAATCTAGATTGATTTCTATTTTGGAGTTGGATTTTTTCTAATAGTTTTGATTTAGTTTTAATTTAATTTTTAATTTAGTTTTAATTTAGTTTTGGTTCTAACTTAGTTTTAGTTTAGTTTTAATTTAATTTAGTTTAGTTTAGTTTTAATTTAGATTAATTTTAGATTTAATTTTGTTTGAATTTAATGTTCATCTAGATTTAGCTTTTAATTTACATTTAACTTTTAGTTTAGAATTAACTTTTAACTTAGATTTAATTTTTAATTTAAGATTTAGTTTTTAATTTAAATTTAGTTAGAATTTAGATTTTAACTTTTAGTTTAGTTTTTAACTTTAAATTTTAATTTAGCTTTTAGCTTTTAAATTAGATTTAGCTTTTACTTTTAATTTAGCTTTTGGTTTTTAATTTAGCTTTTAATTTTTAAATTTGGCTTTTAGCTTTTAGTTTAAATCTAATTTTTAATTTAGGTTTAGCTTTTTAATTTAGATTTGATTTCTAATTTAGACTTAATTTAGAATGTAGATTTAATTTAATTTAGATTAGAATTTAGATTTAATTTAATTTAGGATCAATTTAGTTTAAAATTAATTCTAATTTAGATTTAATTTAATAGTTTAGATTAGATTTTTAGTTAATTAGATTCTAGATTAATGTTAATTTTCTTTTTATTTTAGTTCTGTTTAATTTTGGAGCTAATTTTGCTAATTTGGTTTTTGTGCAAGTTCGCATGTCAGAGACTTGAAGGTGAAAACATAAACACACGTTTGTCGAAGATTGAAAATCAAAACTACTGACATTTGGTGCAAGACGTTCCTTGAAGATTTAATTTTTTTTCTAAACGGCTATTTTTTAGTGTAGAAAATATTTCATTTGGGGCTTAAAAAGAACATCTATTTTATGTCTTTGGCACACTTGTGCATGTGTTGAGTGGAACTACTGCTAACACACACTATCCTCTTCCCTGACTTTTGTGGTTTTGGGTGCAAGAGAAAAGTGTTATTGATGCTCAAGTTTTCTTTTTTAGAGGGGCCTGCCTCGCAAGAGAGAACGACTCCAACCAGTTTTTCGCTTAGGTCGATATATAAATGGATGAGACTAAATTTTCAAGACCTCATGGTATGTAGGCCTTAGTCGTGCAGTGTCACTCGAAATAGGGTACTACAATAAAAATTATAAGAGCCCCTAGTAGAGTGATTAAAACCTTAAGTGGCTTGTTGGATGCTCATGAGGTGCCATGTCCCTGAGTATTCACTAAAGAGCCAACTATTTTAATAGCCCAAAATCCTTCTATTTCCTGGCGTAGGAGGTTGGACCTCTGAAGTCATCCCACACTTTCACGGTTCAAAGTAGAGATAGCAAGTTTCTCTTTGGGGAATTCAGATTTTGGTGTATTCGAGAAGTGAGTGCCATGGAGGGGAGCCAGTGTCACCAAACTCCTAAGCTATCCACTCTGAATAGGTGTGGTTGGAGAAATCCAAGTGGGAAACCAGAAAATATTATCTCTGCCAGCCAAGGATTTGTGTTTGTATTACAACAATCAAACAAAATTCACAACCAAGAACAAACAAGACATTGTGTTTTATGTGTGTGTATTTCAAACAAACAAGCAAGCAAACCTTACAAGCCTTAAAATTGTAACACTTCATAGATTTAGACCAAGCAAAATTTTCAAATAAACTTCTTGTTGTGATCCTTGTTTAAAACCAAAAACTTGCTCCATTCACCTTTCATCCTCATTACTTGCATATCCTTGCATCACATTAGGCTACCTTTTTTAGACTTTTAGGATTGGCACCTTATGGATTTTAGGATAGAATAAATCTCTATACCTTGGTGCGAATCATTGCTTCAACAAAATATTTTCATTTGACCAAGTCACTCTTTAACTTAGTCCTTTGTCATTTTTGTGATAATTTCCTACTCACAAGTCTAGTTGGGAAACTCGCCCTGTCACTCTTTTCACTTGTCCTAGAAAAGGCCATTTGACAATCCTAGTTGAAACATTAGTTTACCCTTGGATGGTTAGTGATCCTATTCTCACACCTTTCAAAAGTGTTTGAGCCTTCAAGTTCACTATAGCTATCCATCACCTCTTAGTCATCTACATCCCTCATACCACAATATTTTAGACCTAAAGGAGCATTTTCATAACATCCAACATTATCATTATCAATTTTAGTCTTGTTGCATACATTAGACATCTTTTATCCTCAAAATACCAAAAATACCAAAAAATTAGTTGCATTACATTTAGGCATACCTTATTTCAAAAAAACCAAAAACAGTCTTAGTCTCATATCATCCACCTTCTCTTTGCAAGTCCTTTCATGGTTGAAACTAGGTCACAAAGAAGACGAAAAGACATGGCTTTCCCATTGGACAATGAATTTGTTAACCCGTTTGCAAACTCCTCACATGGGACACCTAGACCCTACAAATACCTATTGGAGAAATTTGTCACTAGAGACCAAAATGGAAACATTATACTAGAAGAACTGGAATTTGTTGCCCAAGATCTTGAGTTTTCCTCTTTTGTGGATGAATTCTTGACATAAGACCCTCAACATTACCTAGCTAAACTATTGATATAAGGTGCCACATTACCTCCTAGTTTTGATGTCAATACATTACGAGCATCATCCACATCCATCAACCAAACTCAAAGAAAAAATACAACTATCTCTAGTAGCTATATCCTGCAAGTTAATACTTCTATACTATTAGGAGGAATCACACAAGATGCGGCAACAATTCACACCTCCTTACTTGGCACAGAAGGCACAATGCAAGGTATGACCTTTAATACAAGGAAATCAATGAAACAATCCCTAACATAGTCCATGTCATAGCCCCTTGGTTCTACACCTAATCCATTTAACACAATAAACATATCTTCAAATCCATTTGGAGCATCAAGTGCTACGAACACCACATCATCAAATCCATTTGGAACATCTAGGACCTTGAACACCATGTTATCAAATCTTTTTGGCACAAACAAAAGGACTAGAGCTCATATTCATGGAACTAATATAACCACTAATGTGCCACAAGTTCCTAACACAAGTGTTCCTCAGACAAATCCTCAAGGATCTTTCCAATTCAATACTCAACATTTACAAGGTCCAAACATTTCTAATATTTTTCAGACACAATCCAATACTCTCATCCTGACTTAAACTTTCACCTCACACATTCCAACTCATACTACATACATCCCTCAAATCCAAATTCCTACCTCGACTTACATCCCGACCATTACTCATACCATCATGACTCTAAACAACACCAACATACCATCCCTTCAACACATTGGATCACAAAGCACAAACATTGGGCCTTACCAAAATATAGTTGCAAACACCATATATACAACTCTCACACCATATGATGTCCTAGCCAATCAAATTTTGACCTTGAAAAAGAAAATCGAAACCACATGACATTGTCAAATAAGAAAACTTACTCTATCCAAGAGTTATGTCCTTACCCATTTGATAGGGCATTGTACATGCCTCCTCTTCCTCCAAACTATGTCATACAAAATTTACCTAAATATAAAGGAAGAGGAAACCCCATTGAGCATGTGAGGTAATTTCATACAACCTTGATTGACATTTCTCCAGAACAAACATATTTAATGAGACTATTTCCTAGGAGTCTCACAAGACATGCTTTAGAATGGTTCTCCCACCTACTGGCAAGCATACGATCATGGGACGAATTTGTTGACAAATTTATCACCCACTTTTCCTTCAATATCAAAAATGACATCACCATTGCTATCCTATGTCAACCTAAATAAGAAGAGAGTGAAGCTTTCATAGCATTCTTCCAGAGATGGAGAAGTTTAGCTAGCCAATGTCCTATTGAAATTCCTAAAAAAGAAAAAAATTATCATGTTCATGAAAAACCTAAACACAAACTTCAAATATGTATTGTAGGCTCATTGTTGTTCCACATTTATTGACCTTCTTGAAAAAGGGGCCATCCTTGAAAAAACCCTTATTGCTAAAGGGGAAATTAAAGCTTATACCAAAACACAAAATTCCCAAGGAACATCAAATGATAAAAACAAATTTTGGTCTCATAACAAGAATGTAACAAAGGATGGAGTTGTAGACAAAAAAATTTTGAACAGGATAAGTCATACATTGACTCTCAAAGAACCTAACACAAACAATAACACACCATATATTTCCAACCAAGCAGCTAACGTGATACAAAATAATCAAGGACGGGGACCCCCAAGACAACCAGGGAAATACACACCAAGAAAATACACTCCTTTACCAAAACCAATTAAATTTGTCCTAAAGAAACTAATACAATCAAATTTCATACATATCCCAAAGCCCAAACCATATGACCCAGGATAATTCAACCCCTCTTGGTGTGATGACAATGCCTTTTGTGATTACCACTGCATCAAAGGACATAAGACCTCATCATGTCGTCAATTGAAGAACATGATTCAAGACCTAATTGAAAATGGAACCATAGAGGTTGAGGGACAACAACAAACTTCCAATAAATACCATACAATTTTCAAGAATCCATTGCAAGACCGTGGAAAAGCCTCCAGTTCAGGTCAAAGGACAGACAACCATGCTAATTATACCAATGTCTCTTTGGACTACATAATTATTAACCACATCTGAGCTATTGATGATCATGTTAACACAATCACCATTAAGAAGCAACCTAAAATTATCATTACTACTCGCAGAGCTAAGGTTACCATATCTGGTCCTCCTCCAAAATAGCCACAATCCAAATCCTAATACAATCTTGTTGACCAATTGGGAAAGACACCTGCACAGATTTCCATCCTTGATCTTCTGTGCATATCACCTAAGCACAAAGTTATCCTCGATAAGGCTCTAAAAGAAGCCTTTGTCCCTACCGACCTGGACATCAACCAATTTGAAGCCATGGTTGGATATTTGGCCAACTCCCACCATGTATCCTTTTTTGACAAAGATTACTCTACACGCAATTCAAACCATAACGACCCATTACACCTTGAGGTCTTCATCAACAAACACAAGTTTAGACAATTCCTAGTAGATGGTGGAGTTGGATTGAACATTTTCACTTTAAAACTAGTGAAGGAATTGGGCCTCTCTAAAACATGTGTGGATAAAACTAAGAGAAGTGTCATCAAAGCCTATGATGATGAAGAACATTCTTTCGAGGGCGTTATCACATTGCCTATCAAGGTTGGACCGACAATACTAGATACCACATTCCAAGTCTTGAATCTTGAACTACCATATAACCTACTCCTCGGCCAACCATGGACCCATTCCATGAAGACCGTTCCATCCACATACCATAAATGTCTAAAGTTTCCTCATGAAGGCACTAAAATTATAGTCACCAAAGATCCCAACCCCTTTCAATATTGCAGCAATCTGAGAAGGACTACTCAATTCCAAGTGCTTGTCAACCAAGAGGCCTCATCATCTCGCTACATTGATCCATCTTCATTGAAAAATTCATCGACTCCATTTATCGTGCCATCAAACCCCAAGGTCCAAGTGCATGACATGGGATGTAAAGAATACTATATGGATAATCTACCGGTGAATGACAATGCTAATGTCACTGAGAAGGTTCAAAATTCTAATGTTGATGTCAAGATAGTTGCAGAAGGAACACAAAAATATGGCTGTGCTTGGATTGAAACCTTTTGGGACCTTGATGATACATCAAAATTTTCCATATTTGCTTCCACTCAAGCTTTTCATATCTATGATAACCCCCTATTCGACTAGGATATCTATGATAATCCACTTTTTTATCATGACCCCGTTGAGGATATCCAATCATCATCATTCCATCCCACCTACCTTGGGTTGGGATATACATCTCCTATTGTTACCTCTCCTAAGCCACCTTGTCAAGTTGTTAAGTATTTTCAAGATTCCTTTGATGTTAGCAGTACTGAAAAGGATAGTCCCAAAGACTCCATTGAGGGCATCACCACTGCCATTTGTCCTCTAAAAATTCATGTCACTTCACCTATTTCATCCATCTCACTCAAGTCCACTCGTATCATATACATGGATCAACAAGTTATATCCCAAGAAAAGAATAAAGGAAAAGATCTAATGAATGAGCTATCTTTAAAAGGGGATCAAGAATCAAGAGACAAAACAAAAATAAAAGAAGATCAAGACAAGTCCCTTACCCAAAATAAAAAGCTATTGGAAAAATCAAAAACAAAAGAAGATCAAGAGAAGTCCCCTAGCCAAAATAAAAATCTATTAGACAAATCAAAAATAAAAGTCAAAAGTGAAAGAAAGCAAAATTCAATCTCCATGTATGCCTCTCCATCAAAAATCACTAGGGGCATCTATCAAGGAAAAAATTCAAACAAAGAGCTTGTTGATCCAAGGTCTTTGTCCACATCACTCTAAATCATACCATATATTCCCTTCCACCCCTCCATGTTCACATATCTGCCATACCACACCATTGGTGATGTCTTTCAATGTATTTTTTATGACGACCCCTTCATGTACTCTAGCTCGTTGGTCGCCCAAGATCCTTTTCGGCTGAAGCCTGATGGCCCATGTAGTGTGCACATTATGGATCATACCATAGCCTTTTTAATCTGCCACATCTATCATCCTTCATATTTTCCACTCCTACTCCTCATCCCAATCAGGTCCTTTCATCCAGCACGATCATCCACACAGGATCGAGGCATTGTCAAGGCAGTCTATGGATCTAGAATTTATCAATTCTATACCTAGCTTCAGAGAGCTAGGAAAAATTCCTAAAAAAATACAAAACAATGAGAAAAATTCCTAAAAAATACAAAAAAATGAGAAAAAGCCTTGAAAAAATACAAAAAACAAATATACAAAAAAATCAAAAAATCAAAAAGTTTGTTACCTTGATGAAAACCTGACAAACAGGCATCTTAGTGATAACAAAAAAAAAAAGAGAAATTTTTTTTCCAATAGTAAAAACCACGTCAGTGGCGCTTTGGATAAGTACCATAGTGAAAACCAGGCAAACACGCGCCATGTGTAGTCAGTCTTTGCTTTGTCATCTACTATCACTCTATCTGGTCTTTTGCCCTAATTCATACTAATGTATTTACCTTCCATCATCTCCCATTTAACATCCAGCATCAGGCCTTTTCATCTTTATCATGACTTCCAAGTGGTTGACATCTTGTGTCCTTTCTCCTCCATCTTTCGTCCATAATAAACCCATGTCCCATCCCATCCCTATTGGTTAGTCTTATACCCAACTAGAGGCAATTTCCTAACACCATACTTCATTGGCTTCTAAACTTTTCATTGGAGGTCAAAACATCTCAAAAAGACAAAAAAATAAAAACATCTCAAAAAGAAAAGAAAAAACATCAAAAAGACAAAAACATAAAAAAAATCAAATATTCCCAAAAATCCAAAAACATCAAAACATTCAAAAATCCAAAAACATTATAAAACTTCAAAATCCAAAAAAAAATCAAAACATGTCAAAACCCAAAAACATTCAGATATCTTTCAAAAATCCCAAAAACAGAGTCAAAGTTAGTCATGTCAATCTTTATCATTGTCGAACTATGTTGCCTCTACGACTGGACGTAGGCAAGGCCATATGTTGATGTGCCCCTGAGGCATTAGGTCAGTCCTTTAGGTGTTGTCAAATAAAATCATAATTTGGTCTTTTGTCATTGAAACAAAGTCAACAGTCATGTCGAACTACGAGGTCTTTGTGCATTGCTACGTAGGCAAGGCCATTTGTCGATGAGCCCCCAAGGCCCCCTAGGTCAGTCTTTAAGGGTTCGTCGAGTCAGTCAAAATAAATCAGACATTGTCAACTCAGATGCGACATACTCATCTGAACTTCAAACACAAATTTTGAATCAACAAGACAAGCAAGCCAACAAGTCTCCAAGTCAAATTAATCATTTTTCAAATCAATCAAACTAGTCAAATCGATCAAAACCAATGGTCTTATACAAGATTTTTCCTTCTTGAAACCAGACCTTGTCACTGTCACACTTTGTCATTTTCCTTATACAGGTAGTTGCATGATTGAAACTAGACTTGATGTCTTATATGACATGTTTCTTTTCCTAAAACTAGGCCTTGTCAAAATAGTCCACTCGTCACTCACTTCGTCCCTTAACACACTGGCAAACACTTCTTGGAAAATAATCTAAATGGTTGTTGACCTTGATGGTCTATTTTGTCTTATCTTTTTTATTTTCTTCGGTCATGTTACTAACCACCTCGAGGATGTCCCACAAAGGATTTAGAGGAGCGATGATGTCTCATGACTCATCTTTTATTTGATTATTGTTTGTGGCTTGTCTTGACAAAAAGATTGGGGCAACCTTGCCCTTAGTATGAGTTAAGGACATTCATTGTTTGTGACTATCTATTTTATAGATGGCTGACCTTGCACACCTTGGTCTATGTCATACCATGGTATTTGTTGTTCATTTTTCATATTTTACCACTTTATGATGATAAAGCACTATGACATGCACAAGAGGCTTCATCACCTTCATTTTCCTTCATATCTCATTTTCATCTATCATTTCTTCCATCATCCATTTCCTTCATCATTTCATTTTTCCTTCATCATCCTTATCTATTTTCCTCTATCATCTTTCATTCCTCTCATCCATTTCAAGAGCACACTCGTGTTCTTTGAACCCACATGTCCTCTCAATGGGGCATACCTCTACCTCGTCATTCTTCCTTACATTGGGGCATATCTTTTTCTTTGAAACAACGTGACAGGTCGCATTGTCTCAAAGAGGGGAAAAATGTAGACACTCAAAAGTGGTCCTCACAATTGTCCTACTTTTCATCTATTAATTAAATGGATATTACTATCTATTTAATTAATTCATTCAATACATTCTTATATTCATTCATTAATCCATTTAAATATTATGACCATTTATCCATATTATAAGCATTTATAAGCATTTATTCATACACATACCTTCATCCATTTTCATATTTCATTAATCCATTCCATACACATTTATCATTTCAGTAATCATCTACATATTTATAAATCATTTTTATCCATTGCATCATTTCATTAATCATATCTCCATATTCATAAACCATTAAAATATTGCATATTTCACTAAATGCATTAGCATAATCATTTATCCCTCTACATAGTTCATTAATCCATTTCATTAAAACATTTACATAATCATTTATTCACATTCACAAGCTTCATTTACACAATCATTTTCATTAACTCTATTTACATAACCATTAAAATATTCATATTCCCTAATATCATTCATGCATTTATGAATATTCATAAAATCCCACATAACCATTTATCACACATTCTTCTCAAAATCTAGATCTCTCCTACGAGGACATCTATAAAAGCCCTTCTTCTCACCAAAAAGCATATACACATTTTGATTGCAAAACTCCAATTTCAAAATTCTCAAATTCATTCTATAGAGTCTCTTGTGCTTTTGCTGCAAAAATTTGAGAGCAAAGACAAGATATTGTAGATAGGATAACAATGGAGTGATTTTCCTTTTGAATGCATTTGCTATTATTTCTTAGAAGTTAGTATTTTATTTCTGCATTTTGTTTTCATTTTGGAAAAGCTCTATTGATATGATGTTGAATGTAGGTTGATTTTCATAGGTGAATTCAAGGTTTTCATTTTCAACATCACAATGAGTATGTGTTGTTTTATACTAGCCATTTTAGGATAGGAAGAATGGTTATGTGTATATATTTTTATTTATTTATCTTTTATTTTATTGGACTTCACTATAATCCCCAGTATTGGTTATAATATTCCTCTTACCCCTTTATACTTGGATATAAACTATAATTTTGAAGATTAAATTACATCATTTTTTGAGACACATCCTTTAGAGGTTATTTATCATACCTCTTTATGTTACTTTTATGATCATTGAGTTGATAGATTCATGGATATTCGATGTTATGGACATTGTTATGTAGTGGACTTTTGACCATTCCAGTGATCTTAATTGATGTTAAGTATGGATTGTTAGTGTAGGTTTTTATTTTCTTAATGGGATATTTAGTTTTCCTTTAGTTATAGGTTTTTTCTTATACATTTATTAATCTTTCTTAGGATAATAAAGTGAGTTTTCTATTTAATAACTAGGAGATAAGTGATGTGGTGTCCCCTTCCTTAAAGGGTGGCCACTTTTGGTGGTTAATTCCTATTGGTTGGATTTGCCACCTCCATCCTCTCCTTAGTTTTATATAAATTCACTATCTAACTTGTATTTATCATATCTTGGAAGCTCTTAATGTAGTTTTGTCATCTTGACATTACATAATCTCTCAAAGTTCTAGTTTGCATCATTTATTTTTTTGCAGTTTATGTAACTTTGATTTTCTCTTAAAAATTTCCTTGTGTTATTCAATCTATTTTGGATTTCTAACACGGTATCAAAGCTTTTGTTTTGAGAAATCTAAGTTCTTAGATTCCTAAATGAGAGATTGATATTTTCATGTAAAAATATTGTAAATTCTAGTATGCTCTACTCTTGCATTTTGAATGATCTGGAGAATCAGAAATGGTTTGCAAAGATTTAATTACCTCTTTATCTTACATATGTGTTTTGTGAGATCTGGGTGATTGCAACATTTTTGGTTATACTACTGGTATTTTTGACTATTCTAATTCATCCAAAAGGCTCGAAAAAGTCAATATTGGCTTTTGTTTCATCCAAATTGGAGATCATTTGACATAGTTGTAAACAAGGTTTTGAAGTTTAGATCTGGTGAACATGTTTTTATCAGAGCATTTTCAGCCAAAAAGGACTTTGTCATTGTATTCAAGAGGCTAAGGAGATGAATTTTGACATAAAAATTTCCTATATTCCATGTTGGGAGTCGTACGACCCCTAGGTTGCAGGTCATACGAACTTTTTATTTTAAAAATTTTACGAATTTTTTGTTTTAAAATTTATTTTTCATCGATGGTTTTATTAAAAAAATAGCACCTAGAGCTTGTGTAAGAGCTTCAAGAACCACACAAAGCACTTTAAACACTAGAAATAGCGAGGTTTGTGGCCTTAATAAATATGGCCATAGATTTTAAATTCTACAAAGTTTTTTTTCTTAGACCGCGGTGCTTACACTTAAGTTGCTAGTGGCTTAAAAGGTAACCATCGCACAGTAATCATGACTAAAAGTTTGTAAACTGTGACGAATCTTCCTCTAATCACCAACAGTCAACCCTAACTGTCAATATAATTATGACCTCAATCACTCTTGCTTCGCTAGACTGCCGCCCAATGGTCATTACTGCTAGTGGTGTCGCTTGAGCGCCACCAGGGGCCACCAGGGCCCTCTAATAGGCCAAATTGGACCTTTTTTAAACTTGCATAACTTTTTACCATGATATAGAATTTTCAAAAATGAGATATCATCAAAAAGTTGAAGATGAGAAATTTACATCCACAAAGGTATTGAAAAGATATTTTTCTATTTTATGCCAAATAAGTTTCACCCCAATGCTCCATTTTCTAGAAATGAATAGGTGTTGGAAAGGTGGTGAAGAGCACTACATAGATATAAGGCAATTTTTTCCATATTTTGTCTCAAGTTTATTTTATATTAGAATTTTTAATTTTAGCTATTTTGAGCCTATTGAGCATTATATCTTGGAAAAGGCATTGTAAACACACTAAATTATAAAGTTCCAACCTTTTAATATTTGGGGGGGTAATTTTTGATACTAATGAAAAGGGTTGGGGTGTTCTTGGTGTTCTTTTGTTCACTTTCCTTTTGCACTTTCTTCATTATGGCTTCAACAATACTTCCTATTCTAGCTACATGCAACTATTTTGAGTGGAATTCTAAAATAAAAATTCACTTAAGAAGTCTTAGTTTGTATAGAATAACAATGGAATTAGAAAGTGAGCCTTCTAAAGATGAAGAAAAGCTTAAGTGGTTTAATAGATGTGATGAAGCATATGGAGCATTATGTTTGTTTGTATCTCTTGATTTACTCTTTCATATTGAATATTTGAATACTCCAAATGAAATATCAAAAAAGATAGAAACTCTTTTTGGCACTCAAGATTCAATGAGCAGTCATATATTGCAAAATTAACTAATCAATTTAAGTCCTAAAAACTTCAACATAATACAGGATTTCTTCGCCAAATTAAAATCTCTAAGGATACAACTACAAAAATTTGGAATAGATAAGAAAGACGAACAACTGATCCTAAGCACTCTAAGCTAAGTTATGAATATTCAATGTTTTTTTCTACTTTTTATGCTACTAAGGATGCATTTGGTTCTAAATTCACCATACCATCATTAGATTATTTTTCTATATCTCTCGTATGGGAGCAAGATAAGCTAATCCAGATGGGTACTCTTAAGTCTTCTAAGTCGCATGCCTTGGCAGCCAACCATGGCACAAATGAACAATGAGGACAAAGTGTTAATAAGGATAAGAAATTGTAAGAGAGGGGACCAACCACATCAAGGGCCTAGGTCACGAAGAGCCGAGAGAAAAAGGCTTCCCTAACTTACCTCACTCTAAAGGGATGTTTTGAAATAGGGGACGAGAATGATGAGGACTATAAGGCCCTTCAATCACTCTTCAAACTTGAGCTAAACTGGGGCTAGGCGAGATGGTTTTTGGGTTCAACACTGTACCTTAGGTAGCTCTTTGTCTGAGGACAAAAGCATGGTTCTGGGACAACAACATGGCACACTGGCGTCTCATAGGAGCGTTGGCATCTGTACGACTAGAGGAACAAAAATACAGTACAAACCGTCAAAAAACAAGTCGGTGACCTAGCTAGTGACTCCTAAAGGAACAAAACAAAATTACAAAGTAGGAAAGGTACAAATAGATATGGTAAAGTAAGTATATGAGAGCTAAAGTGATGAAGATAATCTCATCGAGGCACCATTTCACCAACTAGATCTGAAAGCATGTCCACTTGCACACAAGAAAGAAGGGAAATTTGTTGGGTTGTATAGGGGTCTGCCTCTGTCATACCCCCATTTTTGTGTTTCCACCTTCATTGATAGCCAGATAGCAACAAGAGAGAAATATGTGATAAAGGAATAAAGAAATTTCAGGGATATAAATAACACTATAAAACAGTAAAGAGCTACTCTACCAAATCACAAAGGAGAGGAGAGAAATGTTACCACCTCCACCAAGAGCTCACTAGACAATGAGGGAGAAAGAAGGCTTGAAGAGTCACCACAACCTCGACTATGATGAAGGGAGGTCTAACAAGACCTCAAGCCCACGCTATAATGGCTTGCTTCACACTTGCTTTACAAAGTTGATGGAGTGTTGTTGCTATAATGGAGTTTTGAAGTGCTACTTGAGAATGAAGAGAATGTTGGAGAGTGCTTGAAAATTTCCCAAGAGATCGTGAGGATATCGTGAAGAGATGAAATGAATGAAGGAGGGATGAATTTGAATGAGAAGAGGGAAGAATCTACCATTTTTGGGGTTAGTTGGTCGAAGAGGGATGTTACAAATTGACCCCAATCGAAAGTGTTACGCCTCTACCAACTTCAAACATAGGAATCCATTAGGGACGTAAGCACTCCATGTGGACATCTACACATTGCTCTCGCATCTCTAACAAATATTCTTCTACCGACACAAAGGATAGATGCCAAGTGGAATGAAGGTAGCTTGTTGATGTGGAATTTTGTCTTCAGATTTGGTTTTCTAAGGTGAGGATGTGTAAAAGGGGAATTTTTGTAAGGGGTGTAAATTCGCTCCTATACATTTTTCCCCCACTTTAGTGAGCATGAATACTGATGAGTGCTTCGATAAATTAGATCAAAGAGTGAGCAGGGTTATAAATGTATACCTGAACCATTGAGGAAGTAGACCGTGATCTAGTGAGCTCGAAAGTGTAGGATAGAACAAAGGACTCCATAGCCCCACAAAACTATAAATTTGCACAAGGTACACCGAAGGCCCTCGGACCAACAATGGACAAATCCCATAGGATGAAATCATCTTATAGGCCTGAACACCTGCAAGAAGGTGTCCCTCAAGATCTCTCACATGAAAGAAACCCTAATAAATAAGCATCTCATAGGCCCGCAGGCCTGCAAGGAGGTAGCCCCCAAGATCTCTCACATGGAGGAAGTCGCATGAAGTGTGCACCTTACAAGCCCACAAACCTTCAAGAAGCTATCCCTCAATATCTCTCACATGAAGGAAACCTAGATGAAATCACCTTACAGGCTCGCGAACCTGTAAGGAGGTGTCCCCCAATATCTCTCGCATGGAGGAAACCCAAATAAATAAGCATCTCACAGGCTCACAAACCTACAAGAAGGAAGCCCCCAAGATCTCTCACATGGAGGTAGCCCCGTGAAGTATGTGCCTTACAAGCCCATAGACCTATAAGAAGGTATCCCTCAAGATCTCTCGCATGAAGGAAACCTAGATGAAAGCACCTTACATTCCCGCAAACCTACAAGGAGGTGTCCCCCAAGATCTCTCACATGGAAGAAACCCAAAGAAAAGAGCATCTTATAGACCCACAGACCTGCAAGGAGGCATCCCCCAAGATCTCTCGCATGGAGGAACCCAAAGGAAGGAAACTTTGCAGAGTCATTTTGGAGATCGGCTTTATAGGCACACCTACAAAGCGACATGTTTATCCATAGATAAAGCATGTTGGGAATAAAGTAGCCATGTGGGCGATCAAGCAGTTAGTCACACAAACTATCAACAAATTACAAATATTTCAAAGGGGTCCCTCAAGAACCCGATGTGGAGAGGGGGTCCACTCAAGGGACACGCTATTTGAAAGTGCGAGAAATATGTTCCTTCTCAAATAGTTTCATCATCAAGGAATCCTTTTGAAATATGTTCACTTCATCAAGGAATTCAAAAGGAAGAAAATGTCCCCTCACGAGGGGAAGGTCAAAGCTACTTCCACCTTAGAGGAAAGCTCTCAAGTTCTCTCTTTATGAACCCATGATGAAGGAAACACATTTTGTTAGGGGTCCAAGTCGAGAATGCGATTTTCAAAAGGGTTTGCATAGATTCTCAAGAAAATATTCTTTGGCAACAAATGCATTTTCTGAAAATCAAAGTGTTATAGAAAAGGCATTGTTGCGCATGAGAGAGAAAACTCAAGCAAAGAAGAGAGAAAGATAAGATAAGAGTGAAATGAAAAAAGAAAGATAACAAATAAGAAACACAAGGGTGATTTGATAACTTAGGGTTAGAGTTGCTCATAAATATATATATAAGTATACAATAGTAGTATATAAGTGAACTGTCATCAACCCCCTACTATATCAGACCATGTGAAGAATGCACGAGAATACAAAGTAAAAATAAAAATTGGGTCAACATGGAAGGGGAGCCTAAATGCCCCAGTGCTTTGCATCATCCCCAATTTTTCCAAAATTCACACACAAACATGGAAGAATGATGATACAAATAGAAGAAGGTTTACGACACAAAAAATCACTCATGTACCCAAGCACCAATAAGGGTGACAAGGGTCATCCAAGAACACATAGCACAATCACGAGGGGAACACATCACAACACACACACACATCTAATCTAAAGATAAAGAAGGGGCCTCCCCCTAACACTGATCGACCAAGAGGTCATCCGCTTCGCACTCTAGATTATCATAAGGGGAAGGAGGGCAAGCCTATAGTGGTGGAATATTACGAGGAGGGGCTTCTGACCCTCCCACAACAAGGGCTAAGGAAGAATCCCTCGCAAGGTCTCCTTCGCTAATCTCTTGTGGAGCTAGGGTCAGCGACTTTGTGAAAATTATTGATAAGACTGGAACTTCATCCAGAGAGTTAAACATGCACTTTACTAGAGTGCCATGTTCTACCTCTACATATGGAGAGGGTTGTGCTCAAGATTCACCGCTATTCTCACCGAGTGATTCAGGAGTGATGAAAAACTCAGGGGAAGTCAGAGCTGGCTTTGTCACTAGGATAGAACAAGCTAGCGTGGTACCACCTTTCAGAGAAGGCGGAATCCTCTTACACCCTCCATTATTGGAAGGGCCACTCTCTACCTTCTACTCTATCAAGGGATGTGAACTCCCCATAGATGAGGCAAGAGGCATGAAGGAAGAGGAGGAGGAGAAAACCGCAATAGACACCACCGTAGTATTTATCATATCTACAGGTTTCAAAAAAGGAGGGACGTCCAAAAGGGACATCAACAAGGGTGGCTCAACTAAAGGAGTGATGAACACCTGCACCCTTTTGGGGTTGGGTGCACTCACAGCAGGAGCCAAAAGCGATACAAAGTTTTATTGAATAGAAGCAGAGGGGAGGAGAGAGAAGGATGTAGTAGGAGGTCTTGAAACATGGGGTGGTCATCTCCTCATCCTTTCTCTGCAAGGTGGCCTACTCAGCCATGACAGCCTTTCATCGGAACTTGCACTCGCGGACAAGGTGTTTTTTGTGACTCTTCAACCTAGAGGATGGAGGATGTGAAGGGACCAAAGGCTCCTACTCATCTATAGGAGTGTCTATTGTAGTTGTCTCCAGTGGAGGGATAGACTCTTAGATGGGATCGGTAGGGGCAAGTTGAGAAACAACTAGGGGAATCGGCTCTAGTGCCTCGGTAGTGGGCCTCTTCCTGTTTACTGCTTTGGGAGCAGAAGCGATGGGAGGCCATAGAGGCCAAGACATAGATGATTCTCCTTGGGGAACTTTCTTCCTACCATACATGTAGTTCCAAGGTCCAAGAGGCTTGGTAGGGGGATTCGATATCCAAATCTTGGGTTTTCGCCAAGCCGGTATCATCGGACTCATAGGGTAAAAATTGGGCATATTCATCCAGAACTCTTCTCTAGAAAGGGGAGTAGGAGAGTCATCCCGAGAATGGGGAAGCTTCTCTTTTCCCTTTCAAGAAGAGGAGGTAACTTGTTTCTATGCTACCGGAAGGGTCAAATTATTCTTTCCTTTACCCCTAGTTTTATACTTCACATAGCTTTTGTAAAGTAGGTTCGTCCTTGGTGGAAGCGGACCGATCGGGGTGGGCCAAAAGTGATCCAATGAATATCCCCCTCGAAATACCAGAGGTTGGTACCCAGTGTCATGCACTATGTGCATAGCACCTTCATGGGAGAACTTTAAAAATTTGTAAATGATGGAGGCTAGTCAGGGTATACCTAACTTCACTCTGAACAAATCTGACTCTAGAATAACATCAAAAACTATATCTATAGTCCTAGGTCCAACTAGGATAGACAAATTTATCAAACTGTAAGTTTTAAGAGCAAGGCCATCATGCGTGTGGATGATGGACTTCATTTCTTCATACTCCTCTCTATGCAATGAATTAGGCCACAATGTCTCTTTTGTAATGGCATTCACTCAGCTCGTAGGGTCAACTAGGACCCCTGTCATAGTGTTCCCATTGAGGTGAGCAGGAATGTAAAGGGGAGAGGAGGGCTTGTTGTTCAAGGGCATATCCTATGATGTTAATTTCACATTTGGTGATCCGGTCGTAGGTTGCATAGAGGGAGTGATGGTAACCATGTTAACATACACCTCAAGTTGAGTGATAGAATCAAAGGGATCGATAATAATTTTGGGAGAATGCAACGGAAATGAGTTCGTGTATATCTACAACTCACTATTCACTTTCACTATAGATTTTTTTGCTTCCATCGAGACAAATAGTATCATCTTCAATGTGATCTTGTATCTCATGATGTAGGCACATACAATGTTCGGTATCATGTCTGTAAACTTGATGGTATTGGCATAAGGTATTCGCATCATACCAACTAGGGTAAGTTTCTTTGAGAGGCTTAGGGTTCTCCAAGGTTATGATCTTTTCCTTCAATGACCTTTGCAGGATGGAAGAATACGATTCTGCCAACTTGGTGAACTTTTGGTTGCATCTAAGGTCATTATCATTCGTAGCAGCTACTACATTCGCAACAACTTTACCCTTTCCAAATATTGATACAATAGACTTCCCTTCTGAATGGGAGTGTGAGGAGGATCCCCTGAACTGGACTACTGTCTATTGATATTCTAGTAACACTGCACATAGATGTGCGAAATAAGGGTATTTCATAAGGGTGAACTTCTCTTGCTAAGGCCTTTGTAAGTTCCATGAGAATACCTTATGTACGTTAGAATTAGGCAACAGGTATGAGATTTGTGAAAAGAGCACTTGGTATCGCACTATGAAATCAATAATATTTTCATTATCCCCTGGTTTGCATCAGACGAGATCCGAAAAGGTCATCTTCAGCCCGTTGTTAACTTGGAATTATCATAAGAATTGGTTCACAAGTTGATCAAATGAGAAAATAGAGTTATTGGGCAAGGAACAGTACCACTCGAGTGTTGTATCCTTGAGAGATCGAGGGAATAGCTTCGCCATCAATACGTCATGATGGAATAAATATGTACATAGGGCATTAAAGGTGTACACATGCATTTGTGGGTCCCCTTTTCCGCCATACTTTTTGAATTTGGGAATCTCCATTCCTTGTAGAAAAGGAGTACTTAGAATTGCTACCGACAATGGGCTATGTCGAAAGAAGGGCTGAAAGATAGGTTGGGCAGAGGCTTGGGAGAGACTTTCCAGCTGGCTTTGCATCTTTCCCATATTTTGAAGAAGGGTGTTCAAAATAGGGTCATTAGATGACATAGGACCAGCGGAACCTCCTCTAGAACCATCGTCGGAGCCACCTCTAAAACCGCCAATGTGGCCACCACCGAAGCCATTGTCAGGTCACCACCACCGACAAGGCCAACATCAGAGCCACCTCCACTTTTGAAGCCACCACCATGGCCTCCACTGAAACCACCTCCACCAGCACCGCCCCTACCGCTGAAGCCACCACCACTACCAAAGATCCCACCACTTAGCCCACCAAAACCTCCACCGCTAGAGGTGACAGGAGGGGTGAAACTGAAACCGAAGGGTATTCTATTCACTTTGATAGTTTTAGATCTCTCAGAGTCAGGGAGGACACTGATCAAAGGGATTGTGTCTGCCATGTACATAGACTTGGGAGGCATCAACACCCCTAACTATCTCTCATGTTCCTTGAAAGTGACCCCTTGTATAAGGTTAACATTGTTTGAAGGGGCACAAGCTTCAGTCATACTAGAGAGGCTAACTAGGAGCTCTATACCTATTCGGTCTCTTCCTACCATATACTTGATCTCACTAATAACCTTAGCGGCTCTAGCCATCTTCAGGTCCTTTTCCAGGTGATTCTCCAAGTTGTCCAACCCTTTGCTAAGGGTAGCGATATATTCTAAGGGAATGTGAACAACTTCGTGCTCATCTACTAACAATGGTGTAGGAGATGTAGGAGGAGTGGGGATGTGGTCAGTCTCATCAGAGAATCCTACCTTTCCCCATGACACTTATTCTTGGTTAGAAAGACTAATCGTAGGTCCAGAAAATAGGCCAGTAGAGAAACTAGAAGTGACCCTCATCTTCTCCATCGGAAAATTTTGTACCCTTCTCCTAACAATATACCTAGAGGTCATGGATTGGGTTGTGATGCTCATAAAAATTCATAACACTCAGGGGCACGATGGCCACAATGTACAAGGGAAAGCTTCAACACCAATGAATGGGAAAACATTGGTTCACGTCGGGTTCACCAAAAATGTAAGAGAGGGGGACCAACCACGTCAAGGCCACGAGTCACAGAGAGCCAAGAGCATAAGGTTTCCCTAACTTACCTCACTCTAAAGGGATGTTTTGAAATAGGGTATGAGAATGATGAGGACTATAAGGCCCTTCAATCACTCTTCAGACCCAAGATCCAAACTGGGGATAGGCAATCTAGTTTTTGAGTTCAACACTGTACCTCAGGTATCTCTCTACTCGAGGATGAAAGCATGGTTCTAGGATGATAGGGAAACACACTAGCATCTCATAGGTGTGTTGGCATTCGTATGACCAGAGGACCAAAAATATAGTATGAACTGTCAGAAAACAAGCTAACAGCCTAGCTAGTTACTCCTAAAGGAAAAAAATAGAATTACAAAGTAGGAAAGGTACAAACAGATATGGTAAAGTAAGTATATGAGAGCTAAAGTGATGAAGATAATCTCACTGAGGCGACAGTTCACCAGCTAGCTTCAAAAGCACATCCACCTACACACAAGAAAGAGGGGAAGATTTTTGGGGCTGTATAGGGTTCTTCCTCAGTCAGACCCCAATTTTGGTGTTTCCACCTCCACGGATAGCCATATAGCAATGAGAGAGAAATATGCAATAAAGGAATAAAGAAAGAAGGAATGAATATAACACTACAAAACAGTAAAGAGCTACTCTACCAAATCACAAAGGAGAGGAGTGGAACATTACCACCTCCACCAAGAGCTCACTATCCAATGGGGGAGAAAGAAGGCTTGAACAATCACCATAGCCTCGACTATGATGAAGGGAGGTCTCACAAGACCTCAAGCCTACGCTACAATGGCTTGCTTTGCACTTGCTTTACGAAGTTGATGGAGTATTGTTGCTGCAATGGAGTGTTGAAGTGCTTCTTGAGAATGAAGAGAATGTTGGAGAGTGCTTAAAAATTTCCCAAGAGATCGTGAAAAGATGAAATGAATGAAGGAGGGATGAATTTTAAGGAGAAGAGGGAAGAATCTTCTATTTTTGGGGTCAGTTGGTCAAAGAGGGACGTTACAAATCAACCCCATTCAAAAGTGTAACACCTCTTCCAACTTCAGACGCTATAATCTTTTAGGGACGTAAGTGTGTTGTGCAGACATTTGCATGTCACGCATGCATCCCCAAAAAATATTCTTCTACCAACACAAAGGATAGATGCCAAGTGGAAGGAAGGCAGCTTGCTGATGTGGAATTTCATCTTCATATTTGGTTTTCTAAGGTGAGGATGTGCAAAAGGGGAATTTGCATAAGGGGTGAAAATTCACTCCTATACAGAAACAAATGAATAGAAAAGAGAAAAAGGATTAGAAATCAGCTTCTCTAAAGGAAGCTAATGATACCTCATCTTTGAAAGGTGACAAGCATATAAGAGAGAGAAGGTCAAATGTGGCTATTACCAATTACTTGGTCATGATGAGCATAAAGGTTTGAAGAAAAAAATTGATCACTTGACGTGCATTCTTGATAAGAATAATCTCAGTGTTCCTAATTCTATCAAATAGTGTTTAGATGAGGGGTCTCGCAAGGCCAAAGACAACTCAAGGGGAAAGGAAATGGCAAGGCTCTTGTTGCATTTACTTCCCCACCATCCACATGGGTTCTTAATTTTGGTGCTTCACACCATATGACTTCTTCTAAGGATGAGATTGCATCTATGGAGTCATGTATTATGCTTTCCATTTTGATGGGTGATGACACTCTAGTTGAGATGTGTGGGGGAGGGTCTATTGATATGGGGGAAGGACCATTTTAGTATGTTCTTTTTGTGCCCTCATTTTTAACTAATCTCCTATTGATCTATGAAATCACTCACACAAGTACAAGCAAGTGACTTGAGTTTACTCTTGATTCAATAGTTATTTGTGAGTGGCATAATGACTACAATTTCATTTGGGAGAGTAGATCATCCTTCTCAACTTTATTTGTTCTCACTTCGTTCTTGATCCACCTTCCTCTATTCTACTCACTCATTCAAATGATGTGATTAATTTTTTGTATCAACGGTTTGGCCACTTGAACTACTGCTACTTGCAATAGCTCAGCCAATAGGACATAGTTATAAGATTTCCTATAGTTCACTTTTTTTATGGTGTTTTTCAAGGATTCATTCTTACCAAGCATCTTGAAGAGAAGTTTGACAAAGGAAAACCTTGGAGAGCCTCACATATTTTGGAGTTGGTACACAGTGATTTGGCAAGACCATTTCCACAACCATCTTTTAGTAAAGCTCAATATGTTTTGACATTAATTGATGACTTTTCTAGGTACACCATTATGTTCTTTCTCAAATAGAAGTTTGATGTCTTTGATTCATTTCTGGAGTACAAGGATTTTGTAGAGAAAAATTGGAAAACCTATCAAATTTTTGCATACAAATAATGGGGAAATATGTCAACCACAAGTTTGTGTAGTTTTTTACTTTAGAGGGAATTTATTTGTACCATATAGTTCCCTACTTTCCTTAGCGGAATGGACTTAAAAATGGAAGAATCAGTCCTTGAAAGAGATACTTAATTGTATGATTCACTCCAAGTCTTTAGAACCACCTTTTTTGGCAAAAGCCACTAATTGTGTGTGTCATATCCTGAACCATGTTCCTCACAAATTTGTGAAGGTGGTAACACATTTTCAAGCTTGGATTGGTCAAAAAAATTTAGTTAAGCACATTTGAGTGTTTGGCTCTAGTGCATGGGCCCTCATTCTAGTAGAGAAACATAAGGCTATTGATCAGTAGAGAAAGCCTTGCATATTTTTTGGATACCTAGATGATGTCAAAGGCTACAAGATTATTCATCCTACCACACATGAGTTTTTCATTGAGAGGAATTTTCATTTTTAGGAGAGTCCTTCTAGTTCTTATTGTTGGAACACAACAATCTACTAAGAGGGGGGTGAATCTGTAGATATTAAAATTTTAACCCTTAAAACTTTTGTGCAGATTACTTCCTTAAACCCTTAATGTAGATTTACTAAACATGCAGAGAGATAAACATGCACACACATAAAACTAGATATATGTGGAAAACCCAAGATGGGAAAAACCACGATGAGAAATGTTGCTAGGATCTACTATCCTAATCTAACCTCACAATCAATTCATCTATTACAATGTTTAAGGGCACTGACCCTAAGGAGACACCAATCCCCTAGTTTTAGGAGCACCAACTCCCTACACTAAGCACCAACTTCTAGTTATCTAATGGCACCAACCAATTATATTTACATTAACAAAAATACAATTTGTTCTACTGAACATAATTCAATGTTGCAACTTACATTGCAACTGTACAATACTTTGTTGCACTTACTACAACTTACTCTTCATTGTTAATGTTGTAATCTCAACAACACATCCCCTCTACTCTACACTCTCTTTCTCCTCTACACTTATAGCATTCTATGTTCTATCTTGTTGCACTACACATCTCTATTTTATTTGTTCTACACTTAGAACATTCTTTGTTCTACTCTTTGAATATTAACCCAGATCTGACTATCTATTTTTTTTGGGGTTCTACTCATTCAGAATGTGCATACTTTGTCTGCTACACTACCATCCTCAACTCTACTACATACTCATCAATACATAACTTTGTTCTACCATTTATACAATTGTAGATTATTTTCTTTGCTTGTCTTGCAAACTCAACACTTAGACAATTACTTGATTGTCTTCTATTTGCTTGACTCCACCGATCTACAATAGCTACCTCAAGATTCTCACTCATATCTTGATCAAATAGAATCCTATGTTAAGGTTCCCTTAAACTACTAACATCTCCAGCAAGCTACCAGTGCATCAAGCCACACACACATACTCTACACAGATTCACTGAATATGCTAAACCAGACAACCTAGAAAACCCTAAACCTATAATACATTAAATGCATTCTCTTGACTATGTGATCCGATTATGCTCCCATCTCCTTTTCAATTAGTGTCTCTGCATTGAATATAAAATCTCTAATCAGATGGTCGTTGGAGCAGTTGAACGAATGAAATTTGTTCACTATGTCGGTTACTAGACAAAACATTGTTTACACAGACTTAGTTGTTATGTATCTTCATCTTTGAATTTGGGTCATTGATCCTATCTCTTTATGCCACGATCTAGTGTTCCTTGTTTATCATCACATATTTAAAACACAAACGTCTGATTAATCTCCTTTAAGCTTACGTCGTTGATCTTCTCTATGAGTCACAATCCTAAGCGGTCACCATTAGATCTTTTCCTTTGAATCTTCATTATTCCCCACTATATCGTGAGCTCTGATAATTGTCCCACTGATTCCCAGTGGGCTGGTGGGTAGTCCCATTTGTCATCCATGTTATCACCACAAAAATCACAACAACAATGTGAATTGGTCTATCATTCAACCATTAGGTGCCACCTGTCTTCTCATTACCATCCGCCTTTATCACCTTCCTATCAAGTCCCACCTTCAGAGTGTTGAAGGGACTCTAAATCCACTCACTCTAATATCTAGAAGTCTCTTAGATCAAGTTCTATCGGAATGTTGAAGGGACCAACATTTTGGTCCTACTGATATAATCATTTCTCCTCGATGAGGTGATCCCATTCGATCACCACCATTGATCAAATGCAGTTTGATCTCCACCATCAATCTTCTACATACATCACTTCCAATCATCCTTCACCATCTAGACATGCTAACATCATATACTACTAGCTTTTATCGAGTAGGTGGTCCCTACTAGCTACATGTCATCCTTGTCAGCATCGTGCAACAAACAACACCTATGTAACATGACATGTTGATCAATCACATGCCACCACTTGTCCTCACATGTCACCATTCACCATCGTCACCTCCCTATAGGGTCCCACCAAGGTCATTGTCTAGTTCCATCATTGTATCAAAGGGGCACCAAATAAACTCTCTCTGATATGGCATTGTCTCTTCTATGAATTTTTATTAGAATGTCGAAAAGACACTAAAGCAACTCACATTGATACAAGGTCTTGTTGATATACCTTGGAGATTTGATCGAGTGCTCTCTACTACCTACATGTCATTCCTGACATCATCGTATAACAAACATCACTAGTGTGACTTGATATATTAACCAAACATTCATCACCACATGTCCTACTGACATCATCCTTCACCATCATTTGGTCCCACCTTATTGGCATGTCGAAGAGACTAATCATTTTGACTCACCGATATTCATCTATCTCCCCGATGAACCTTAGTGACATCATTCTCCACTAACTCCTACCACCATTGTTATGTTGAAGAGACTCATTATTTCATCTTGTGGACATGTGCCTTCTAAGTTCTTATCAGGATGTCGAGGAGACTAGCCACTAAGTCCCACCAAAATCCACCTGTCAACCCGATGAAAAACCTTCAACCAATCATCACCAGTTCAATCACGACCGTTGATCAAGTTCATTGCTCATATCCCTAGTCGATTCAACCACTTGTTTCCACATGTCAATCATGACATCACCTTCCTTTGTTTCCTTTCACTTAGTCTGGTCCCACCAGACTCAGTAGCAAGCACCGTTTGATCTTCATTGATTAAACTTCAAGGCTTGATCTCCACCATTGATCAAGCTTCATCACCATGTCGAAGGGACATAAAACACTCTCTTCACAATCCCAAATCACTTCAATAAAATTTTGAGACATTTCACAGAAGGGACTTTCCATCGGTTGAACTCAGTGCGCTAGGAAAGAGGGCCAATCCTTCAAATGACTCCAAAGCCTTAAGTCACAACTTAAGAAATCGGTAACCTATGATAGGTAGTCAACATCAAAATAGAATTTTTGTTTAAAATTCCATGACTGCAACCCAATGGTTTAATTAATAAACCCTAAACCTTGTCTAAGAGCACAAATAAAACCATTTTGAGCACATCCTACAATCTCTGGACCTACACCTTATATTTATGAGAATCTCTCAGAAAAACCATATCTAATATGCTACATGTTTCACCTATGTCTTCTGGAAGAAATATCTGCAACAATATGTCAACATTTCATGACATTGTTGCAACATTTTAGTAACTTTGCAACATATGTAGATACGTGCTCTTTTCTTCATCATTCTACACCAACTCTTCCAAATATTGATCCTTTGTTCTTCATGGCATCTAAGCACACCACTGGACTACCTTTTTACATCAATGACACCTTTTGTTATCATGCTAGCAATCTTCTCTCTAGGATCAATTCCATCACTCTTCTAATCTTCTTTGACATCAATGATACTAATACATTAATTCCAACCTCCTCTCTTGCAAGATTAGTTCCATCTCACCTCTGATCCTCTCCTTTTTACATCAATGACAGCAATATGCCAACAATCTCCCCCTTTATTATTGATGGAAAAACAAAATGCTCAACTTGTAGCCAATGGTCTGATACCAATGGTGGATAACATCTGAGCTCAATTCTCCTTTTCTCACCCTTATGATCATTGCATACTTTTCTCCCATGCTCAATTGCTTGAGAATTTGCACAACTTTTCTCCCCCTTTAACATCAATGGCAAAGGGTCACACTCTTGAACATCTTGTCTCAGGTCACCATGCTATTGCAGCTTCTACTTCTCCTTAGCAATGGCAAAGGGAACTTTGTCTCCCCTTTGACTAATACCAACTGATACCAATTTTTTCTCTCATACCAATTATTGCTCTCCACCTTTGATCTCAATGGAAAAACCATATACTCCAACTGCTCTGTACCAATTAATACTATATAATGTTGATTGAAGTGCCATTACATGCTCTAAACAAATCATGTCTAATATCAATTGCAAATGTTTGCACTTTATCCGTTGTACCAATTGATATCCTAGACTTCCTGTATCAAGTATGGCTTTGATTTGATACCAATAGTAGCTCCCCCTTAGACCTTTCTCCATTATCTTCCTATATACCTGAGGATTTTCTTCACTCCAAGATCTACATCAACTAAAATACTCTGTACCAATTCACAATGGTCTAATACCCATTGGAAACACTTTATACCAATTATGAAAAAAGTAATTTGTGAGTGTATTTACAAAATAGCTCCCCCTCAAAAATATCTCCACTTCTTTTGGAGACAAGGAGAATTTCAAAGAAACAACACATCTTCTCTCCCAATTACAAATACCAATTGTTGTAACCATCAACAATCTACTGATACTCTTTCCTATTGAAAAGCCATACATGGAGAAAGAGCATAACCATAAATCTACAACCATCAAGTCATTAGAAATTTGTAAAGCTTATTTTACTTGACTTGATCTCCTTTTCACTTCCAAGAATGAATAAGATACCAATTAATCTCCCTCTAGACACATGCCCTATCACTACAGATTAGTGATGTAAGGCAGAAATAGCCACATTGAGTGTTACCTACTGACCTTTCACTCTTCACACCATCTTTGGCTTCCTTTCTATCTTGTCAACCTTCTTCCCAATGGCATGTGAACTTTTGTTCACACTAGGGGACATATTCCTTCTCTTTTCATAATGTGTTGTTGGTCTTACATAATTTTTTCTACCACTCTTAGCTATGTGACCAAAATTATTACAATTGTAGCACATTATATTCATAATCATTTTAGGAGAAAATGAATTTCTATTCATGCATTTTGTGCTCCTCCTAGGTGCAGCCCTACACTCTCTAGCCCTATGACCAAATTGATTATAGGTATAACAATAACCATAAAAACATGTGGAGTACCTAGTCATATCTTTTCGTTGTATAGGATGAGGGGGTCTTCTATGCTTTGACTTCTTTGCATATCTCATCATTGTAAAACTTTTTGCATCAGTTCCATTTGTATGCTACTTCTTTCTCAATATTTCAGGGACTAATTTCTCCACCATCTTATCTGTTGCAGGCTTCTTTTCCTCATCTGACTTCTTCATCTTAGTAGAAGCATCCTTATTTGGTTTTCCATATCTACAGGCATTTTCATTGGAATAGCTCATGCAGGTTTTCTCTTTCTTTGTGCAACATCTTTCTTTTGCTCTAAATTTATCAAATAATCTTGCAGAAGTAGGACTCTTTCCTGTTCACAACCAAGGTCAATCTTAACTCTTGTTCTTGATTTCTTTTGTGATCTGATCAACTCATCTAACATCTTTGAGCTACCTTTCAACTTTAGGCCTTTGTTAATCTGCTCCTTAGCATTTTCTAAATCTTTTCTTAGGGCCATTATTTTTGCCTCTAACTTCATGCACTCATTTCATTTAGACTATAGTTTAGATTTAACTACATCTTCAAGTTGATCACCATTTGATTATATTCTTCAAGAATCATGGCTAGCTTATCAATCTCCTCTTGTGTAGGAATTTTATATTCTTCATTTTTTATCGAACATTTGATCTCATCTAGAGCACAAATAATTTTACCTTCAAGGTTGACTTCTTCTTCTCCAAATATTTTAACTTCTTTGTTGGAAGTTGTTCCAAAATCCATGAACATAGATTCATTCCCCTCAATCGCATATGCAATTTCATGTTCATTATCTGAGCTGCCACTAACATCAGATGACCTATATTCTTTTCTTGTGTGCAGATTCTTCTTCTTTTTACTAATACTTTCTTTCTTAGAGTTATGCTTTTCATCATAAATGCATTTAGAAGAAAGATGATTAATTATACTAGGATTAATACCATTAAGGGGTAGCTTACCTCTATGTTTTCTAGAGCCTTTCCCTAGCCTTCTAATGAAATCAGCTTCCTCTTCATCAGTCTTCTCAGATCTAGAAGTAGATGCTTTCATCATCTCTCCTCTAGCTACAAATTCTCTCATGGATGCATCCATAATCTTCTCATCTTCAGTCGGCTTCAGACTTTCAAACTCTCTTCCATATGTTTGAATCTTGGCCTGCACCTTACTATCATCACCTTCATACATTCTCTTTAACTCATTCCATGTATCATGTGCAGTTTGACAGTGTATAACTTTGGCAACAATCAAACTTGACAACCCCATCAGAATTGCAAAGTTTACTTTAGCATCATTTTCATAAGCCTTATTTTCAGCAGTAGTGGTTGGAGAGTAGTAGGGGCCTTGTATCCTTTCTCAATTGACATCCACACATTAGACCCTAATGATTCCAGATGTGTCTTCATTTTGCTGCTCCAACACTTATAGTCTAATTCATCAAAGAGAAGTACTTCTTCTGCAAATGATCCTTTCTAACTAACCATTTTGAGTTCACTGTACAAATATCTACCTGAGTTGATTAAGCTTCTCCTAGGGAACTTGGGGCTCTGATACCAATTTTTGGAACACAACAATCTATTGAGAGGGGGGTGAATCAGTAGATATTAAAATTTTAACCCTTAAAACCTTTGTGCAGATTATTTCCTTAAACCCTTAATGTAGATTTACTAAACATGCAAAGAGATAAATATGCACACACATAAAACATAACATAACACTAGATATACATGGAAAACCCAAGATGGGAAAAACCACGGTGAGAAATGTTGCTAGGATCTATTGTCCTAATCCAGCCTCATAATCAAATCCTATGTTATAATGTTTAAGGGCACTAACCCTAAGGAGACACCAATCCCTTGGTTTTAAGATCACCAACTCCAAGGAAGTGCCAACTCCCTACATTGGCCACCAACTCAGTTATTTGATGGCACCAACCAATTAGATTTACATTAACAAAACTATAATTTGTTCTACTGAACACAATTCAACGTTGCAACTTACTTTACAATTGTACAATACTTTGTTGCACTTATTGCAACTTACTCTTTGTTGTTGATGTTGCAATCTCAGCAACACATCCCCTCTTCTTTGCACTCTATTTCTCCTTTGCACTTAGAACATTCTTTGTTCTATCTTGCTACACTACACATCTCTATTTTCTCTATTATGCACTTAGAACATTCTTTGTTGTACTCTCTGAATTTAACCCAAATTTGACTATCTATTTTTGTTTGGGTTCAACTCATTCAAAATTTGCATACTCTATCTATTGCACTGCCATCCTCAACTTTGTTGCATACTCATCAATAGATAACTCTATTCTACCCTTTCTACCATTGCAGACTATTTTCTTTGCTTGTCTTGCAAACTCAACACTTAGACAATTACTTGATTGTCTTCTATTTTCTTGACTCCACCAATCTGCAATAGCTACCTCAAAATTCTCACTCATATCTCAATTAACTAGCATCCTCTATTAGCATTCCCTTCACCTGCTATCATCTCCAACAAGTTGCTAGTGCATAGAGCCACACACACACTGTACAAATTCGCTAAATCTACTAAACCAGACAACTTGCGAAACCCTAAACCTAAAATACATTAAATGCACTCTCTTGACTATGCGATTTGATTCTTCTCTATCTCCTTTGCAAGTTGTGCCATTGCCTTGAAGATCAAATATCCAATCATATGGTCATTGGATTGAATGAATTAAATTCATTCACTATGTTGGTTACCAAATGAAACCATGTTTACACTTACTTAGTCATTGTGTATCTTCATCTTTGAATCTGGATCATCGATCCTATCTCTTCGTGCCACGATCTAGCATTCCTTTTTTATCATCACATATTTAAAACATAGTCATTTGATTAATCTCCTTTAAGCTTACGTCATTGATCTTCTCTATGAGTCACAAGCTCGAGTGGCCACTATTAGATCTTTGCCTTTGAATCTTCACTATTCCTCGCTATACCATGGGCTCTGAAAATGGGCCCACTGATTCCCAACGGGCTAGAAGGGAGTCCCATTTTTCATCCATGTCATCGCCACATAATTCACAACAATGATGTGAATTGGTCTATCGTTCAACCACTAGATGCCACTTGTCTACTTGTTACCATCCACCTTTATCACCTTCCTATCGAGTCCCACCTTCAGAGTGTCAAAGGGACTCTAAAGCCACTCACTTTGATATCCAGAATGCCCTTAGATGAAGTTCTATCAAAATTTTTAAGGGACCAACATTTTGGTCCTACTGATATATTCCTTTCTCCCCGATGAGGTGATCCCACTCGATCACCACCATTGATCAAATTCAATTTGATCTCCACTATTGATGTTCTACATACACCACTTCCAATCATCCTTCACCATCTGGACATGATGACATCATATACTATTGGCTTCTATCAAGTGGGTGGTCCCCACTAGCCATATGTCATCCTTATCAACAACATGCATCAAACAACACCTATGTGACTTGACATACCGATCAATCACATGTTGCCACTTGTCCTCACACATCACCATTCACCATCATCACCTCCCTATCGGGTCCCACCAAGGTCATCGTCTAGTGCCATTGTTGTATCGAAAGGGCACCAAAGCAACTCTCTCTGATATGGCATTGACATCTCTTCTATGAAGTTCTATCAAAATTTCTAAGAGATGCTAAAGCAACTCAAACTGATATAAGGTCTAGAAAATATACCTTGTAGCTTTGATCGGATGGTCCCTACTACCTATGTGTCATTCCTGACATCATCATACAACAAACATCACCAATGTGACTTGATATATTGACCAAAAACTCATCACCACATGTCCTGCTAACATCATCCCTCACCATCATTTGGTCCCACCTTATCAGCACGTCGAAGAGACTAATCATTTCGTCTCACCAATATTCATTTGTCTCTCCAATGAACCTTAGTGACATCATTCTCCACTAACTCCTTCTGCCATCGTTATGTCGAAGAGACTCATTGTTTCGTCCTGTTGACATGTGTCTATCTCTTAGATGAAGTTCTTATCGAGATGTCGAGGAGACTAGGCACTAAGTCCCGTCAAAATCCACCTATCAACCCAATGAAGAACCTTTGATCGATCATCACCAATTCAATCATGAACATTGATCAAGTGCATTGCTCATAGCCTTGGTCGATTCAACCACTTGTTTCCACCTATCAATCACGTTTCCACCTATCAATCATGACATCACCTTCCTTTGTCGCCTTTCACTTAGTCTGGTCCCACCAAACTTAGTAGCAAGCACCATTTGATTGCTAGTTATCAAACTTCAAGGCTTGATCTCCACTGTTGATCAAGCTTCATCACCATTTCGAAGGGACATAAAACACTATCTCTTTGAAATCCCATGACACTTCAATAAACTTTTGAGACATTTCGTGGAAGGGAATTTCTACTAGTTGAACCTGAGGTGATAGGAAAGAGGCTAGGAAAGAGGTTCGATCCTTCAAATGACTCCAAAGGCTTAAGTCACAACTTAAGCAATCAACAACCTGTGATAGACAATCAACATCAAAATAGAATATATGTTCTAAACACCATGACTACAACCAAAGGGTTTAATTGATAAACCCTAAACCTTGTCTGAGAGAACAAATAAAACCATTATGAGCACATCCTACAATCTCTGAACCTGAGCTTATATTTTTGAGAAGCTCTCAGAAAACCCATATCAAATATGCTACCTATTTCACCTCTATCTTCTAGAAGAGCTCTTTGTAACAGTATGTCAAAATTTCATGACATTATTGTAACATTTGAGAAAATTTGCAACATATACAGATATTTTCTCTTGTCTTCATCATTTTGCACCAACTCTTCCAAACATTGATCCTTTATTCTTTATGGCACCCAAGCACACCACTGGACTTCCTTTTTTCATCATACCAACAATCTTCCCCCTAGGATCAATTTCATCAATCTTCTGATCTTCTTTGACATCAATGATACAAATACATTAATGCCAACCTCCTCTCTTGTAGGATCAGTTCCATATCACCTCTTATCCTCTCCTTTTGACATCAATGAAAATAATATGCCAACACTTCTCTTGACACTTCTCTTGCCACCATCAGATTTGATTCCTTGCATCATGATGATAGTTCTTCAAAGGATCATAATCCTTCTGATTGTGATGAGGAGTCTTCTTCATCCACTTCAGATGATGATAGTGTTGATGAGGGTGCACATGATCCACCTTTCGAGGATGATGATTCTCATCCTAGATCTCCTCCTTCTCTAGTCATAGGGCCTCTTTGGGCTTGACAGATAGTGCATTCAATAGGGGATTGGGAAGGAGATCCTTTTGATCACATGATAACAAGATCATAGTTTCAGGATTCTCCACATGTTTTCCTTTCTTCAGCTTCTAATCCATAGACCTTTCAAGAAGCTTCTGGTGTCCCCAAGTGCCTGATGTATCCATGCAAGAATATTTCAATTCCTTAGAGAGGAACCACAATTGGGATCTTATCCCCCTTCCTAAGGGAGGGAAACTTGTTCTATGCAAGTAGTTCTATCAAAAGAAATTACAACAGATGGGTTAATTGACAAGCATAAGGATCACTTGGTTCCCAAAGGATTCTCACAAGTTACATGGATTGACTACTCTAATATTTTTACACCAAATTCTAAAATGAATTCCATCCAACTTGTCTTTGCTATCGTTGCAACACATAGATCTAGGAAGTTCATTAGATGGATGTGAAGAGTGTTTTTCTTCATAGTGATCTTCAGGAGGAGATATACATGGATAAGCCACAGGGGTTCATTCAAGATCCTTCACTTGTGTGTCATCCTCTAAAGTCTCTTTATGGCCTTAAATAGGCCCCTCAAGCTTGGTATGCCAAGATGGACTCCTTCCTTCTGAAAGTGGGGTTCACTTGATTCCATTCTGATCCTAATTTCTACATCTTGCAGTAGGATGATACTCACACCTTCCTAGTTCTCTACGTTGATGACTTGTTGATCATAGGAAGTCACTCATCCACCATTTGGGTAATAAAAACTACCCTTCATGATCAATTTTAGATGTCTAACTTGGTCTTATTGCATTAATTATTAGGGATTGAGATTGCTCAATATTTCTTGGGTATCTCTCTTGCATAGCCTAAGTATGCACTTGATATGCTCTAAAGGTTTCACATGGCTGACTATAAGCCTGTGCCTACTCCATTTCTATTATGGATCAAACTTGAGGTGAAGTGTTCTTCACCCTTGGTGGATGGAACTTTGTATCAACAACTTATTGGTATTCAAATCTATCTGACTCATACGAGGCATGCCATTTCATATGCAATAGGCATGGTCTCTCAATTCATGCAAGATCCACATGATCTGGATTGGAAAGCAACTAAGCAAATTCTTCACTACATCAAGGGTACTCACAATTATGGGATTCACTATGCAACATGCATGGATTTTGACTTGGTGAGGTCCACACATATTTATATTGGGTGGGTGATTCTTAGGATCGTAAGTCTACTTCAAGGTATTACTTCTCCCTTGGTTCTAGTCCAGTTTATTGGTTGAGCAAGAAGTAGTCTACTATTGCTCTTTCATTTATAGAGGGTGTGTGTTGAAGAGTAGTTAATGCTACTACTAAGGTCATCTAGCTTCAGAACATTCTCATTGAGTTTGACATTCCCTTTTGGAAGCCCATAGTCATCTCTTGTGACAACTAGAGTGTTATTCAAATCTTTTGGAATCTGGTTCATCGTTAACAAACAAAGCACATTGAGATCCACATGCACTACATTTGATTCATTGATTTGGGAGCCTCTAACAATGTGATGCCTACCAAAGTGGCTACTACTTTGGGTTTGAATCTAACAAAAACCTTTAGCCACTATTTTTCAATGGAGAACAAGCAAGTGCCTCTTATTGGGAAAATCAAAGATGTGCAATTTTCATTTGATGCATTCTTGGATAAGAAGAGAAAAATGATTGTCTTGGTAGTTGATGTCCCAACATCATATGGGATATTTTTGGGGTGTAACTTCTGCAAGGATGTAGGAGGTGAAATCAATATGGACTAGTCAAAGGCTAGAATACTTGTCAAGGGTGTGATGCAGAAATTGCTTCTGGAAAGGGGAGATAATTTTTTGTAACAAATTCTGACGACCCAAGAGCCCAGATCCTTTTTGAGTCTTTAGGTATGGGTGCATACTACTTGAAAATCGATGAATCTTTTGAGTCCTTAGATAAAGATTCAAGCAAAGAGAAAGAAATTGATGGATCATCTTCTTCGGAAAGAGAATCATCTTCAAATAGAGAAACCTCCTCAAAAATGGAATCTTCTTTAGATGGAGAAATCTCTTCAAATGAAGAGATCTCAGATTTTGAAAATGCCAAGTTAGGGGGTCCAATGATGTTTGGACTGTTGAATTTGATGGAATTTTCTCTTCTACAAGATTTGGAGTGGGGGTTGTTTTTATAGCTTCGTAAGGAAAAATATTCCCTTTCTCTTTTAAACTATAGTTTGATAATACTAACAACACTACAAAATATGAAGCATTGTTGCTAGGAATGGAAGTTCCACACAAAAAGGGAATCACAAATCTTCATGCTCAAGGTGATGCCTAATTGGTGGTTTGTCAGGTAAGAAACCTATATCAAACAAAAATTGAATGGTTAAGGCATTACCATAACTTAGTTTGGGACTGGATAGAAGGTTTTGAAGCATTTGACATTTATGTAGTCCTAAGGGAATACAACAATAGGGCTAATTCTCTGGTAATATCAGCTACCCTCATGATTCCACACAAAGACTTTGAAGGTACTACACATACTATTGAGCTAGTGTTTCGGTCGAGTGTTCTAGATAACTCAGATAACTGGCATATTTTCAATTATGATCATCATATTATTGACTTTCTTGAGAAGGTTGGAAATTTTAATGAGTTGTATTTTGAAGGAAGTGACTCTCCTCCACAAGCATCAATTTCTGAGATAGATCTAGACACCGGCGAAGAAGTTTTGCAGCTCAAAGGGAACAATATTACCAAAGGTTTGGAATCTCTTGAGAGACTTTTTGACAAGCATGACCACTATGTCAAAAAGCAGCAACAATTTGGTTCTAAATCACCAACAAAAATTGAGCAAGTCAATTTGGGAACTGAGGAAGATCCCAAGATGGTGAACATTGGCAATTTTTGCACACCGAATGAGAAAGATAAGTTTGTTGAATTGTTGTGGCAGTAAATGGATGTGCTCACCTATTCTTACGAAGATTTGAAATCTTTCTGTCCAAAAGAGGCACAACATAAAATTCCCCTAAAGGCAGGTTCCTTGCCTCAAGAGCAAAAGTAGAGGCAATACAACCCCAAAATTTTAGGTACTATTCTTTTTAAAATTCAAAAGATTCTCAATGCAAGGATTATTGTTCCTATTCACCATTCAATGTGGATAGAAAATATCGTTCCAATCTAGAAAACAAATGGGGAGATCCACATTTGTGTGGATTTCAGAAACTTGAACCAATCATCAATGAAGGACAATTACCCCCTGTCGATAATGGACCAAGTGTTGCAGATAGTGATGGGATCTGAAATTTTATCTATGTTGGATGGATTTTTGGGGTATAACCAAGTGGAGGTAAGTGAGGAATACCAACACAAAACTACCTTCACCACACCATGGGGTACATTTTCTTATCCCCAAATTCCTTTTGGTCTAATCAGCACCGGCTCTATGTTTCAAAGAGTAATGGACTTGGAATTTTGTGATGTGATGGGTAGGTTCATAGGTGTATATCTTGATGACTTGCCCATATTTTCCAAGATGCATCAAGATCATCTACATCACTTGCAACAAGTCTTTGAGAGGTGTCGGTAGCATGGTATTTTCCTCAATCCCAAAAAGTCAATCTTTAGGGTTACTAAAGGTAAACTCCTTGGTCACATTATGTCTAAGGAAGGTATTAAGATTGATCCAGAATAGGTCAAGTCAATTCAGGGTCTTACTTTACCTTCAAGTAAGATGAACATCCACTCTTTCTATTGAAAGGTGAATTTCTTGCAGAGGTTTGTCCCTAACTTCACAGAAAAGACACATCATATCGCTGATATGATGAAAGGTAAATCTATATTTTGTTAGAACGCAGTAGGAAAAGCTACATTCAATGACATTAAGGAAGCCATTGTACCTGCTCTAGTTTTAGTCTTCCTAGGCTACAACAAGGATTTTATCATGTATAGCTATGCTTCCAAACATACACTATCTGCAATATTGGTGCAACAGAACAATGAGGGGATCGAATCTCCTACTGCATTCATGAGTTTTCCATTAAAGGCTCGTGAGTTGAAATACTCACTAATGGAAAAACATGCTTTTATTGTGTTAAGGTAGTTAAGAATTTTTGGTTTTACATCCTTAACTCACATGGTGTTGCATTAGTTCTAGATTCTACAATTAAGTCAATCTTGACACAACAGGAGTTTGGTACCAAAAGAGGTAACTGGATTTCCAAGATCCAAGAATATGATATGGAGATCAAGCCCACCAAGTTGGTATATGGGAAAGGTTTGTGTCAGCTAATAGCTAATAATAAGTTGGAAGAAGTATTTGATGATGAGGAGGTAAGTACTGAAGACATTCCTACAATCTTGTTTGTTAGCACAACTAATGAATGGTATTTAAATATTGCTCACTTCCTCACTTATGGTGAATGTCCAAAGCACATGAATTTCAAAGAAAAGAGGATAGTCAAACTCAAGGCTATGAATTTTTTCCTTTGGGATAATATTTTGTACAAGAGTAGTCTTGATGGCACCTTTCTATGTTGTGTAGATAAAGCACAACAAAGCAAGTTGTTGGAGTCATTTCACAACTTATCATGTGGGGGGTATTTATCAGCACTAGTAACAACTCACACTTGATCTTGTGAGAAAATTACTACTAGCGCACACTTTTCCAAGATGCATACAACTAGGTACATAAGTGTGAATTATTTGAGCAGTTCATGGGGAAGCCCACGCTAGCTACACTTCCCCTTAAGCCAATTATCATTGAAGAACCCTTCCAGCAATGGGGTATTGATTTCATTGGTGCAATCAATCCATCATCCAGTGTAGGGCACAACTGTGTTCTAATAGCCACTGACTATTTCACCAAGTGGGTGGAAGCTATTCTAGTTAAGCATGATACCTCAGAAGTGGTATGAAATTTTCTTAAAGAAAACATCATTTCATGGTTTGGCATTTTGAATAAGATTGTAGCAGATAATGCTACTTCCTTATCGTCTGGTGAAATAACAAATTTTTTCTTTGAGAATGGAATCACACTTTTTCATTCTTCAAACTATTACCCTCAAGGTAATGATCAAGCATAATCGAGCAATACAAATTTGGTCACCATCATTTGAAAGCTAGTGGATGAGAACCAAAGATCTTGCACAAGTCATTATATGGTGTGTTGTGGGCAAATCATATTACCCCAAAACAAGAAATTGGTATGTCACCATTTCAACTCTTGTATGGGTTGAATGTAGAAATTCCTCACTTTTGGAATTTCCTACTTTAAAATTAGCCAAGGCCATCAAAGACAAAACTTTTGACAACTCCATGGATAAGCACATCATGTTTCTCTGAATTAGAGGAGAAGCGCGTTTAGGTGGTGGATCACATTGTGGAACACCAATGCCAAGTCAAAAGGATTTTTGACAAAAAGGAAAAGTTTCATGATTTCCAGGTTGGAGATCAAGTCCTCTTATGGGGGAAAAGAAGAGAACCTAAGAGTATGAATGGAAAGTTTGATTCCTTGTGGAGAGGACCTTTCACGATTCACCAACTTTATGGTGAAAATAGTTTTCTATTGGCATACTAGGATGAGACTCCTATTTTACTACCTCACAACGAACAACATCTAAAGCCCTTCACTTAGTGAGGCACTAGACAAGTTGTAAATATTTGTACATCTTTTTGTCACTTTTTCTTTTTTGTTTTTGGTGTATTTTTGTGTCACCTAACTCTATAGCCCAATGGATAGAAGAAGGAACTTAGATTATGGGATTCTTCTCCCTTCGATATTTTCAAAGGATGATCAAAGGAAGCTCCCCCAATTAGATCCAGTTGTTATCCTCGAATTCAGTTGCGCTCAATTCATGGGATAACCCCTAAGAAACTTATCCATTTTGTAGCCTACATTCTCTAAGCACGCAAAATGAGGTAAATTTTACTTTCCCTCGTGTGTGGTCCCAAGCCTCAAAAATTCATTTTGAGTGTCTAGTCTTTCCACCTTTAGAAATTTGCAAAAAAGAAAAATTTACAAAGATCAGTTTTTAGGAGAGTCATTTTTTTGTATATGCAAGAATGCTGCAATTCAGTGCCCTTGCATACTTTGTGCAAAAAATAAAACATGCAAGGGAACTGAATTCCCCTGCATGTCTTTTGCAGTGATGAAACCAAACGTGCATAGGCACTAATTTTTTTCACCATTGTATCTCAAGTTCACACGAGTACATTAATTACAGGTTTTTAAATGCAATTTTTTAATTGATATCATTTCATTTTATTTTCATCCTTGCCATTTGTTTTGTCTGTTTGAATTCATACTTTGCTTGTTTTCCTCCTTTGAACCTATGTTTAAATTTTCGCGAGGCTTCGGGTAAACTTACCTAGGGTTTTCATCATCATTTTCGGTCTCCAGGTACGTACGACTTTTTACCATGTTTTTCATTTTAGTTTCACTATTTTGTATGTATAAACTTTTTTTTAGGGTTTAATTGACTGCATTTTGTTTTCACATTTTCCTTTGTTCCATAAATTGTTGTTGTTTCAATTTTTTTGCCATCGTTTGTTCCCTGGTCTTTGTTTGAACCTGATTATGGTTTTCCTCTTTTTCTTAGTTTTGACTGATACCTCATGGGGTTTGGTTCCCCTGAGCCATTCCTTTGAACCCACAGTTTTACCTAGTGTAGTTGATATTCACAAGAGGGTTGGTCAGGTTTTTAAACCTAACCTTCATCCTTTGCGTTGTCTTAATATACCAAAATCCCATGTGCATGGGGCTTTAAATTCTCGTTTAGCATTTTTTTTTTAATTTTTGAATGTGTGTGTATCGTGGGGTTTAAATCACATGATACATATATGTATAAAATCCTTAAACATGTTAATCAAGTGAAATTTTGTTGCTCATGCATCCTTTAGATCGAACATTGACCATTTTTTCCCAAGGATGTAAGTCAAGGATTTTTCCTCGCCTTGCATCATATCATTTGACTTCACATGCATAATCACAGAAAATTCTTCGCCTATGCATAGTAAACAAGCTGGTCAAATGTTAACCCATCATGCATGTAAGAGCAATGAAATTTACCACTTATTCATGACCCAAGTGTAGGTCAGGGTTTAAACCCCGATCGACACAATTTCACATTTTTTCCAAGTGTTAGAGTAGTTATTTTTTCTACTAGTACACTTCAAAGTTCTACCTCATGCAAGGTCGGGAAAATTTACTGACCTTGCACTTAGTGTGTTTTACCCCATGTAGGGGTGGAGAATTTCTCCACCCTTGCATATTTTTTCTCTACAAACATGCAATAGTGCTAAAATTTAGCATGACTTCACAAAAAAATGTAACACTTCTAAAGGAACATAATTCCTCCACCATTACATCCAATCATGCTAGCACTTGCAAAAGCACATAATTTATGCCATTACACCCAAATTCAAATTTTCATGCTAACTCTCAAAAACAAATTGCCTTCGCATTTAAGCTGCCAATTCACTTGCATCTGCTCAGTTTTTCAGCATCATCATTCCTAAACCTTTCAAACATATGCATCAACTCAAAATTTTCCCACCAGTGCATGAAACTCTATTTTTCTCTAACACAGTAAAATCTACTTTCTTGTTGTAGTTTCCTTTGTATGCTATTTAAAGCATTTGTGCTCGAGTTCTTGAAAGGGTACGAGTGTTTCACTCTACACAAATAAAATCCATCAATGTCTAAGTCATGTCCAAGTAAGGCCAAAGCTATGAAGTACAATTATCAAGGGGTTTTACCGACAACTTCGATGTCTTCCAACATTGATGACATAAAGGATATAGAGATAGGGTATGTGGACATGTCAAAGTTTGTGGAATGCACTAAGAAGCAGCCATTGAGTGAGGGAATGAGGTACATTATTCAGAGAAACATTTAGTTGGTGTCCTCCTTCCCAGTTTTCATACATAACCCTAAGTTTTTTCTTGTAGTGGTTGCACAAGATAACAAAGATGATACAAGTGTGAGGGATTTTGACGCATTCATGTGGTTATAAGGCTTGATGCAAATTTTTTTGATCCGATCTTTCAGTGTCTAAGCATTGACTCGTATACAAATCTAACAATTGAAAAGGAATAAGCTCACTATGACAAGGATCAAGATTATTGAAAGAAGGCAATCAACGCAAGATGGTTGAAAAGCCCAAGGCAAAGCATTTCAAGGTGGCCCAAAGGTTTTCTTGGAGTGGCTTTGTTGAGGAGGTTAATGATTTGATTACTCTTCTTAGTAGAGTTAAGGGTTTACCAACCTCTTCTACCTTTCAAGAATGAATGTACTTGTACATTCATATCATCAAGAAGAGGAAGAAACAAATTTTCTAGGGGGAATAGATCAATGATGCTATCCATGAGCAGCTTGTGAAGGTGCCTACTTCTTTGACATTCTGTATGACCTCATATCCAGTTTATGTTGTGGCATCAATAGTTTCCCAAGACTTACAATAGAGGGTGATAGAATTCATATTCTAGTGTATCATTACTATCCTCAGTTGACCCTAAATAAGAGTATTCATCATTTCAAAAGGGTCAACGATGCATTCTTTGCCACCTTTCTATGTATGTTTGATAGAGAACTAGAAAATAAGAGAGTTTTAGATGAAGCTTGGTCAGTTGTCAATAGATTTAGTTATTTGTACTTGTAATTTCCCACTTTTACTTATCTTAGGGTTGGTTGTTTTGTTGGATATCCTCACATTCTCCCAAGATGCCCCAGTGACAAGATCGTCCTCATGGAGCTCTATAGACAAATAATGGTTGTCCATAGTAAACAGATGGAGTCTCATAAGCTAGGTTTCAAATTTCCTCTCCATAGGTAGATATTTAATTCCCACATCCCCTAAAGCAAAGGCCATGGAATTTGAAATGCAATGGGTCACAAGAAAGACCTACAAAAGGAGGTCTGACTTTGACTATAAGGGTACAAAAGATAGAATCAAAAAGGTTTACACCCATGTGCACAAAATTGAAGATGTGTGGGTTGATTACAGAATAGAAGAGGAAATAAGGAAATTAGATTATTGTTGGTTGACCTTGGAGAAAATTGAGAATCTTGATCTTGCAGACATTCCAGAGGAGACAGAGGATGATGAAGACATAGTGGATCCAACGTATGAGAGAAACATATTTCAGGGAGTCCTCTACCTTCAATCTAGCGGTCTCGGAAGGAGATGATTTCAATCAGGGAAATATTTCAACCTATCCTTGATAATACAAATGTTTGGCTATAGGAAAAAGGGATAAGATTGAAGCATTTCAACACTGGATCTGAGGAAGAAGAGTCTAAGGGTCATGCAGGTAGGAAATCTGACATAAGGAAAAAGAACAAGGGAGATGTTCCTAGCTCAAGCAAAGCCCCTAAACCAAAGATTAAGTTCGTTGTGAAAGGGAGTAAAATTCAAACTACTGAAGGGCCATCTAACATCACAAAAGAAGTGTCAGTTCAAGAAGGGGAACAAGAAGAAGAAGGTCAACATGAGGAAGTACAAATGTCTCCACATGAGAACATTCCAGAAGACACCCCTATTGTACTTCTTCCCACATTGTTTCCATCGTGTCTATTCCTACTCCTCCCACTGCTTCATTTGAATAGCCTTTTCCATCTGTCACTATTACTCCTATTTCTACTAATGTTTCTAATGTCACTATTTTTTTACACCTTATGTCTCAATTCATTCATCCCCAACATCGGGATCTATTTTTGATAACCCTAGGAATGAGTTTGGAAATTTTTTTGGTTCTCCTTCTAGTATTCCTAGTTTATCTTCTCCTTCCTTTGATGTAACTTATCATTTAGAAATGAATAATTTTATATCAGCCTGTGCAAAATGTACAAAATATAATGTGTTAAAATTCTAGAAGCAGTTTTGACTAATACCCCACCTCTTGTTACAACTAAATTTGTGAGTGCAGCTAAAACTTCCCAAACCATGACTGTTTTTCTTGAAGAGAGTTCTTCTCCTCTTCCACCTTGGTTACAAATTCATACACCCAAGAGAAAGAATCACGTCATCTCTTCAGATGACTTCGACTTCAGTCAATTAGTGCTAGTGAAATAAAAATCAACAAATACGTTGAAGACTCTTTCTCGAGTGTTGGTAGACAAAGCTGGATTTAAGTATGCATGAGTTGTGCATCCTCCTCCTAGGAAAGCTGCATAAGATATAGAAATTTTTGAATATTCAATCACTGGGGTGGAGTTAGGAAAAATAACTCATGAGTCAGCAAAGGAATATGCACAATCAACACTAGCTTCTCTTATCGAGAAGTATGATCAAGAGAAGAAGGTAAAGGGTCAATATAAAGATAGGGTAGAACAATTAACCTTACTACTTAAGAAGATTACCTAATATTTTGAGTTTTTTTAACCCATGGCCATAAGCATTGAAGATCCTATGATCCAAAAAGCTAAGAAGACTCATTCAAGAGGTAGGGTAGTGGGTGATTTTCTTAATAGAATGATGGAATAGGGAACTCAACTTCTAAAATAAGTTGTGGAAAGAATCTGTAACATGGAAAATGCGAAGGTAGAGCTGGATAAGACCGTTTATATATTTTTTGAGGACTTGCAAGAGATGGAAAATAGTCTAGGAGCTTGGACTAAAATGAAAGAACTCAAGCTCAAGATGCTAGTAGAGATTAGGATAATTCCTAACAGTGAAATGTTCATTGATGCCAAGGAAATAATGAAACATATAATCAATGTCATCAATGGTCTTATCAAATATTTACAGGAATCTCAGGAAATCAGTGAGGATAATGGTTCACATCTTGCTACCAGAATCAAGGAGCTTCCATGAAAACTTTCTTATGACAATGAAAAGGTACTTCCCATTGATTCAGTTATTTAGGAGTATACATCCATGGTACAAAATGAATTTGAAGACAAATCTTTCTTAGTAGCTTCAATGGACAAGATGGTGGATCTTTGGCTCACTCTGGATAATTTAAAAGTTGTCCTAGAAAGGAATTAGAAAGCATGCAACATTGTCAAGGATTCAATCACAAGAGTTCTTGCTATCTCCAAGCATAACACAGGTCTTGACGATGAAGAAGTTCAATTGATCCTAAAGAAATATGATGATTTCTTGATGAAAGACAATGGAGAATGTTGAATGTGCCTTGTTTACCCTTAGTTTATTTTCAAGAATTTATGCTTTATGTAATTAGTTTTTGAAATTTTACACGCCTTTTATAAAAAATTAATTACATGTAAAAATAACATGTCCTAAAACAAATTGGAATGTGTTGTTGAATAAGTCAAATTAGGCTAGCTTTTCCTATTTTTTCTCTCAACTCTCCTCTATATATATGAGGGAGTTTCTTTGTAAATATTACCTTTAATCTTTTGAAGCAAAATGTTGCCCATTTGAAGAGCATACTTGAATCTTTGTGTTGAATGTGCATATCAAAAATCAATAAATAAAAGAAGAGAACTTGCATCCAACCTTTGTTTTGGATCTTATTGGTTGTGTAAGATTTTTCTTACATCTTTCTTACTATATTTTCTTGTAATTTGTTGATAAAATGGTGTGATATCTCATTGTTGAAGGGAATTCAAATTTGATATTGATAGTATTTGTGCTACCTTATTGTATTTGGGGTTTATGTGTTTATGTGAGAATTTGGTTGGTAACTTGGAGACTTTGAGTTGTGGTTATTAGCTATGTTTTGTGAACCTCTTGGTGGTGTATGTTGGAGTCTTTGAGCTACAATATGCCTCACATATTTATTTTAAAAATCATCATTGGAAACAATAAAAGTCTTTGAGCTTTTGTGGGTTTTCAGGCAATGGAACACACTAGTATCTTTCTAATTACTCTTAAGTTTATTCAAGTTAGATATTGCTAATTACTTCTTTAGATAATACTTTGAAGTGGATTGTTTCTCATAATAGTATTGTTGTAAGAAAGAAACATCTTTTAAAAAAAAACAAAAAAGGGTGACTGTAACACCCAATGGATAGTTTTAGTGTATATAATCTTGGTTAGTTACTAGTTAGTTTAGAGAGCAATAAGAAGGGAGCCTCCCCTTTCTAAGAGGAGATATTAAATTCTCATCATAGCTGTGGTTGAGATTACCATTTTGTAATTATTAAAGTGATTACAAAATATTCACCCAACACGTTTATAGGTGAAAAGGTACCTACAACTATAAATGACCTATACAAACAAATTTTCCACATGAAATTTACTTCATCCAATCCTATGAGTTGAGAAATGTGACTTATTTAAGATTGTATTGTTGGAAAAGTGAAATTTCCTTTAAGCTACCACCATCACTTAAATAGTTTAAGTGCAATGGAAAATGAAGGGTTAAAATATTGATATTTTTGTATCATTGGAATATCTTATGCATTTTTTGGCAAGGAATTTTTGAAATGCTTGATGTGGGAAAGTTATTATTATTATCCAAATATCTATAGTTTTTTATCATTGGAATATCTTATGCATTTTTGGCAAGGTATTTTTGAAATGCTTAATGTGGAAAATTGATTCTTATTATCCAAGAGAAAGGGAAATAGTGGTTCATAAGAAGTGGTAAGTGGGGGGTAACTTGCTTCTTTGGTTTATCCTCTAAGATAGCTGAAGGTTCCTCTATATAAGCTATGTAGGAAGGATCAATAAAAGGGTTGCTAGAGGAGATGGTCTTGACTTTCAAAAACCTAAATTTCTAAGGAATTTATGTTTTTCAATGGAGTTGCAATAGAGGTGGGATTAGAATTAGGAATATTGAATGGTGAATCATCCATAGAGTGCAATGATATCATGGCATCCTTGGGATTTATAGTATGGATACCTTGGTCACTTGTTTTCTTCTCCACAACTATGTGTTTTGCGTCAACAATTGGACTGCAATGAAGTGAATTAACACTATGATATGTAGCACATGAACTATGCTGACAAAGTGGCATGAACAAATGGTATAAATTCAAAGATAATGTACCTGAAACTTTGGGATCAATTTCACCTATTGCACAACATTGTCCAATTCATTTTTGGCTTCACATTCCTCCAAAACTTGAGCTTGTTGTCAACTTCTCTAGTATTCAATGTTCAATTCTATATCAAATCTAATATTATTAGTAAAAATTATGAAAATAATGATTGTATATTATCAAATTCAAACAAAAAAATATGATAATTAACTTTCCAATACTAGGAACATGAAAATATTAGTTCATAGAATCAAATTAAATCTAAGAACACTAGGAACCCTAGAGACAAATAGAGGGGGAGGTAGAAAGATAAGTCTAGAGCTTAGAGAACAAAGAGTGAGATGGAGAGAGGGGGGAGAGGGAGAGATATAGAGAGATATTTAGAGGGATAGGGAGATAGGGATTTGAGATAGAGAAAATTAGAGAGGGAAGGAGAGGGGGGAGGGATAGGCAAAGAGATAATTTGAGATATTGAGGGAGAGAGTGAGATAGAGAGAGAGGTAAAGAGGGAAAAATAAAGAGGGGGAGGGAGGGATAGGTGGAGATACAAGTTTAGAGAGAGATGTCTAAAATGAGGGAATTTATAGAGAGGGGAGGATGGAGCAAGGGGTAGAGATATAGGTCTAAAGCTCAAGGGAGAGGGAGAGAGTGAAATAATGATAAAGGTAGATATAAATAATTAGGTAGAGAGAGAGGCAAGGAGGGAGGGAGCAATAGGTAGGTAGAGAGAGAGATGGGAGATGGAAACAAGTAGAGAGGGGGAGAGGGAGGGAAGTAGAGGTAGAGAGGGGAGAGAGATAGAGAGAAGTAGAGAGAGGAGAGAGAGAGAGAGAGGGGAGAGGGAGAGGATAGAGAGAGGATGGAGGATGGAGAGAGGTATGTAGAGAGAGGTAGGGAGGGAGAGAGAGGGAGGGAAGGAGGGAGAGGGAGAGGGAGGGAGAGGGAGGGAGGGAGGAGATAGAGAGAAGTATAGAGGGAAGGAGGGAGGGAGGGGGAGGGGGAGGGGGAGGGAGAGGGAGGGGAAGGGAGACAGGTCTAGAGAGAGATAGAGATCTAAAGAGGGACAAGGAGAGGGAGAGGGGCGGTGGCATATTATTGTCATTAATGTCAACAAAAGGTGAGGACTATTGTGAAATAGAAGTCAAATGTGTGATGGGCTCCTCGAGACTCTTCCAGAAATGTGCCTTACAGATTCAAAAGTTGAAAGATACACTCAGAATGATTTATCTTGGCTCTCAGGTGATGCTAGGGTTTATCACTTAAACCCTAAGTTTGCTACAGTCATGGAGCTTAGACAAAATTCTATTTGGTCAGTGACTTGTGGTTGGAGATTGCAGGTTGCTCAACTTAAGCTAATTACATTCGTTCGGTGACCGACCCCATGTGTCTATTCTTTCGATTAGTGGTGTTCATGCATTTGTTTCGGGGTGATGGTCAAAAGTCAAAAGGAGTCAAGGAATAGTTCCTTCGATGTAGCGATGATTAGATGTCAAGGTTCGTGAATCACATCGAGGTGATATTATGTGTTCGGTGTGACTATTTTATTGGTCCCTTCAATGTGGCAATCTCTCGCTTCAAATCTTTGTTGTGAAGTGGTTGGGGTGATAGTTTTCTATCAAAAAGAGTAGGTTCTATGTCTCTTTGACATAGAAATGATGGCTTGAAGAACGGTGGAGCCATCTATGAGACAATGGTGATTCAGTGTGAGGCATTTTGGTGTCCCCTCGATATATTGATGGCTCTTCATCGTAGTGATCAGTTGTGTTCGATGAGACCCTTTGCTCGGTCTCTTCGACATCCAGTTGGGGACCTTATTGATGCCAAAGGTATATCTCAAAGAGTGCTTCTCTATTGTCCCTTCGTCACAGAAATACATGGCAATCACTTGGTGGGACCCAACTGGGAGTAACAAAGATTGTTGGCAATGTGTAACGATAAGTGGCAAAGATTGATTGATCACTTTGGCAATTCACATCCTTGTTGTGAATTGCGTGGAGATGATGTGGATTCTCCAATGGAAGGCAGTTTATCGAAGAGAATGGCGTTCATCAACATGACCCCAATATGACTCATCCCGATACGGTAATAATCTATAGACTAAGATCGGCAACACTTGTTTAAAGGAAGACTCATCCAACAGTAGTGTTTTAAAGGGGGATGACGAAAGGAGAACCATAGATCATGGCACAAAGTGACATGATCAATGGTCAGAATTCAAAGATGGTGGTTTCAAATGATTAAATCCGTGAAAGCGGTTCTTAACTGGCAGTCGACCAGTAGAATGAATTCAATTGGTCTACCCGCTCCAACAATTGAATTTATTGGTGATTTGAGTTGTAGAACAGTGACACAAAGTGCTAAGAAAATAGAAATCGGATTTAGATCTTATGAACAAAGAATTACATTAAATGTGTATCTAATTTAAGGTTTACAACTCTCCAATCCTAAAAGACTCTATGTGACAAGATTAAATGCAGGTATGTTTCGATGCCGTGAATGCTTCCTAATGAAGGAAGAAAAAAAACCCTAATTGTTGCATTAAGTTGTAATCTACCAGTGGTGTATGGCTCAAGGAAGTGTTGTCTAGGTAGCAAAGAAAATAGTGTAATTAAAGGGGGTCAAAAAAAAAAATGTGAGATAGAGAAGTGTGGGTAGGTAGAGTCGAGTGTAGTGTAGTACAAAGAACGTGATTGCAAAGAAAGAATGCACTATGCCTGAATAAGCTAAACCAAACAAAAATAAAGAATTCATATCTGGATTTGCATTTAGTGTAAACCCCTTTATTGTATTGATGCTTTTTGTTTGGGTTCCGCCCATTCAAACTGGCGTATTACAAAAAAGGGATGAGGTGTTGAGCAAGCAGTAGATGCAGAGGACAAAGATGTAGAAAATGAGGTAAATGTAGGGTGGATAAAGAGGTGCAGAGTAGAAGGAGAGTTGCAGTGTAGAGAACATACATGTAAGTGCAGTTGTAAATAAGTTGCAACATAGAACTGGCATTAAAATTGTAATATTCAACATTGTAAATCCAATTGGTGGGTGCCATCAAATATCTGGGTAGAAGCTCAGTCTAGGGAGTGGGTGCTTCCTTGGAGTGGGTGCTCCTAAAACTAGGGGATTGGAGTCTCCATAGGGTTGGTGCCCTTAAAGTATTGTAACTGAATTTCATGTTTGTGAGGCTAGATTGGGATAGTAGATCCTAGTAGCATTTCTCACCGTGGTTTTTCCCATCCTTGGGTTTTCCACGTACATTTTTTGTTATGTGATGATTGCATGTATGCTCTCTTATGTGTTTGCTTATTAAGTTTTATCTAAACAGTAAGAATTCAAATAGTTATCTTGCACTAAGAGTTGAGAGGTAAAAAAATATTGTACTACTGATTCACCCCCCCTCCCAGTTGATCCTTGTGTTCCAACTAGGGGGGGAGGAGAAGAGGTAGAGAGATGGGTCTGGAGAGAGGGAGAGAGGGGAGATAGAAATAAGTAGAGAGGGAAGGAGGGAGGGAGGGAGAGGCAAAGAGAGTTTTAAAGAGGGACAAAGAGAGGGAAGGAGGGAGGGAGAGGTAGAGAGAGAGATCTAGATCTTAGGGGGAGAGTGAGGTAAAGAGAGGTAGAGAAAGGGGGAGAGAGAGATAAGGAAGGATGGAGTGAGGGAGAGGTAGAGAGACATGTCTAGAGCTTGAGGTAGAGAGAGAGTGAGATAGAGAGAGGTAGAGAAAGGTAGATATGGAAAGAGATGATTTTTTCATCACACAAATGTAAGTGTGTTATAACATGCTCACATTTGTGTTAAGAGAAAGAGAGGGAGGGTGAGAGAGATCAATTTTTCTTCACAAAATGTAAGCACAATATAATATTCTTGCATTATTATCTACTTTGGGAATTTCCCACCATTAGGGTTGGATTTGCCTTGAACATCCAACCCAAAGGGTTGGACTGACATGTCAACATTCATAGGCATATTTTTTGCAATTTGTCAAAAAATGATATAGTCTTGAGTGTGATCTCCATTAGGTTTGCATGTCTATCAATGTTGAGTTAAAAAAATACCACAATCATGAAAATCTCTCTCTTATCTTTCTAACCATGTAATTTTTTTACGTTTCAAATATGTTAAGGTTTTGATCTTTAATTTCTTTTGATTTTATTTTTATTTTTTGTCAAAAACATATGTACATGGTATTTTTGGTTTCAATTTTTACATGTTCATCAAAATTTGAAACAAATTACATTTTTACAAACTAGACTATATTCTTTGCAAGTTAAAAAAAAATCAATTAGTTTTCAAAAAAGTTAAGAGGGCACATGCTCATTTTTTTGTTTTACAGGATGTGTCCACTTTAAAAATTAGTAAAAAAATATATATTAATTTAAAAATAGTAGAAAAATCAGACATAAAGTATATGATGTTAATTGAGTTTTCATTTAAGTGAATTTTTAAATACTAAAAAAGTTTAAACATTTTAGGAGGTCCACTCAAATGCTATATTATGTTTTTTTAAAACAAGATCACTTTATGCAACCCCCTTATTTCAACCCCTTGACCTCTGCCATTTTTAAAAGAAAATAGTAGTTTAAAAAGAAGATTCAAAGCATTATGACTCTTGTTCTTGTTGTGTCTTCAAATTTTGAGTTTAACCATCAGAACAATTTCTTACCCAAGGCTTAAAAAAAAAGTGACCACATAAGACCCCTTTTGGCCTCTCGTTTCCATGCACTTACTCAATATTGTAAAGAATAGTTTACCTTCAAGGTACTCAATTGCCAAAGTTACCAATATGTGTGATTTTGGAATTAGATAATTGTGTGGTTGTGTCATGGGACATTAATAAGTCAAGGTTTGTCCCTATTCTACCTATTAAAAGAAGTTGTTTACACAAATACATGTCAAAATGGCATGAGATTTAATCATATACAAGGCATAGGGGCCAATAAGACAGCATAGATATTAATGACATAGAGGACTAGTTTGACATTCATTACTATATCTTGAGTTATATCTCTCCAAAAATTGGGATTATCACCACCAATCTTATTTGAATGATATTCTAAGATAGGAAATATAAATTATGTTATCAAGAGAAAAAATGAAGAGAAACAATTGTGGTCCTTTCCTCTAAGTTGATACCTAAGGGAAACATCTAATATATGTTTGATTTACTTGTGATTGGTTGTGATAAATCAACACAATGCTGTTCAAATAGATTAGAATCTTCGTACTTTCAATAAAATTTATCATTTACTTTTATTCATGTAGTTGTAATTGTGTAAATGATAATATTAATATAATGTTGTGTCCGCATAATTATCTATTCAATGTGATTTTCTATAGGATATAGTCATGGCATACATGCATTATCACATGTGTATAATATGTCTTTGTTTGTTATTAATATCTCGGTAAACCTTTATGTATTTAGCATTTGTATTGTATAAAATTGGATTGTAATAAATAAGCAAACATGAAACATTTAAATTCATTTAATAGGTGATAATGTATCTAATAATGTGTATAACACAAAAATAGATAAGTTAATGATTTCTTTAATTTTTATGATTAATGCATTTTTAATGTGATTTATTGCATAATATATATTAGAAAAATTATACTCTTATTGGAAAGGTATATGCTTTCAAAAGAAAAATATAAATTTGTATACTTATCGTGGCACTTTAATATGATTAGAAATGGTCATCACTGTAAATAAATTAAATTACTTTTCAAGTTACTTATTTCTAATAAAATCATCATTAATCCTTAAATTATCACACCTTTGAAATTCTTGAAAATTAGTAAAATGACAAAAAGTTGATAGATTATATTTAGCGGGCCAAACACCAAAAAGAATAATTCTAACAAATATAAATATGTAGTGTTTGACCAACAAGATTATAAATATTTTTAGGGAAAGCTTTTGAATTGTGATAATTAGAACAAAATCAAAGCTTTTGAATTGTGGTGATTAGAAAGCTTTTGAATTGTGATAATTAGAACAAAATCAAAGCTTTTAAATTGTGATAATTAAAGCAAAATCATATACAAGTTCGGTAACATTTTTACCAGTCATTCACACTAAAAAAATGATAAATAATTTTAAAAATATTATTAGCCAAAATTTACCTTTGTTTAGGAATAACTCAATAGTCACTATTCCTGGAATGAGGCTGGTGCTGGTGCGTTCTGTTGCAATGGAGGTGTCTACTCTTCTTTTCAGGAAAACATAACTTAGATGCACACAAATCAGTATGGAAGATGCAAATGGCAGAGCAGTTGAAATTCGCCATTGCAAACTGAAATCCTTACCCAAGGAAAGGGGTTTACCGAAGCAAACAAATGACTATCATACAACGTTTGACAAAAAAAACAATGAGGGCATTTTCCTGTTGCAGAATAAGTAAAAGTACCCATTCCTCACGCTACAATCATACAATTTCATCCTTTACCGACCTCGGAGCACTCTGTACAGATGGTCGATTAAAGGAGGCTTTTAACATTCTGCTTACGGCACACAACCCTTCTGTAGACGTATCTATATGCCTTCAACTATTGCAGGCCTGCATAGCCAAGAATGCACTTTCAGCTGGTAAGCTAATCCACTCCTACATCACTGACAGGGGACATATATTGGCTACACACACAATTTTACAGAATAAACTTATCAACATGTATGACAAGTGTGGAAGTTTGAGTAGTGCTCGCCAAGTGTTTGAGGAAATGACAGAACGAGACGTCTTCTCGTGGAATATGATAATTGCAGCTTACCGAAGACATGGGCTTCCTCGAGCGGCATTGACTGTGTTTTACCAAATGCAACCAAATGGTGTCCAACCTGATCAATTTACCTTTGCCAGCATTGTTCCAGCATGTGCGAAAACGGGAGATTTGGAACAAGGTATGGTGATTCATCAAACAATAGTCGAGAGGGGATTTTTATGGGATGTCGTGGTTGCAAATGCTTTGATTGACATGTATGCAAAATGTGGAAGTATTGAGAAGGCACGCGAACTGTTCGACAAGATCCCTCAACGAAGTGCGGTCTCATGGAATGCAATGATTGCTGGATATGCACAAAATGGTGTTCTTGATGAGGTTTTGAGACTTTTTAATGAAATGCCTCGACGAGATGTGGTCTCGTGGACTTCAATCATTGTAGGGTATGCACAAAATGGTTTTGTTGATGAGGCTTTCAGGATTTTTAAAGAAATGCCTCAACCAGATGTGGTTTCATGGAATGCGATCATCGCTGGATATGCGCAAAATGGACTTATTGAAAACGCATTAGAGATTTTTAGGGAAATGCAGTTAGCAGGTGTAAAGCCTAATTCGGCAACCTTTGGCAGCGTGCTCCCTGCGTGTGCCAAAATGGGGACCTTGGAACAGGGTATAGAAATCCACCAGAAAATAATCGAATGTAAATTTTCATCACATATCTTAGTTGTGACTGCCCTGATAGACATGTATGTGAAGTTTGGAAGCATAGAGAAGGCGCGCGATTTGTTTGACAAAATGCGTCACAGAGATATGTTCTCATGGAATGCAATGGTTGCGGGATATGCACAAAATAATGTTCTTGATGAGGCTGTAAGGCTTTTCAAAGAAATGCCACAACATAGCGTTGTCTCATGGAATGCAATTATTTCTGCCTATGCTCAAAATGGGCTTGTTGAAGAAGCTCAAGATTTTTTTAAGCAAATGCACCAAACAGATGTCAAACCCGATTGTTTTACCTTTGTCGGCATCCTCCCGTCATGTGCCAAGATGGGAGCTTTGAAACAGGGTATGGAAATCCATCAAAGAATAATTGAGTGCGGATATTTGTCAAATGGTATTGTCGTGAATGCCTTGATAGACATGTACTCAAAATGTGGAAGCATAGAGAAGGCTCGTAATTTATTTGACAAAATGCATCAAAAAGGTGCGGTATCATGGAATGCAATCATCGCTGGATATGCGCAAAATGGTATGGTTGATCAGGCTTTCAGACTTTTAAAAGAAATGCCTCAACAAGATGTGGTCTCATGGACTTCGATGATTGTAGGATATGCACAAAATGGGCTTGCTGAAAAGGCCTTGGAAATTTTTAAAGAAATGCAACGGACATGTGTCCAATCGGATCAATTCATCTTTGCCAGCATCCTCCCAGCGTGTGCCAAAATGGGAGCTTTGGAACAAGGGACGGAGATCCATCAGAGAATAATTGAAAGTGGGTTTCTGTCAGATGTACTTGTGACTGCTCTGATAGATATGTATGCGAAATGTGGAAGCATACAGAGGGCACATGATTTATTTGACAAATTGCATCATCCAAATGTGGTCTCCTGGACTGCACTAATTGCAGGATATGCAATGCATGGCTATGGCAAGGATGCCCTGAATCTCTTTGAAGTAATGAAACTCTCTGGAACCAATCCCAACCATATAAGCTTTGTTTGTGTTTTATATGCATGCAGTCATGCAGGTCTAGTGGATGAGGGGTGTAAATACTTCAATTGCATGTTTGACTCTTATTCCATTATACCTACAACAGATCATTATGCATGCATGGTTGATCTTCTTGGCCGTGCTGGGTATCTTGAGGAAACCCTAAACTTTGTCATTAAAATGCCAATAAAACCTGACGTGGTTGTGTGGATGTGCTTGCTTGGGGCTTGTAGATCACATAAGAATACAGATCTAGGAGAATATGCAGCAACATACCTTTTTGAGTTGGATCCTAAAAATGCTGCACCTTATGTTCTTCAGTCAAAAATTTATGCAGAAGTGGGCAGGTGGAATGATGTTCAAAAGATACGAAAGTTGATGAAGGATAGAGGAATAAGAAAAAAACCTGGATGCAGTTGGATTGAAGTCCATAAAATGGTACATGCCTTTTGTGCTGGAGATAAATCACATCCACAAACACAGGAGATTTATGCAAAGTTGGAGAAATTGTCTTGGGAGATGAAGGCATCTGGATATATTCCAGAGCCAATGCCTATAGCCACTAATGTGGAGGAGGAAGAGGAGGACTTATTCCTTTGCCACCATAGTGAAAAGCTGGCAATTGCATTCGGGTTGTTAAACACATCCCCTGGATCAACTATTAGAGTTGTCAAGAACCTTCGAGTTTGTATTGATTGCCACATTGCAACCAAGTTTATCTCCAAGATTGCTGCAAGAGAAATTGTTGTGCGAGATGCGAACCGGTTCCATCATTTCAAAAATGGGCAATGTTCTTGTGGAGATTATTGGTGACGCTAATGGATGCAAGCGACAAACATGGCCTTCAGTGTGACAAGTTGCATGGCGTCAAACTTGCTGTGGTAAGAAGGATTCAAATTTCATTTCATTTTCTGAAAACTGTCATTTCAAAGTGTTTGGAGAGCTAAACTATGCTGTTGGTTTGATGAATTATAGTATTAAAATTTAATATCCATCACTATCTACATATACTGATGAGGTATTTGTTAAAGCTCTGATTTAGAAGGCCATGGAAGATTGACATTGAACTGTATTTCCTGAAGGCTATGCACTTCTAGAGTGAAAGCCAGATGAGGAGGCGGAAGAATCGGAATTAGAAAGGAAAGGAATTTCTGAAGCAAATGGAAAGTTGTCCCACCAGCAGGAAATACGAAAAAGGTTTACAAACAATCTAGTTTTTAAATCCTGTGTGGCAAACATCTTGATCATTTTGTACTCCCCCCTTTGTCTCATTGATCTCCTTGTCTGGATTAACAAGAGCTGCAGAGCAGCGAAGTTCCTGCCAAGGTGTGCAAGAACGGTTTTGTTCATATTTTTGTGTATGCATTGATTGTTGACATATTGTGTTCTTGCCATATTTAAAAATCTGTTCTTTAGAATCAGTCCTCTGCATAGTTCTAGGGGTAGGCTGTTGCATAGTACTAGGGGTAGGCTACAAAGGACTAGAGACAGCCTCCTCTGCAAGAGCAGCAGCGTCCACCAGCGCAAATAACACATCATTGGACTCTACAGATAGTTCCTGTATTTCATTGGAGCTGTGCCAATTGCTTTCAGTGTTTTAGTACGTACACAAATCAAGATTATCCAGTTTAATTGCAAGCTCATGCAATTACAATAGATTTGCAAGTAAAAATTGTATAAGATAAGAAATCTGGGATTGAAAAGCAAGCAAATCACATTTTGAATTTTAGTATTGTGAAATAATAAATGCAGATTTGGGTTTTCAATAATGTATTAGAATGTTTGCAGGTAAAAGGGACATCTTATCTTGGTTTATTGTATCTCCATAGCAAATTGTTTCCTTTAGCCTATTGTTATCAGATGGTGAGAAACGCAGGCCACCTAGATTTCAAACAGCCTTCAGTTATATTTATTCAGACTAGGCTACAATCACAGCAAAAGCTCAAACAAATGTTTTTGAAGATCCAAGTAAGGCTTGCTGAGTATCTGCAGACCAAGCTACAACATATCAAACAATCTTTATTTTCACTTAATCAATTCTGGCTAGGAATGTTAAATATTGCATATATGCAAATAAGCCTTTTTGAGTATCTGCTAGCTAGAAACAGAAAGAACTGCCTTTCCTCCAAAAGATAAATGTTTATAGATATGAATTTCTTTAATGAAAAGAAACTTTAGGGAGATGTAGAAAGTTTTGCAAGTTAAATAAAATTTCAGCAAAGTGAGACAGAAGTTAGGGTGTCAATAGAACCTAGATAGGTAAATAAGAAGATCTTAGAACATTTGGATCATAAATCTTTGCACAATAAAGACAATCCATAATGCACCAAGATACAATGGTGAGATATCAACATACTAGATACTTCTATATTGCAATGTATAAGCATTGGCAAATGGTTTTCTGACCCTTCATAAACCCACATTGTACAATCTAATATCATGTCTTAAAATAATCAGAATATTCAAAAGTTACAGAAATAAACAGAACTGATGTTTGAGTTTTATGTTAAGATGTCATATTTTACTTGTTGCAAATTACTGAATAAAGTAGTTGAAAAATAAACCCTTTTATCGAGTACAATTCTAGATCAAAAAGGGAAATTATGTGGAGTTAAAGTTGTCCAAATCTCAAGCTTAGAACTGTGTGCAACTCTTTTTTAAAAGATAATTGAACAGAACAAACCTCAAAAAACTGACATCAACCACTTCTTTATTGACTTGCTCTTGTCGATATCACTGCCAACTTTAGGCGACCAGTTTGTTTAGGATCAATTGCATATTTTTCCAAAACAGATGTTACAACTGTCAAGCTGCAAGGCATTCAGATGAAGAATTAGCACATGAAACAACTTCCATGAAATCTTATATGATTGTAAATGTAATCAAATCTTTATCAAATAGGATCCTAAGGAAATCTAAGGAATTACTAAGGTCTGAAATTCTGTGTGAGAATTCTAAGTCAAAATACTAATTTCCAGATTTCTTCTCTTATGCTAAATGCGCTGATTGCAGAACATTAATAAATTTCGATGTTTGCATATCACCAAATGAACTACCATATATACCATGGAGACACACCTCCACAAGAGACGCGTCTCATGAGAGGACGTGTCCCTTGGGCGCGCATGGGTCTCAAACAAAACCGAAAACAATTCGGTTAACACACATTAACATGTGTGTGGGTAGTAGTATGAATTCCGATTTATATAAATGCAGAATTTAAAAATCATTTATTTCGAATCTTATACATGCTTTATAAATTCGAGTTTACTTATTTCCAGAAATATTTATATGAAAAATGATCTTTGATCACATATAAATGATGACAATCATCATTTATATTTGACCAAAGCTACCATTCATCAACACTCCCTCTTAGCTAGGGAAGATATTTCAAAACAAATAAGTGGAGATATCACCTTCACACGTGATATCGAAGATATGGTATGTTTTCTCAATATTGTCAAGTCACATGACATTCTTCATAACACACCTTCATTATGGTATGTGCACTGACATCAAGTCACATGATGTCTACCATAATTCATGGCATATCCACGGATATATAATTATCCACCATGGTTATCTCTTTAAGGATCACAATGATCTTCAAATGATATCAAGTCTCATGATATTCATCAAAGCGTCCAAGAGATACTATCATGACATGTCCACAGATATCAAGTCACATGATATCTATCATGATAGTTCAACTCATCATTGTAGAGTCGTCACTTTACAATGTCAAATACAAGTGTTCATTATTAGAAAGATCGTCACCTTTCAATAATGTACACAGGAGGAGTAGGCCCATAAGGTCATGGAGTCACACACATGACAAAAAATTTTACACATTAAACATCTTTATATATTAGTACAATTTATAATCAATTTGTATTTCAAACATAAATATCAAATTACATTTCAACCATACCAAGTTTCTTTCTGAAGTGCTCTACCTTGATTTGGGAGAGAGGCTTGGTGAGAATGTCTGCAGTTTGATCATTTGTACTAACATACTCCAATTGGATCACTTTCATTTCCACCATATCTCTTACATAATGATAGGGGATCTCAATGTGCTTAGATCTATCATGGAAGACGGGATTTACAGAGAGTTTGATGCAACTCTGATTATCACAATGAATAATTGTAGGATTCAAGGGCTCACCAAAGAGTCCCACAAGCAATTTACGAAGCCAAACTGCTTCTCTTGCTCCCATAGAGGCTGCAATGTATTCAGCTTCTGTTGAGCTCTGTGCAACTGAAGACTGTTTTCTGCAAATCCAAGAGATCATAGCCGATCCTAAACTGAAGCAACATCCTGATGTGCTTTTCCGATCGGTTACACTTCCAGCCCAATCTGAATCAGAGTACCCATGTAGATCTAGTTGGTCATTTCTGTAAAGAAGACCATATCCAATAGTGCCTTGAAGATATCTCAAAATATGTTTCACAGCCATTAGGTGAATTTCCTTTGGCTCACACATGAACTGGCTGAGAACATTCACTGCATAGCAAATATCAGGTCTGGTGTTAACCAGATACATCAAGGATCCAATCATCTGTCTATAAAGGGTTGGATCTGCACACTTGGATTCTGCTGCTGCTTCTTTCAATTTGTGAAGGTTGGTTTCCATAGGTGTAGACATCGGTCTACAGTCCAACATTCCAAATCTCTTCAGAATATCAATAGTATACTTTCCTTGGTTTAGTATAATGCCCTCTGATTTTTGCCATACTTCCAAACCTAGGAAGTAGTGTAGAATGCCCAAGTCTTTCATGTCAAATTCAGAAGTTAGATCCTTCTTTCCTTGAGCAATGAGGTGATCTTCTCCTGTTATCAGCAACTCATCAACATATAAAATAATTATTAGCATATCACCTTTGATTACCTTGAAGTAGAGATTAGAGTCAGCTTCATTCTTTGAAAATCCTAGTCCCAAGAGATAGCTGTCAATTCTTTCATACCAGACCCTGAGAGCCTGTTTAAGTCCATAGAGGGCTTTCTTCAATCTGCACAGATGTGAGTCAGGTTTATGTATCACAAAACCTTCAGGCTGTTCCAGATAGACTTCCTCTTCAATGTTTCCATTTAGGAAGGCAGTTTTCACATCCATTTGATGGATCTTGCAGCCTTTAGCTGCAGCAATGGCTAACACTGCTCTCACAGATGTGTACCATGCAACAGGTGCAAATGTTTCTTCATAATCAATGCCTTCCTTTTGAGAAAAACCTCTTGCCACAAAACGTGCCTTATGTTTTTCTATACTGCCATCAGCAACGTGCTTGATTTTGAAGAGCCATTTGGAAGAGACAACAGATTTCTCTTTCGGTCTAGGCACTATATCCCATACATCATTCTTTAGAATGGACTGATATTCCTCCGTCATTGCATCCTTCCATGCTTGATGTCTGAAGGCTTCTGTAACACTGACAGGTTCTGAGTTAATGATGTTGTTCATTAGAGCAACATAGCTAGAGAATCATTTGGGTCTTTTACTTTCCCTAAACGTTCATTTGGGTGCTGCATGATTCTCGGCTTCCTTGATCCTCTTTCTAGCCCAAAGTGGCCTCTTTCTACCCTTGTCATCTGTATTCTCATCTGAAGTAGATGGAAGTTCATGTGGCATTTCCTCAGGATACTCCTTCTGAATCTCAGGAGCAGGTTCCATTTTAGGTACTCTAGGGGAATAGGTTTCTATCTCACTAGAACTTCTTGCCCTTTTGAATGCAATGTCTTCTTCAAAGATGACATCTCTGCTCAATTCAATTTGTTTCTGCCCGGGTATGAATATCCTGTACGCTTTGGACGTTTCACTATAACCCACAAATACCCCCTTCTTTCCGAAAGGTTCTAGTTTGAATCTCTTCTCTTTGGGCACATGAATATAGACAGGTTAGCCAAAAATCCTAAAATGACTAATGTCAGGTTTTATGCCAGTAAAGGCTTCTTTAGGAGTTTTGTTATCAAGATGAGAATGAGGACATCTATTTTGGATGTAGACAACAGTCCTAGAGGCTTTTGCCCAGAAAGAGGTTTCAATGTTTTGGTCAAGCAACATTGCTTTAGCAGCTTCTACAATGGTTCTATTTTTTTTTTCAGCAACCCCATTTTGTTGAGGGTTGTAGGCAACTGTGAACTCCCTCTTAATTCCAGCACTCATGCAGAATTCCCTAAAAATTTCAGAGGTGTATTCTTTCCCATTGTCTGTCCTTAAGGTTTTTATTTTCTTCTCGGAGAAGTTTTCAGTAAGGGCTTTGAACTCTTTGAACCTTTTGAGGATTTCTATTGACTCTTTACACTTAAGGAAATAGATCCAGGTTTTCCTAGAGAAGTCATCTATAAATATGACATAGTATAGAAATCTTGCTTTAGAGGGTACAAACATGGGTCCACATAAGTCTGAGTGAACCAGTTCTAACACATTTAGGGTTTTGCTCAAGCTATTGTGAAAGGATCCCTTTGTATTCTTTCCTAGGGCACAACCTTTACAAGTTCCTTTATGAGATGGTTTTAACTTAGGTAAGCCTGTTACAAGTTTTTCCACAGAAGGTAGGGCACGAAAATGAAGGTGTCCTAATCTTCTACGCCAAATCTCATTTGAATCAAAGGTGTCAAGGGTAAGGGCTTGTTTAACTTCAGTGCATAGTTTGTAAAGGTACCCTTGTCTTAAACCTATGGTTTGGGCTTTCTTGATAGTTGAGTTCTTAGGCCATGCTAGAACTTTCCCATCCATAAAGGTAACTCTATATCCATTGTCTTCATGGGCAGAGATGGATATTAGATTCCTCTTTATTCTAGGTACAAATAAGACTCCAGTGAGTTGAAGAGACAGACCAGATTTCAGTTTGATGGAGCAAGTTCCAACCCCTTTTACAGGGTGTGCAGAATCATCCCCAATGGTTACTTCTTCATCAGTCTTTTCAGTCATAGTGTCTAGGTGTTCTCTGAATCCTGTGATATGTCGAGAGGAACCACTATCAATTACCCAGTTGTGGGTGTTGTTAGATACTTGACTAGATAGGGCTGTATAGAACACAAAGTTCTCAGATTCATGATCTGAATTTGTCTTTCCTACTTTGGCAAAAGATGCTTGTTGCTTTGATCTGTCAGGGCACTTCATTGCATAGTGGCCATATTGATCACATCTAAAGCATTGAACTTGAGAGATGTCTTTCTTCTTAGAAGATCCCTTTCCATTGGAATTTCTCTTTCTTTTAAAAGATCCTCTCTTGTAGGGGTTTTTCTTATTCCTTTTATTAGACGTTGTGTTGAGTACATGAATGTCTTCATCTATGTTCTTCTATTTATTTTCTTTTGTGAAGAGTCTTGTTTCCTCTTGAAGGCAGTTTGTTCTTAGCCCATCAAATTTGGGAAGTTTAGACCTCGCACTTATTCCTTGAACAAATGACTCCCATGAGTTTGGTAGGCCTCCTAGTGCAATTAGAGTTAACTCTTTGCTATCAACCTGATATCCAATTGTGGATAATTGATCCCTTAGTTCAATGAGCCTCATGAAGTATGCATTGATTGTTTCTCCTTTGTTTATTTGGATATTGTTGATTTGCCTCTTTAATGCAAGAGTCCTACTTGTATTGTTGATCTCATAGGTGCTCTCAAGAGATTTGAACATTTGATATGCAGTTTCATGTTTTGCTAGCATGGGCACTATATGATCCCTAACTGCATCTACTAAGATTTTCATGGCCTTTTCATTGTTTTCAATCCATTGAGTTTTCTCAGGATCAGCCTTTGGTTCCCTTTTGTTTTCTCTCACAAGTGAGTCTAATTTGTTCTCCTTAAGAATCATCATTATTCTAAACTTCCATGATGTGAAGTTGTTTGCTCCTGCAAGACGATCTTCAAATCTAATCACACTTGACATTATGAAGAATGTGATGTGAATTCGATTTTAGAAAATACGAATTTTCTAGAGCAATCTGATATCTAGATTTGATTTGGATTCACACAACTTGGCTCTGATACCATGTAAATGTAATCAAATCTTTATCAAATAGGATCCTAAGGAAATCTAAGGAATTACTAAGGTTTGAAATTCTGTGTGAGAATTCTAAGTCAAAATACTAATTTCCAGATTTCTTCTCTTATGCTAAATGCGCTGATTGCAGAACATTAATAAATTTCGATGTTTGCATATCACCAAATGAACTACCATATATACCATGGAGACAGGCCTCCACAAGAGACGCGTCTCATGAGAGGACGTGTCCCTTGGGCGCACGCGGGTCTCAAACAAAACCGAAAACAATTCGGTTAACACACATTAACATGTGTGTGGGTAGTAGTATGAATTCCGATTTATATAAATGCAGAATTTAAACATCATTTATTTCGTATCTTATACATGCTTTATAAACTCGAGTTTACTTATTTCCAGAAATATTTATATGAAGAATGATCTTTGATCACATATAAATGATGATGATGCTTTCAGCAATCATCATTTATATCTGACCGAAGCTACCATTCATCAACAATGATAACTGATTGCAATGTTAAACAACTTCCATGAAATTCATTTCTGTAACCAAGGTTTGATTGGACTACCATAAACAAGAAGCAGCGAGAAATATGGCACCAAAAATCAATTTTAAATCTTGGTATTTTCAAACAGTGTTTGATGACTACCATAAACAGAAGCAGCAAAAAGTATGACATCAAAAATATTATACCATTTTTCATATTTTGTAACATTTACACACATCCTGACCTCTGTTAAGAAGAATAGACATCCATGAATAAAAATAGAATTGGAAACAAAAGAAAATTTGAGTGAAAGAGAAAAGAACTAAGTTACCAGGTTCGGCCCTGGGGGGCCCGGGTTCGATCTGGGTTCGAAATTCGGGTCCGGTTCGCCCTAATTCGCCCAGGGTCTGGAAAAGTGCACTATGGGTTCGAACCGGGTTCGGAACCCGGACTGTGGGTCCGACCAAGGTTCGAATTTTTCGAACCCGGGTAGAATTTCGTGCCCAGGCGGACTTCAAAGCACGAATTTGACTTTTTTTTATAATTTTTTAAGTCTTTGTTGACTTTTAAATATTTTTTTATTCTTTCCAACCCTAATATGTGCCTCTAAAACATGAAATAGGTAAAGTGATAGTCATTTACCAATTTGTGAATGAAAAAAAAGGATTTTTTGCCTCCATTGCTGAACTTTCTCTTTTGCTTGCACAAGCTTGAATAGACTTGAAGGTTGATTGTAGATTGTTCGAAGTTGGTTGTTGTGCTATTCCTAAGCACTTGCAAGTGCCTATTTGTTGCCAAGAAGATCATTGAGCAAGATTTCTTCAAAAGAGGTAGGTTTTTTGAAGTTTTTTGATTATTTTTTTTACATTTTTTTTAAACAAATGGACTTCAACTCTTTTGTTTTGTTTTTTAGTTTTAGTTTTGTTTTACTTTTCATTCCTCTAAATGTCTATAACACATGTTCAATTTTTTCATTTTTTGAAATTAATTAAGTCTGTTAGTTTCAAATTCAATCAATCAATACCAAAATTTCAATATGTTGTGCCTTAGGTATTCCATATTACAATGGCAACCGGTACCTCCTCAGGCTCAAGCCAATCTCGTTTCAAAACAAACCCAAACTCTCCCCTTTGGAAATATGTAGAAATGGTTCAACAACTTCCAGGTGGTGGAGGATATGTTTGGATTTGTAGTCATTGCCATGTTCAGTATTCGAGCTCATACAGTCGAGTGAAAGGGCACTTGTGTGGGATCTCTGAAACAGGCATAAAAAATTGTCCAGGTGAAGATGAGAAAGGCATTCCAGATAATATAGTGTTGAAATATATTGCTGAGCAAGAAAAGGCAGACCAAAGAGCAGCCAGTGGTAAAACAAGCCATCCTTTGAAGAAAGGATCTCGTTTCATGAAACCCCCTACACCGCCTTCTTATTTTCCACCTACAGGAAGCCATCCATTTATGGACATCCCTCAAGAGCAAACCACGCCCTCTTCAAATAAAAGATCTAAGGGACCGTTGGAAGCTTCATTTCAGAATGAGGCAAGAGAGATTGCTGATCAAGACATAGCAAGATGTGTCTATGCCAATGGATTGGCATTCAATGTTGTTCGTTCACCATATTGGCAAAAAATGGTGAAATCTATTAATGAGGCTCCAAAGGGGTATAAGGGCCCAGGTTTTGAGAAGGTTCGTTGCACCTTATTGGAGAAAGAGGTGAAACATGTAGCAGACTCTTTGAAGCCCATAAGGGATTCGTGGATCGAAACAGGGGTGACCATCGTTTCTGATGGATGGAAAGATGCAAAAAATCGCCCATTGATCAATGTTATTGCTGTGTCCCCTAAAGGGGCAATGTTTTTGAGAGCAGTGGATTGTGAAGGACAGGTGAAGGATGGTCCATTTATTGCTAACATCATTTGCCAAGCTATTGAAGAAGTGGGCCATAAAAATGTTGTGCAAGTTGTAACTGATAATGCCAAAAATTGTAGGGCTGCTGGGTTATTGGTTGAGGAGAAGTATCCACACATTTTTTGGACACCTTGTGCTGTCCACTCCCTTAATCTAATGCTACAAAAAATTGGATCCAAAATTGAATGGATCAAACAGGTGTATGCTGAGGGTGAAGACATTCAAATGTTTGTCACCAACCACCATATGACACAAGGAATATTTAGACAATTCTCAAAATTGGAGTTGTTGAAGGTAAGTTAATTCTCAATATTTTTAATTTTTTTAATTTTTTGTTAATTTTAAATTTTGATTTTGTAAATTTAAATTATATTTTAGTTTTAATTTTGATTTTCAAACAGGTTGCCGAGACTCGTTTTGCCTCCAACACAATTGTGTTGAGACGCCTTATAAAGGTTCGTGAGGCACTCTCTGCAATGGTAATCAGCCCTAATTGGGCCATATGGAGGCAATCTACCAATGAAAGGGCAAATAGGATCAAGCAAAGGATCCTAGATGATAGTTGGTGGGACCTTGTTGAGTATCTCGTCAGTTTCACTGAGCCCATATTGAGCATGATCCGTTACACTGACATGGATAGACCTTGTTTGGGTGAAGTATATGATGGTATCGACTCAATGATTGAGAAGATGAAAATCATCATCAATGCAAAAGAGGAAGATCCCGAAGAAAAGTTCTTCAAAGAGCTACAAGAAATCATTGTTGATAGATGGAACAAAATGACCACTCCGTTGCATCTTCTTGCTTTTGCATTGAGTCCCAAATATTATAGTCCAGAGATACTTTCTGCTTCAGCAAGAGTTGCTCCATATAGGGATGTTGAAGTGGGTCAAGGGTACAAGGCAGCAATTCGTAGACTCTTCACTGATCGTGACCAACGTGATCGAGTGAGGGCTGAGTTCATGGCTTTTGCATGCTCTGGTACTGTTGATCATAATCTTGATGCTGTTCGAGACAAGGTTAGGGTGGATGCTCATAGTTGGTGGTACTTCCATGGGCAAGAATACAGGCACCTCCAACCTATTGCAATAAATATTTTATCCCAAGTAAGTTTTATATTTTGTAATTTTAATTTTAATTTTAAATTTATATTTATATTAAATTATTAATTAATATTTTTGTTTAGTTAAATCAACTTAAATTTTGTAACTCCTAACTATTTAATTTGGTCTTAATAGGTTGCTAGTTCATCTTCTTCTGAGAGGAATTGGAGCACATACTCCTTCATCCACTCAATAAAACGCAATAGGCTACATTCGAAAAAGGCAGAGGACTTGGTGTATGTGCATTCAAACTTGCGCCTCCTTACACACAAGCAAGTTTCCTACAAAGAAGGAGACACAAGGAGGTGGGATATTGAGCCAGAGCAGCTTGACTTGGATGCTTCCACAAGTCACTTAGCTGCACTTGATATTGATGATGACTATGAGCCTGAAGCAACCGCTGAGCATGAGAGTGGTAGTGTCAGTGCTAGTGGCAGTGCTTGTGCGAGTGCCACTAATGCTATTTGTGGTTCTACACATAATGTAGCATCTAATGATGATGATGATGCTGCTTTTTTTGATGACCCATATGACTCAGATTGATCAATGATCAATAATTATTAATTATTAATGGCTGATTGTAAACACTTTACATTTTTATGTTTGAACTTTGATGATTTGAGTATAAAATGGTGGTGTATTTTTCATTTTTGCTATGTTATTTAACTATTAATATGGTGGTGTATTCTGAACTTAATTACTGCTGCAAATCTGTATATATTTCTGATTTTTATATGTTTTTGTATTACCGAACCCAAAACGAACCCAAATCGAACCCAAATCAAAAAAAAAAAAATCCCGAACCGGCGAACCAGGTTCTCGAACCCGAACCCGAACCCAAAACCGAACCGGTAACTTAGGAAAAGAAGATTGCAATATATAGTTTATTGTGATTTCCTGGATTCATTTAAAATCTCTCATTACATATTCAACTCCTTTGAAAGACTAACAATATTCTTCATTATGATAGAATTTATACTTAACTAAATCTAATTATTCATTTTCCGGATTTTCTCCTTATAAAAATATTGACCAGGCATGACTCACCTGAAAATATAAATTAGATTGTGTTGCTTAAGAGTGTAACTGTAAAAACAATGAAAACAAAAATTGAAGTATGCATTTTGATGATGAAAGACAATAAAACTCAGTCAATACAGGATTGAGGAATACTTAAGTTTCAATAAGCGATTTTAATTGCAGAGAACACAATATTATATCAAGAACTAGATGACAAAAACTATCCTAAATCATTTCCTGGATAGCTGAATCTGTTAAAACTAAATCACAGATGTCTAGAACTCAGAGTCTCTAACAATATCAGGCCTGGAAAACCCTAAAACATTTAACAGATCCATTCCCCATGGCAGTAACAAAGGCTATATATTGATGAAATTTATCTGCCAGATAGATTTGTAGGCTTACCTTGTGAGGAGGACCGTATCACCAGAAAAAAGTCTCTTTGCACTTACAAATACACTCCAATCTGTTGTGAGAAGATGTCTCTTTGGCTGAGCTGTAATAGCAAATGTGTTGCAATCTATCAGAAATAACGCCTCATAATCAAGCAGTAAAAAGAATGAACAATGTTGAAACGGACATGATAAATAATCAGCAACATTCAGGATATTCTAGGAACTACATAATACATAATGGCTTAGATAACAGTGAAACGATTGCAAATATTATGTTAACTATCAATTGACAATAGTATATTAGGGCATTTGATAATAGCTTGGAACATTCACAAGTTCACTCTTATCCAAGAATACAGTTAAAACAGGAGAGTTGATGGGATCAACAAACTGGAAATGAGAAAAAAGTAACTTGTCCTTGTTTCGCATGTACAAACCTATTATTTGGAATTTGAAAGTGATTGATTTTTACATAGTCATATTTACCCAGCTTTCTCTCTTGCAATTGAATACACTGAAAAAGACCATTTTGGCATTTTCAAAGGGAGAGGATGGGTTTCCATATATTGGATAACTTGCCATTGGTTTTTCCCCTCAAGTTTTTTGTTGATGAAGGTTTGAAAAATGCAACGAGTCAATAAGGGGCAAAGAGTTGCAAAAAGTAAAAGCTAACTAGATTAGGAAGACATATTCAAAGGACGTCAGGGTAACAAGTAAGCAATGAATACAGAACTGAAAACACTCTTTCTACATTGTTATACCGCTGGGTTTTTTTATTATGTTTATATGACATTGAACCAATTCTCTATCAATTGACCCATTTTAATAGGAATGCCCAAAAGTAGGATCCCTAGAAGAATTGTTGTACTACCCTGCTGCATGTTGATGTTCCAATGTGTACATGGAACCATAAAAATTGCATCATACTTGCGTATCTAAATACTTAGATGTTTACTTCCATTCTTATTCGATTACGAAGTTTTGGGATTTTAGTGAAATGTCTATGACTCTAAAGTATATTAAGGACTTGCAGAGTGCTTTAGTTCCATTCTATTAATATTTGAATCTTCTATCCCGGGCATGGAGCTATACAAATTCACTGGCATATAAAGTAGAGACTAGATAGGGCTATATTCCATTTTCAGTTTTTAACATATGAAGCAGTTTGTCCTAGATTCAAACGTCTCACAGTTTCATCTATTGCCTCTAGATTCTTCATAAACATAAAAGTGTTTGGCCAAACCGAATGTCTACCATAATTTTCTATCCAAATTATTGTGTTCTACTTTTTGTCTTATTTTCTTGTCAAAATTTCACTATTTTGAGATCCAATTCATTATATAATTTGCACCATGTCATAAAATGAAAACAAAGATGAGTTCATGGTAACCACACAAATAGAGTACCACTGCATCAGGTAAAAAATCCTCTTAGTTTTGTCTGAAAAATCCTCAACACAGCTCATGATCCTACACAGCTAATGCTGCAAATTTGGTAAGTGACCATAGATGGCAGCTACTACCCTTCATAGCTTCGAATTGCCCTTCATAGCTACTACCCTTCATAGCTATTGCCCTACACCGCTTATGGTTCATTGATTGGATCATTACCAAAACTGTTCTATTAGGAATGGAAAGACGATAAAACTATGGGTTGCTATGAAAAAGTAGAGCAGTGTCATGCAGCAACTGGTTATGCTGATATTCCTTTCTATTGTAGGAAGAGCTTTGTGCAAGTACATGGACAGTTTTCCATCAATGGTAGAAATGAGGACTACCATTCAAACAATCCGGTCAGTAGATTTTACATGGTAATCTTGTTTGTTGGATTTCAAAAATCAACTTCTTTGATCTAGCATGTAATTTACTTCCAAATTTATATTTTCTATTGATTTAGGATTTTTCTTTGGTGGTGCAGGAAAGCCTCAGCTGCCAGAGGGCCCGTTTATGTGCAACAAAAAGTGCGCGGTCTAAGATCGTGTCCAGGTATCATGCAATGCTTTCAACTTCAAACTGCACTCTCGAAACTACTCCAGTTATAACCACCCAAAGACCATACTGCTTAATGATGTGGGGCTCAAACACAAGGTATGTGCGATGGTAATGGCTGATAATTATGAAGCCATGAAAGTGATCTTGATGTGGATTTGTTTTTTTTTTAGCAGAATTGGAGTATTTGCACTTGGGTTGCAAGCTAGGTGTTATTTAGAGACATTAACAGCTCTAACATCCTTCTTATCACCAGAATGGAGGCAAAGATAGCAGATTTTGGATTGTCAAAAGATGGGACCTTTGGATAGAGCTACACATGCATCCACATTTGTAAAGGGCACCATGGGATATATATAATTAGAAGTTCCCACCAAGGTGTGCAAGAACGGTTTTGTTCATGATTTTTGTGTATGCATTGATTGTTGATGTATTGTGTTCTTGCCATATTTAAAAATCTGTTCTTTAGAATCAGTCCTCTGCATAGTTCTAGGGATAGGCTGTTGCATAGTACTAGGGGTAGGCTACAAAGGACTAGAGACAGCCTCCTCTACAAGAGCAGCAGACTCAGCCATCACAAATAACACATTGTTCTGTATATCATTGGACTCTACAGATAGTTCCTGTATTTCATTGGAGCTGTGCCATATTGACAATATCTGAGAAGAAGAAACCTTCATTAACACAATAGACTTTATTAATATTTGCAGTTAATATTGTCAAATAAAACATGAGTTAAGGCTTCATATATTTTCTTTCTTCTATTTGGTCCCAAAACTAACATGTTTTCTTTGCTGGTCAAATCATGGTGCAAATACAAGGAGAATATTTCATAACAGATACCATAGTTGCCAAATTTGAAAAATTCAATCTGATCCAGAGGCCAAAAAAATAGGAGATCTAGAATGTTCAAAAAGATTCAGAGAAATATCTGAAGCAATTGAAAAATCCAGACCAAAACAGATTTGTTAACAATGTTTAACTTCCTTTTATTGCTTTCTTGGTTCAATTCATCTGCCTCTCTCCACTTGTTACACTTGTTATATGATCAGCTCTGCTTGTTACACTTGTTGAGAATCCTTCCTCTAATATCTACAACTACAATCTAAGTTATGATTGGCAAGGCAATAGCAGAGGAGAGAACTTTTTAACTTTCCTCTCTAATGCCCAACATGCTCAGCAACCAGAAACAGTGTTCAAGAGGGAGAGAATCTGATGGGCATAACCTATATTAAAAAGAATACATGCCTCCTCAGACTATAACCCTACAGGAAAAGACCACGTAACTTGAAATAGCAATTGACCCCTTTGTCCACTAATAATAATAAAAGATCAAGACCTTTGAGTCAAAGTCTTGGAGTTAGCGCTAAGAACTATGCACAAGGTTATATTACTGCTTTGAGATCAAAAATAGATTCCAACTCCAACTAGTTGGACAGAATACATCCCAATTATGGACAATAGTACAGACAACAAGAGTAAAGAGCTTTCCCATTGTTGTAGGACAGGCAACAATCTCAGCCAAACAGGGATCTTCATATGAATAATTTCTTGAAATAATCAAATAATGATCCATTCACAAATTGCAGCAGTTCTCTGGTGTAAAATTGTTTTGGCACCTTGAAGCGATGCATGATTTCTGTGGTTTATCCATTGCCCAAACAATCAATTGAGATAAGAGTTCACACCTCCTGCATTCCATAATCCCATAATCACCACAAAAGGCAATTGTCTCTATTTAAGCAGCATGCCCTGCAGAGGGACACATAAAGGAGGAAACAACATTATACATTTGGCAAATATAAACATCCAATAAGCATTATCTATGTTGATAGAGAACTTGAAGGAATTACTCCAGCTGAAATGGCTTCTCTAGACTCTACCCCTAATTTTCATCATTACAAAGCTACTAAAATCTATTTGAGATTCTAAAATTAATGCATCCCAATCTTCTAACGCACTCAAAGCTGAGAGAAAGTCTGTGTTGTTCAACAATACATTCCATCACAATAAAATCTCAAAGATTAACTCTAGCTCATAGTTAACAAAGGCTCTTGGTAGAACAAAATAAAGAACTGTCATTTGAAACAGATGCATAAACATTTATAGCTAGTCTAGCATATAAAATAGAAAGCTAACATGGTTGTAATTGAAGCTCAACAAGATTTTCACACTGGTTTGAAATTGTAGGAATACTTTTAAATTTGATATGTTTACTTATTTATTTTCATAAATTACTAACTGCTTAGGTAGAGGTTGAAAAAATGGACTCAAGTTTCGGTGACAAACATTGTCAAAACATTATAGAAGAGATGGAAATTGACCTCAATGGAAAATGATAGAAGCTCCAACACATTTTCACCGATTTATTCATGAAACTGGATCATCTTTGCTGAGAAATGTTGTGTTACTTTATTTTCTTGACAAAAAAATTCCTGTAAATAATATTGTGTGCCAATCTAAGTAATCCAAATCTCTTATCAAAGAGATCAATTTTCTTTTTACAGTAGATAATGAGGAAAATGGCAGAACCTGCCAGTGAAGACAAAATAGCCTTTAAAGATAACTGTTGGCAAAAGTCTCATCTTATATTGATTGTTATAGCAGAAATTGTTTTGGTTAAAACCTTTAGAGGAAAGTGGAATATAATCAAGAGTAAATTGTAGCTTCTTGTAGAACAATTTATACATATTACAAATCTTTAAGATTCTGTTCTAATTGCAATATATACAGAGGTTCTAAACCCTTTTAAATACACTAAATTAAACACAGGATCTTATTAAAAAGTGTGTTGATGTAGATCTCAGCATTGGAAAGCTACAAATACAAAGCAATCTGGATTATGTAGCGATAAAACTAAACCATCACTTTCAAGACTGTAAATCTCTAAAGAATAGTGAAGTTATGCAAGAATCTGCAACATGTTGCACTAATAGAGAACTTCTAGGGCTAATACTATTCAACATAATAGAGCTCAAACAAAAGGCTTTGGATTCTTTATTAGCTTTGATGCAAAAAGATGAAAAAAATGTCTATATTGTTGTAGGCCAAGGCAATGCATGCAACATATATAAAAGAGCACTATGGAAACCCAACAATGATTCTATCTGAAAATGGTAAGCATGTAGACATCTTACATACCATCAACTACTATGACTACCTAACTAGGGACTCTTTGTTGAAAAATCTGAGTTTCAATCATAGCACACACCAAAATACTTTGATTACTGATTTATTTCATTTGTTTGAAGTGGTGTTTTGTGTGGGCAGGAATGGATGATCCAGAAAACATGACCCTGCCTGGTGCGCTGTATGATACGACAAGGATCAACTACTATAAAAGCTATATTAAAAATTTAGTAGATGCAATAAACGACGGTGTAAATGTTGTAGGATACTTTGCATGGTCCTTGCTGGATAATTTTGAGTGGAGATATGGGTACACATCAAGTTTTTGATTGGTTTATGTAGATTTCAAATATCTTAAAGGATATCCAAAGATTATTGTGGCTTTCTTTATCCACTGGTGTAATGCAGTCAGATTCCTAGCTGGCAAGAGATGTCAAACCTACCACTGAAATATTGGCAATATTGAGACATTGAGTGGAAAATTGGTAGAGATTTGATATAAATAGAGAAAATGAAATTGCTAATTTTTCTTTCACCTACAGGCTACATGGAAAGAGAATTGGTAGGGCTTACTTGAAGCTATTAACCTGGATACTGGGTCTGCCCACATTTAAATCATTGGATTATGAAATTCAAAAGCACAAGTAGCACAATAGGTATACATTCCCAAAGGTTCTTTCAACGGTATAAGATCTATAGCATAAGATACTTGTTAATACTAAGTCCAGTCAGCAGGGTGCTATCTTTATTTCCCTACTAAGCTATCCTGAGCATTGTGATTACCAAGCAACTCTAGCACATTTTCATCGGGTTGGAAAATTGAGGTAATTATATTTAACCACCGATCTGCTTAGATTAGTATACAATAAGCAATCTCTTCTTATTCTAAAATACATAACAAATAAAAATAGAGAATTGGCCATGATGTTACAGTTGGGGTTGGAATGGACGGAGTGGTCCAATGTACAACTAGCTACGTCTAAAAAGCCATTGTGGTTTAATACCTACATAGATGCTTTAACAATAGGTATACATTGGAAAGAAGAGTGTCTAACTTCCCCAAACAGTAAAGAGTGGGGATAAAAGTATGTTCGAAATGATATTTTTCCTAATCACCAATTACTCCCAATGGGGCTAAAGATGCAACATGTTTGATGACACATGCAATTTTTCATAACTCCCATGACAATTGATAAGATTCCTTGCTTTTATTGATTGGATCACCTCACCCTTGGTGAATGTTGGTATGCATTAACTTGTGATGCAGGAAATGCCCAATAGCATTGCCACCAGATCCAGATTGTGTACTAACAATGGGCTACTCCTACACAAAAGCTTAAAACTAAATCACACATGTCTAGAACTCACAATCTCTACCAATATCAGGCCTAGAAAACCCTAAAACATATAACATATGCATTCCCCATGGCAGTAACAAAGCCTATATAAATCACAAATTTCGAGCTTAAGCTTTTGATCTGGTTGTATAGTAGACCGTTTTATATTATATTGATGTCTAAGCTACTGAACTCTAATAACAAACAATGTGAGCATGTACACACGAAATAGAAGCAATAGCTAGCCTTAAGACATTTTTATGTAGACTATCTCTATGAAGTATCAAAGATAAAATAGAGATAAATCATAAAACTCAAAACAAGGCAATTGATGAACTTTATCTGCTAATGGTTCCAAATAGATTTGTAGGCTTACCTTATGAAAAGCACCGAATCACGAGCAAAAAGCCTCTTTTCTCTTACAAATACACTGCAACCTATTCGTCGAAGATGTCTCTTTGACTGACTTGTAATAGCAATTGTGTTGTAATCTATCAGAAATGTCTCATAATCAAGCAATAAAAAGAGTGATTAATGCATGTTGTAGTGGCCAATTAGAATTCAGTTTTCCCAAGGATTTATTAAACGGTGATTAATTTGAGATGCAAATCTACTTAGAAGTTAACTGCTCTAAAATTTGGTGGCCTGTTATTGGCCTTGATTACCAGCTGCAAAATGGAAGTATATGAGTCTAGTTTCACAAGGCAAGAGAGCGTGTGGTTCCCAAAGGGCTTATTACAGTCATCAGTTCAATTGACCCCCCATCAGATTTTCACTACCATGCTACAGTTTTTTCCCTAACAATTGGCGATAAGTGTTTTAGCAATGTTAACCTGTTGCCATGGTAGCAGTGTTTGCATGCAGAGGAGACGTGGTTGATCTGTAGGACATTGGTTAACACAGTCAATGACGAGGGCAATGAAATATATGTTTGGAGAACATTCTCTCCAGGTTATAGTATATGTTGGATTTTATTTGTTGCTGAAAAACAAATAGGTTTATATATTGTTTGATCCTTTATCTCAGTCATCTAAATCTAAAGCTAGATCGACATCAGCGAGTTCATTCCCAATTCCTATTTGCTCCTTGATAAAAACTAAGCACTCAGATAGGTATAAACCAAAACAAATTCAAAGTTATCTAAAAAGCCCAAACTCAGAAAATTATCTCATTAAACTCCTAAGCTATTGCATCTAAAAGATGTATAATCCAAGAAACTATTGTTTGTGATATAGTAATATGTAGACCGCAAAATTTGCATACAATTGATAGTTAACATAATATTTGCAATGACCATTCCACTGTTATCTAAGCCATTATGAATTATGTAGTTCTTAGAATATGTTGAATGTTGCTGATTATTTATCATGTCCATTCCAAGTTTGTTTATTCTTTTTACTTCTTGATTATGAGGCATTATTTCTGATAGATTGCAACAAATTTTCTATTGTAGGTCAGCCAAAGAGACATCTTCTAACAACAAGTTGGAGTGTATTTTTAAGTGCAAAGAGACTTTTTGCTGGTGATACAGTCCTTTTCATAACAAATATATCAAATCTTGAGGCAAACATGTGTTTTGCTTTAAATTTTAAGTAATTAGAATTCAGGCATATTCCATTCCTTGATGCAAAAGAAGATTCATCCATTTGCAAAATCTCTAGTCATATTGCAGTTTCATATTGTTGTTCAAATCCACAGTGTCAAATAGAATTGATCACTATTATAGCCTTGCTATAATTATTTTTAAAAATCTTAAAAATAGTCTAATGAAAAAAAGAGTTAAGAAAGCATAATGGAATAGTGTCTTTGCTTCTTTTTCCACTTCAATTGGGAACTCAAATCTATCACTACTCTTTAACAAACCCAATAAGCTTATCACTAATTTGATTTTTAACAGTTTTTCCAATTTCACAAGTTTCCAATCATCGTTGGACAAATCATTCTAAAAAAATTAAGAAGAATATTCAATTTTAGACATTAAAAAGTTTTATCAGCCAAAAATGAAAAGCTCCAATATTTGATTATCATAAGATGCATAGTAAATACAATGTACAATTATGCCAATGTCGATATCCAATAACCTTACCCTGTAGTTTTCTTTCAATATATCTATGGCTCTTCTCGTGAGATGACTCACAAATTCATCCTCCATTTCAAAATGCCTACCAAACATTTTTTGTGCTTCATCAACATTGCTCCCAACATTCTGTAATGTTTGTATGATAATTCATTTAAAAAACATTTTGAAATAGTATTCAAAATCATATAAAACTATGAACAACAAAGACAACTTTTCAAAATACCTTCATGGCCACCTTTCCACCCTTCTTAGCCATTTCAACGGCTTTGCGATTGATCTCAATTGAAGCTATTTTGCCAATATCTATGAAATCTTTTGTGGGAACACATAATGGTGTGCCAATCTATACATGCAATCAACACATATGGCTTTAGACAAACCAAAACCAATACAAATACAACAATATTTTACATGCATTAAATCATAACACCAAAGAGACATTTTAGATACTGACCTTTGCAATGCCTTCCAGAATATCAACACCAACAATTATAGGATCCTTCTTGTTAAAAATATAATTTGGAAAAATGCTCAGAACACAGGGGAAAACTGCATCTTTTGCAACCTCCTTTTTCATTTCCTCCTTAAGATTGTCCATATATGCTTTAAATTGGTCAAACAGATGATATATAATGTTTGCCACAAATATCTTGACACCAACTTCATTTGCAAGCTCTCAAGCTTTAGGACTAATTTTGACATTAAATGCCAAAATTGCAGCATACACTTTCTTCTTTTTCTCAAGCATTACACTTGCACACATGACATCTTTTTTATGCACATGCCCAATATGAATTGCACTAATAGGGATGCTCACAACTGAGGTCTTCAAGAACTCAAGTAAAGCCTCCAATGATCCAAGACTTGAACCTTGAACATGAACTCCTTCCCCACTCTTGTCAATCTGAGACATTACATTATTTATATCTTGGATTGCATCTTCATTAACATCATCTAAATCATCATTAGGTCCAACAATATACAACTGAGTTCCTGCTATGGCATGCTCAAGACCCTGAAATCAAGAAATTCTAGCTAAATTTTATAGTCTGCATAAATTTGAAAACTTATGCTCATATACATAAATCTAAAGCAAAGAACTTAAGCTATGAAATGTATTATATTATTTAAACCATATTATCAATGTGACTTGGTTCACCAGTTTAAAATTTGGAAGTGTATATTTTTTAAATCTAGCATAGTAGATCACAAGTAACACCCATTCTCCTTTATTATAATCAAAGTTATTTGGTCATTAGCTTCTAGAATATCAATGACCTAGGTCAACTGCAAGACGTCTATAGATTGGGAAGATGCAAACCAACCCATCTATATACTTCTATAGATGAATGCTTAAATTAGAGCCTTACTCTTTTAGTTCTAGATGTATTTAAGTAATCCACAATTCATAATATGAAAGTTGACTTGTGTTGTTGCACGTGTATGTATGCATTTCAGATGAGCTACAACCCTGATGAGAAAAGTAAAGCAGATACTTTCATTGCACCATTGGCTTCTCTTATATGTGTAGGTATTTTAATCTGGATATCCCTCCTAATGACCAAAGGACAATTGAAAGTAGAAAAATTATGTACATGATCATGTACAATGTGGCTCTTAGCAAAATCCTTGAAATTGTTCCAGAGAGTCTAGCTCAAGCCCTGAGGGAGAAAAGAGAAAGCAATTGAAATAGATGATGAGCTGAAGAAGGAAGCAATTAACAAAGGTGGATCTTCTATGTCTCAATAAGAGAAAGATAAAATACTTCGAAGACATCCTCATGAGTATGGAGAAAGAGGATAGAGACAAGATTAAGAAGGAGATTGAAGAAGTGACAAAGAAAATCATTGAGGAAATGAGAAATGTTGAAGATGTGGAACAACCACATATGTCCCCTTAGAATGATATTGAACAACATGAAGCATGAGAGGAGAAAGAATAGCAAGAAACACCTAATGTGAAGGGAAAACAGGGATGGATCTAATGACCCAACAGTGTGGAATACATTCCCTTAACACTAATACAATAGAGGAGAAGAGCAAAAACTGTTTCTAATAGCTTCTAAAACTGCTGAGATGAATACATGCAACATAAAGAAGATAACAGAATCATAAGCATTCACAGATAACACAGGTATTTACATGGGAAAACCTTTTCAGATAAAAAACCCACCACACCAAGCAAAGACAATTGTATTACAATAATAAACAATTACATACAATGTTCAGTCTTCACTCACTGATCAGCTCACAACAACACTCATATTTCTTCACTCACAATTACAATACTTCCTTGCAAAGTATATAATCAATATCACTCTTTTCATCGACTTGCACTCATGCGCACATATCCGTCAACCTCACACTGACATTACAAGTCTTCATTGCATTAACCCTCTCAACCAATCCCACGACTTCAGGTTCATGCATCGAACTTCTAGTACGCCATTGATCTTCACTGATTGCATCGAGCCACCCAGCAATAACTTCATCACCCAAATCGGGTTCCTGTCATTAGTTGAAATCGGCCTACAATTACTGCTTTTACTGTTTTTGGCTTTTGGCCAATCAACATCTGACACTAAGCCACGTGTCTTTTCTGCATTCGCTGAACGCTTTTGACTTTCTGGTCCAACTCGATTGACTGAGCTTCGAGTTCACCTGACCTCTCCAAGTCTCTACTGCTCCACCACCGAGCTGACTCTACCCATCCGCGATAAAGCGGTGAGCCCTGCCGAGCTCACCCATGCTTCCCTGCACTAACGCCGAGCTTGTCTTCACCCATCGCGGTATGGCAGTATGAGCCTCCGAGCTCTGGCTTGTCTTCCCTGTGCTATCGCTGCTCCATCCGAGTCGACCCACGGTAATGCGGTGAGCTTGTCCGAGCTCACCCTTCGACTCCACCAAGCTCTGCCAAAGATACCTTGCGCAACCGTCGAGTCCAACTGACCCATCCGCGGTGTGGTGGCATGACCATCCGAATTCGCTCCTTGTCTGCAACATGCTACCGCTTCCCAATTGGAGTTGACCTGCGATGTGGCAGTAACTGCCGAGCAAACTGTTAGCGGTCATACTGCGCTACCGTGGGGGCCGCCAGGCCACCCCGCGGTAGGGCGATAACCGCCAGACAGACTGTAGGCGGTCTCACCGCGGTCATCGCGGTGAGTGGACCCACCGCCCGTGGTAAGGCAGTAATTGCCAGGGCGACTGCAAGCGGTCTCACCGCAACTACCACGGTGAGACAACTCACCGCGCGTGATAAGGCGGTAACCGCCAAGACTGTCACTGCGGTACCGCCAAGGGATGAAAGCACAACTGCAGTAAAGCGGTAAGGAAAGAAAGAAGCCAGGTGCGGTAAGGTGGTAAAGGTTGAAACATCAAATTTTTGCCAAGTCCAAAAGTAGAGGTACAAACTGGAAGTTGAGACACAAAATTCTCAACAAGCTCCCACTTGGCGAAAACTTTCAGCTTCCTCATGACTTCGAAAATTTACTGTCTGTCATAGGCCCCAAGGCCCATCGATTCTGCGCACCATCTGAACTTGTCTATGCTCACAGGCTTTGTTAATGCATCTGCAACATTCTTCAAAGTGTCGACCTTTTCAAGATAGACCCTTCCGTCTTCCACCATGTCTCTCACGATGTGAAACTGCACATCAATGTGCTTCGTCCTGGCATGGAAGGTCGGGTTCTTTTCCAAACAAATGGCACTCTGACTATCACAGTAAATAGTGATCTGCCCTGCATTAAAGCCAATGTTTGAACACAAACGTCTTAGCCAAACAACTTCCTTGCAAGTGTGAGTTGCTGCCATGTACTCTGCCTCTATCGTGGATAAAGCAACTGCAACCTGTCGCTTGCTCATCCAATTGATTGCTCCACCATTAAGCATGAATATGTATCCACTGGTGGATCGCCTGCTGTCAATGTCCCCTACCCAATCAGAATCAACATATCCTTGAATGCTGAGTGTTCTTTATGATACAACCAAATTGCCATGGTAACACAAAGCATAATCTGAAGTCCCCTTCAAATACCTGAACACTCTCTTCACAACATCCCAATGTGATCTTCCCGGATTTGCCATGAAACGGCTTAGAACTCCCACTGCTTGGGCAATGTCTGGTCTTGTACAAACCATAACATACATTAAACTACCAACAACACTCGCATAGGGCACATTGGTCATGTCCTCCATCTCAGTAGCAGACTTTGGACAGTCTTCAATAGATAGCTTCGTTCCCTGCATGACTGGAACAACTAGTTTCTTGCAGTCAATCATATCAAACCTCTCCAGAATTGTATTCACATACTTACTCTGGCTGACCCAAAGCTTTATGCTTGTTTTGTCCCTAATTATCTCCATTCCAAGAATGTACCTTGCTGCACCAAGATCCTTCATTTCAAACTTTGCAGACAACTGAGATTTAAGATCAAAAATCATGGACTTGCTATTTCCTATGAATAACATATCATCCACGTACAGTGTAATAACAAGCACACAATTATTCTCAGTTTTATGATAAATACAATGATCATATTTTGATCTTACAAATCCCATAGACAACACAAATGTGTCAAATTTCTGGTACCACATTCTAGGAGATTGCTTCAAACCATACAGAGATTTATTTAACTTACAGACCAGATTTTGTTTACCTTTCACAACGAAATGCTCAGGCTGGGACATATAGATTTCTTCTTCTAACTCACCATGGAAAAACGTTGTCTTCACATCCATTTGTTCAATTTCAAAATCATACACAACTACCAATGACAATAGAAATCTAATAGATGTCAACTTTGCTACAAGGGAAAAAATCTCTCCATAATCAATTCCCTCAATTTGGGAAAATCCTTTTGCAACCGGTTGTGCCTTATACTTCTCAACACTGCCATCAAGGCCTATCTTCTTTTTGAATATCCACTTATAGCCAACATGCTTTTGCCCTTTAGGCAGTGGTACCAAATCTCAGGTTTCATTCTTCTTCAACAAATCCATTTCTTCATTTATGGCTTTCAGCCAAGAAATTCAAATCAGTCATGTTGATTGCTTCTTTTACAATCCTAGGTTCATCAGTGCTAGTAATTAAGGCATAGGCATAGTTCGAATTTAACATAGAGAAACCATACCTTTTAGGTTGCTTTTTTTCTCGTATAATCCTTCTTACATACTGAGGTTGTGGTTCTTCATCATCAGAACTTCCAGAGCTGCTTGAGCTCTCCTCAGTCTTAGGTACACCATGCAGCTCTTCCCTTTTTGGAGTTTGGAGAATCTCAACTGCATCCTTCTTCTTGTCACTCTGATCTGTCTCAAGTTGTTGATCACTTACTGAAGGTTTCAGCTCACGAAATATCACACTTCTGTTGTACAAAACCTTCTCAGTAATAGGGTTCCAAAGCTTGTATCCCTTCACACCAACTCCATAGCCGATGAGAATACATTTGACAGCCTTGTTATCCAATTTAGATCTCTTTTCATTTGACACATAAGCATATGCCTTACAGCCAAAGACACGAACATGCCTCAAAGAGGGCTTCATACCAGACCAAACTTCCAAAGGTGTCTTATCAACAAGAGCAGAGCAAGGAGATCGATTTATTAGATAACCTGTTGTAGCCACAGCCTCAGCCCAGAACTTCTGCTCCAGACCAGCACCACTCAACATACTCCTTGCCTTTTCCATCAACGTCCTATTCAACCTTTCTGCAACTCCATTCTGCTATGGAGTGTAAGGCGTGGTTTTATGCCTTTTAATTCCATGGTCAGTACAATACCTTTCAAAATCTGCAGAACAAAATTCATCGCCATTGTCTGTCCTCAAACATTTAATTTTCCTTCTAGTTCGATTCTCTACCAAAGATTTAAATTCTTTAAATCGACTGAACACTTCTGATTTACTTTTAAGAAAGTATACAAATGCCCTTCTCGAACAGTCATCAATAAAAGAAACATAATATCTAGACTTTGATAACGAAGGAACATTAACTGAACCAAACACATCTGAATGAACATAATCCAGTATACCAGAAGATTTATGAAGACTAGAATAAAATGAAACACGGTGTTGTTTTCTATAGATACAATGTTCGCAAAAATCGAACTCAAAGTTACAATCATCAAGCCCTTCTACAAAATTTTTATTCTTCAAGGTTTTTAAACCTTTCTCACCTATGTGACCTAGTCTATGATGCCACATCATAGTCTTCTCAGTTGGGAGTTTTACCTCCAAAGCATTTGCAGCTAGAGAAGTGTCTTCGTCTTTCTCTATAGGGACTGTTTTACATGACTCTACAAAAGCATTGTTACATTGAATAGGAAGTGCATCCAGCTTGTACAGAGTGTTAGTATGAACACCCTTAGCCAGCACCATTGCACCTCTAGCCATTTTACATCTTTTACTAGAGAAAGAAACTTCTACACCAACATCATTTAACTTACTGACATAAAGAAGATTTCCAGCCAGACCTGGTATATGCAGTACGCCACCAATACCTTTGACTCTCCCGTCAGGAAACTAAATTCTAACTCTTCCTCTGCCAACTACCTCCAACGTTGAATCACTTGCCAGATACACCTTTCCACCATCATACTTCTCGTATTTAGAGAATCATTCTTTATTGGACGTCATGTGAAAGGACGCACCTGAGTCAACCAGCCAGACATCATTTGATGCCTGAGTAGTCAAAGCTGCTGCAATGAAGGTGTTTGCATCACTTTGAGAAGATTCATTGTCTGAAGCATTCTTCTTCTTCTTCTCTTTGCAGTCCTTCCGGATATGACCAGGTTGCCCACAGTTCCAACATCTCACCTTGCACTTTTTACCAGGAGATTTTGATCTCCCTGCAGATTTGGATATCGACTTTTTGTCCTTCTTCTTGCCTTTCTCCTTTGGTCTACCTCGAACAACAAGATCCTCTTTGGCCATCTCAGAATACTTCCTTCACATTTCTTCAGACAGAAGCAAAGCAACCACGTCATCCATCTTGAATGCAGTGGTTGTGCTTCCAATAGCCATCACCAAATGATCCCAACTGTCAAATAATGAACACAACAGGAGCATGCAACGATCCTCCTCCTCAGTCTTTACACCTACAGACGTCAGCTGAGTAACACTCATATTAAACGAGTTCAGATGGTCTGCAACAGATGCACCTTCTTCCATTTTCAAGGAGTACAACTTCTTCCTCAGGAATAACTTATTTACCAGAGAATTTCCATGATAAATATCACCAAGCTTCTTCCACAATGAAGCTGCAGACTACTCCTCAAGGACGTTCAGGAGTATAGAATCGGCTAGACTCAGTCTTATAAGACCTCTTTCTTTTCTATCAGCAAGATCCCAAGCCTCTTACATCGTACTTTGTGGCTTAGTTCCAGACACTGCTAACCAGAGGTCTCTATCCACCAGCAAGTCTTCCATTTTGAGTTTCCATAACTCAAAGTTGCTGCCATTAAAATTTTCAATATCTACTCTACTAGATGTACTCGCCATCTCAAATAGAAACAAGTTATAACAATGCAAGACTCCCACTAAAACAGTATTAGCACAAAAAACTGAGCTTTCTCTCAAGGATAACACAATGGGTCAGGCTTTGATACCATTTGAAGGGAAAATAGGGATGGATCTAATGACCCAACAGTGTGGAATACATTCCCTTAACACTAATACAATAGAGGAGAAGAGCAAAAACTGTTTCTAATAGCTTCTAAAACTACTAAGATGAATACATGCAACATAAAGAAGATAACATAATCATAAGCATTCATAGATAACACAGGTATTTATGTGGGAAAACATTTTCAGGTAAAAAAACCACCACACCACGCAAAGGCAATTGTATTACAGTAATAAACAATTACATACAATGTTCAGTCTTCACTCACCGATCAGCTCACAGCAGCACTCAGATTTCTTCACTCACAGTTACAATACTTCCTTGCAAAGTATATAATCAATCACTCTTTTCATCGACTTGCACTCATGTGTACATATCCGTCAACCTCACACTAACATTACAAGTCTTCATCGCATTTACCCTCTCAACCAATCCCACGACTTCAGGTTCATGCATCGAACTTCTAGTATGCCATTGATCTTCACTGATTGCATCGAGCCACCCAGCAATAACTTCATCACCCAAATCGGGTTCCTGTCATCAGCTGAAATCAGCCTGCAATTACTGCTTTTACTATTTTTGGTTTTTGACCAATCAACAACTGACACTGAGCCACGTATCCTTCCTGCATTCGCTGAACGCTTTTGACTTTTTGGTCCAACTCAGTTTACTGAGCTCTGAGCTCTCCAAGTCTCTACCGCTCCACTGTCGAGCTGACTCTACCCATTCACGATAAAGTGGTGAGCCCTGCTGAGCTCACCCATGCTTCCCCACACTACCGCCTAGCTTGTCTTCACCCATCGCGGTATGGCGGTATGAGCCTCCGAGCTCTGCCTTGTCTTTCTCATGCTACCGTTGCTCCATCCGAGTCGACCCGTGGTAATGTTGTGAGCTCATCCGAGCTCACCCTTCGACTCCATCGAGCTCTGCCAAAGATACCCCGCGCAACCGCTAAGTCCAACCGACCCATTCGTGGTGTGGCAGCATGACCATATGAGCTCGCTCCTTGTCTGCAGCATGCTACCGCTGCCCGGTTAGAGTTGACCTGCGATGTGGCGGTAACTACCGAGCAAACTGTTAGCGGTCATACCACGCTACCGTGGGGGCCACTGGTCCACCCCGCGGTAGGGCGATAACCGCCAGATGGACCGCAGGCGGTCTCACCACGGTTATCACGGTGAGTGGACCCACCGCTCACGGTAAGGCGACAACTGCCAAGGCGACTGCAAGCGGTCTCACCGCAGCCACCACGGTGAAACAACTCACCACGCGCGGTAAGGCGGTAACCGCCAAGACTGTCATCACGGTACCACGAAGGGATGAACGTACAACCGCGGTAAAGCGATAAGGACAGAAAGAAGCCAGACGCGATAAGGCGGTAAAGGTTGAAACATCAAATTTTCACCAAATCCAAAAGCAGAGGTATAAACTGGAAGTTGAGACACAAAATTCTCAACATGATGAAGAGCATGCTTCTCCTGAGAATGTTGTACATGATAGCCCTCCTCCGTAGAGCACTAGTCAACAGAACCAGTAAATGAATGAAATCACATCTTCTTTCAGAGCACATGCACAAGAGACTCCAAAGGTATCTATTTTTGCTTCCCCCATTGAGTCAATTAAAGAGTTTCTTGCACAATAGAAGCAAATGTAGCCTACAATTGTTGTTGTTGCCTGTGTTTGATGGGCAAGTTGATATGTCAAACATCTCACCATTGCAAAATTTGAAACTTGGTTATATCTTTCATTCTTCTACAAGGGAAGAGATCTTGCAGCAATAGGTTGACAGTTGATAAACATTGCAGGAGGTTGTAAAGATCCTAGAAGCTAAAATGTCCAATGCAAAAAGGGATTACTCTTTGCCACTTACTCAAAAGATCAAACAACTAATGGATTCCTTCAAGGAGCATTTTGCTTATCTAGAGAAGCAAGCTAAGTTGAAGATTCAAAACAACAGATTATCTGAGGCCTCTGGAAAATGTGCAAAAGCACATGAGAAGCTAAAAAAGTGCATAGAAGACATTCAAAAAAGTATGGAGGAGGCGAAGGTATTATACCTTTTATGTCTGCAATGGCCTACCACCACCAAAACTCTTAAGGATCATATCAATGTTATGGAAGTGCATATCACAAATGTGGTTGCTACTTATTGTGAGCACCATAAATTTGCAGATTAGCTATAAACTTCAACACTCGTTAGTATGGTGAGTTCAAAACTAAGCAAATAAACTAATGCTCCTATGAAATAATACATTATACCTCATAAACAAAATAATAAAACAAACTAATTGAAAACATAAATGAAGCACAATGTATACCTATCCCATATTGGATTGGTGCTACTCTTTGTGTAGAAAGTAGCTCTTTCCCAACTCTTGACAAGCCAATGATGATAAAAATGCCTTAAGATGCAAATGACAATGGAGTGAATAAAATTAGCTCTCAATGTGGAGAGAGTAAGTTTGCTCAAATTGTGGATGCAAATGATGAAAGAAAGCTTTGGATTTATAGGTGAGAATGAGGAAATAAGAAGCAAAGTTGAGGAATGTGGGACTAATCTTCAACCAATAGGAAGAGGCCACTTGTCACCATGTGAATGGGTCAAGGTTGTGCAAGTTTTGGTGAATATGCCAATAAATGACAATAGGTGGCCTTTTCAAATTTGAAATTTGACTTGTTGGAGGGAGAAGAAAGGGGTCTTAAATGCCAAGTGGGGGACATGTAAGAGGGGAATTAATGCTATGTTGGAAGGGACAAGTCATTTGAGAGGGAAATTCAAATTGGAGGAATATTCCCTATTATGTCATGTTGAAGGAAATTAGAAGATTTAATAAATCAATTAAATGATTTATTTGTGCAAGTGGGAAAAGCGAGAGGATGTGACTTGTATTAAGATTAACATTAATCATGATTTAGTTAACTTAGGAGAGGATTAGGTGATTTGACCTATTTGATTTATATTTATGGGTTAAAATAAATCAAAAGGAGATAGAAAATGATTTTAGATTTAGCTAAATAAATATTTTGATTTATTTAGTTAAAGGGAATGATGTTAGTGTTAATGATGATATTATTTAATTTAAATGGAAGACTTTAAAGATTAATTAAATAAACTTGATTTATTTAATTAAGGAGAATATGATTAAATATGATGTTAATTTTGCATGTCTACATTTTTCCCCTCTTGGAAGCAATGTACTTGTTGCATTAGTTCAAAGAATGATGCCGTTGATATCGAAATTTAAAAAAAATCTGATTTTTTTGGATGCCCCAATGGAAATAAGTACGTTAGTACATTGCCCCCTTGAGAGATCGAGTGAAAAGATTCGATTTGAGGTCGATCTCACGACAAAGAGGTTCAAAATGGATGTATGGATGGTTAGACTAACAGATCTATATGATAATGATGATGAGATTTTTTTTTAAGATTCTTAAAATAACAAATCTATATTATCCTAAACAACTTAGATGATGATGCAAATGAGATGTTTGGAAGATGCTTATAATAACAAATCTATATTATTTTAAACATCTTAAGTGATTATGCAATATATGTGAGATGGATGAGATGGATGATGTTGTCCTATGATGATATGACGTGATTATGCAGAATGAGAGGATGGATGCATTGTTAGCCTGAAAGAGGATAGAAGAATGAGAGGGATCAACCCTTAAATCCAAGAAAATGCAAAAGTCCAACAAGTCCATTAGTCATCAAGACTTTGTTGGATATGATGATGAATGATGATGATATATTGTTTATCCAGGGATGGGAGAGATAAAAGGCATAACTTTCCTTATGTTTGATAACACACATAGGTACGATGCATCAAGGTATAAAGAACCAAGATGGCGTTGCGCCTAGTGTGATGGACTTTGACTCGTCAAACAAATAGGAGTACTCTTGTTCACACTTGACAAACGAAACCCTATTCGGAGTGTAGTTCAAATATTCTAGATATTTCAGACCAAAACATAAAAAGGCAAGCCTTCTTATGTGGTCAACAAGACACCTAAAATATCCTCCTTACAAACAAAACAAAGCACGCATGACAAAGTTATTTTACAAGAACATCCAACAAGCACAACAAATAAAAAGATAATGATCATTGCCCCATTCCTTTCTCTTTAAATCTTTCTGTTTAGACATCATCGAGAGGTCCTTGGAATGAGTGCAAAACAAGATAAGTCTAAAAGATCAAGATAAAGTAAACAAACAAGCTAATGTTCTTCGTACCACTAGCCAAAGCTAAACTAAGGTGATACTTGATGCTGATGTCCATTGCAGGAAGGTCGCATTCCTAAGACATGTTGTGATCAGGGTTTTGATGAGATTGATTAGATGATAAGCTATTGATACTCCGAGTTGACCAACTTGCTGACTTACGGATCTAGACTTGAGACTTTTGATGATTAGGTTCACACTTTTGGACCTGCTAGACTTGCTTCTGATTGTCTTACCAAAGGATGAAGGCGGCGATGATTTATTATGAACGACGTGAGACAGATGCACCATTTTGGGTTTTTTAGATATTTTGAGGTTGTTTTTGTTATTTTCAAGATGTTTTACAAATTTTTTCGGTATTTTTGAGATTTATGACGAAGAGACTAACTTAAAGACCTATCCTAGGGGTCTCGGGAGCTAATCCATAGATTAGTCTTGCCTACGTTATACACGCAGAGACCAGGTAGTTCGACTGACGACAAATTTGATTACTAATGAGATAAATGGGCAAATGGATTGCCATTGCGACCGACACCTAAAGGACTGGCCTAGGGTGTCTCGGGGGATGATCAAAGATCAACTTTGCCTGCGTTCAAGCTCAGAGATGGCGTAGTTCGATCAGATGACTGTTTTTTATTTTTTCAGATTTTCGACATGTTTTAGATTTTGAATGATTTGGATATTTTTTGGATTTTTTATTTTTTTTGAATGTTTTTGAATTTTTTATTTTTTGATTTTTTGATGTTTTTGAATTTTTTATTTTTTGAATGTTTTTGTTTTTTTGATTTTTTGATTTTTTGAATTTTGGATTGTTTGAATGTTTTTGATTTTTTGATGTTTAGGAAGATCACAAGGATATACACGAATCCAATCCAATGCAGTTACAGGAACATGCCCCCAACGTGATGTGATAGACTACTTCGATATAGGTAGGACAAACTGACCTTGGGAATATGCCAAGTAGTACTATGGTGGAACATGATACGATCACAAGATCAAACTACGATACAGACGTGAACGAATGATGGAAAGATAGATGGAATGTAATGGATAAGTGAGTGTGCAGAAAAGGCCATGAAGATCCTGGTGGACAGAGAGTGCTTTATTTACGCTTGGTGCCTGTTTGTCAGGTTTTCACCAAGGTACTTGTCCAAAGTGCCACTGAAGTGGTTTTCACTAGAGGACGATTTTTTTCTTTACTGTTTTCAATCTTTTTTCTGATTTTTTTTGTTTGCATTTTTGTATTTTTGTATTTTTTTGTTGTCACCAAGATGCCTGTTTGCCAGGTTTTCATCAGGGTGACCATTTTTTCAGGACATTTTCTGATTTTTTTATATTTTTCGATTTTATACCTTGCAAGATTTTAGGCATAAATTTTTTTGAGATGGGAGTTTTTCAGGGGTTGACAACTGATATGCCCCTGATTTATAGCTTGTTGTGATGACGAAAGGTCCCAACCAGTTGGGCTCAAATTTGTCTTTTCTTTCTTGGTTTGGCACATTCTTCTGGTTCTCCTTTAACACAAGTTCGCTGACTTGGAAGGTGTGTCTCTTGATCTTCTTATTGTAGTTGCGTTTTAGCCAGTTCTGATACACCTGTAGATGGTTTAGGGCATACATGCACTGTTCATCTAATAACTCCAACTCATTTAACCTTGAAACCCGATATTCCTCATCTGTAATGAAGTTTCGTAGTGATATCCTTAATGATGGGAGCTCAATCTCAATTGGGAGGATGGATTCTAATCCGTAGACCAGGGAGAATGGGGTGGCTCCTGTTGGCATGCAGATGCTAGTGCGGTAGGGCCATAAGGCGGGATTTAGTTGCAGATGTCAGTCACGACCAGAGTCATTGACTTTTTTCTTAAGGATTTTCAAGATAGTTTTATTAGTGGTTTCTGCTTTGCCATTGCCTTGCGGGTAATACGGAGTGGAAAAACAATGTTGGATATTGAATTTGTGGCAAAATTCACGCACATCCCAATTCTTGAAAGGTGTCCCATTAGCAGAGATAATAGCTTGGGGGACACCGTATCGACAAATAAGATAGTTCAAGATGAACTTTGATATCTTATTTCCAATTATGTAGGTCATTGGGATGGCTTCGATCCACTTTGTAAAGTACTTCGTGGCGGTGATGATGAATTTGTGGCCATTGGATGAGGTGGGTGTGATTTTTCCTATGAGATCGAGCCCCCACTGTGAAAAGGGCCAAGGTGTAACAATAGGATGAAGCTCTTGAGTTGGTGCATGAATAAGTTCCCCATGCTATTGACATTGTAAACATCTTCTAATGAAGTCATGTGTGTCCCGCTCTATTGTGGGCCAGTAGTATCCAGTTCTCAACAACTTCTTAGCCAAGGTCATACCACTCGAGTGTGATCCACAAACGCCATTGTGTACCTCGGTTAAAGCAGTCAGGGCTTCCTCAGTATTCAGGCAATGCAAGAGGGTTCCTTCAATGCTCCTAAGATAAAGGGTTTCTCCTAGGATGACAAAGCGGGTTGACTTCTTGATGAAGGCTCGTTTAAGGTTTGGTGTTATATCAGTGGGCAAGACTCCTAATCTTAAGTAAGTGTATACGTCATGATACTAGGGATCACCGGGACCAATGAGTTCACACATGAATTCAAAATCTAGTACCTCAAATGCTGGTACGAGAAGCTGCTCTACCAGAAAGTCTTGCTTTGGGACATTGCGCGAGATTTCCAAGAGTGATCCAATTATCGCCATAGCATCCGTTGCTCTATTGTTTGCTCTAGGTAGTTGTTCAAATGTGATATTGATGAATGACTCTTTGAGGCTCTCGACCAACTTCTTGTATGGAGTCAATTTATCATCCTTTGTCTGATACTCATCATTTACCTGATTGATTATGAGTTGAGAGTCCCCATATACCTTTAAAGCCATGATCTGCCATTGTGTTGCAATCCTTAAGCCTATAACGATTGCCTCATACTCTGCTATATTATTCGTGCATGGAAATGACAGTTTGTAAGATTTGGGTATGCAGTCTCCTTGGGGAGTTATGAAGAAAATTCCTACCCCTAATCCGTGTTGCGTGTAAGATCCATCGAAATACATCTTCCAGTGGTTTGCAACACTTAGGTTGAAAATTGATTCATCAGGTTATTCTGAAATGAGTGGGTTTTTTGCATAAATAGGGGCCTCCGCTGGTTGATCTACAATTACTTGTCCCTTGATAGCCTTGCGCTCCACATACTCAATGTCGTGTTCTATCAATATCATGACCCACTTGGTTGTTCGTCCCATGGGAGTGGATTTAGAAAGCAGGTATTTGAGAGGATCTATCTTTGCAATCAGCTTGATTTGATGAGTGAGCATGTAGTGTCTAAATTTTTGTGTTGCAAATACAACTGCTAGACAAGCCTTTTCAATGGGAGTATAGTTTAGCTCGTGTCCCACCATAGTTCTTCTGATATATTATATTGGCCTTTCTCTTTTGTTTTCATCGTGTTAAGCTAATAGAGCACCGAGAGCTGACATGGTTGTTGAAATGTACAAGATCAGTGGCTTTCCTGGGATTGGCGGCATCAAAACTGGTGGTGTGAGTAAGTATTCTTTGATTTTGTTAAATGCCTGGTCACACTTGTCATCCCACTTGTATGCTACCCCCTTGTGGAGTAGATGTGAATATGGAATCTATTTATCAGCCAGTTGTGCGATGAACCTACAAATGGACTGGAGCTTGCCTTGTAGACCTCTGAGTTGTTTTAGTGTCCTGGGTGCTTCCATGTCGAGGATCGCCGTGAATTTGGCGGGATCCACCTTGATTCCTCTCATTGATACTATATATCCTAGTAGATTGCTTGATTCCACACCAAAAACGCATTTCTTTGGATTGAGATAGACCTTATATTTTTCCAATCTATCAAAAATAGAGCTCAAGGCTGCTATGTGGTCTTGTCATTTTCTGGATTTTTCCAATATTTCATATACGTAGTCTTCCAATGTCTTATGAATCATGTCATGAAAGATCAATGTCATGGATCTTTGGTATGTCGCACCTGCATTCTTTAACCCGAAATGCATCATGTTCCAGCAATAGGTCCCCCATGGACATGTGAACGTTGTCTTGTGATGATCCTCCTTTTCTATCATAATTTGGTTGTAGCTTGAGAAACCATCCATTAGGGATAGAATCTCATGTATGGCCTCCATATCCACTATCATGTCAATGTTTGGTAGTGGAAAGTCATCCTTAGGACATGCTTTGTTTAGGTCTCTAAAATCAGTGTAGATGCAAATGCCCCCATTTGGATTTGAAATAGGTACAAGATTTGACACCCACTCTAGATAATCAATTGGCCTTATAAATCCTACATCCAAGATATTTTGCAATTCTATTTTGACCAATAAGGCTATCTGGGGGTGCATCTTTCGCAACTTCTGCCTTACTGGTTTTGCCCCTGGATAGATAGCTAAATGATGAACTGCGGCTTTTGGATCAAGACCCGGCATATCAGCATAATTCCATGCGAAGTTCACCTTCTTTCTCTAAGGAATTTCGCCAATAGTTCTTGTTCTTCTGTGAGGAGTGACTTAGCATAGAAGGTGATGTGTGGTGTTGCTTCTATTCCCAGATTGATGGGGTTACACTGTTCTGCTAAGACTGTTGATTTCTCCTGATGAAGTGCAAAAAGGGGGAGATTGAATCCTTCATCCTCCGGCACCTCAAAGAGGTTTTCACTGTTGGATGTTTCCTTTATTTTTACTATTCTATGGTTAGAGAGTGCCACAGTGTGGTTTTCACTCAATGACCTTGAGATTTTTCTCAATTGTTCACTTTTGCGACTGAAGGACTAAATTGTCTCCCCGTAATAGGCCTATGTGTCCAGTGTGATGTCTAATCCAGCTTTATGATCTCCATATGGTACTATATCCCTTAGTCCCATGAATTCTGAGAGCGCCTCATTGTTTTAGAATGTGTTTAGAACCGGTGGTCCTCGTTGGTCGTAGTCAATGAGTTGGGGGTAAACTAGGTTAATTTTGTGAGTTCGACGGTCTAACTCAATGGATGAGGCACTAATCATGAGTAAGGAAGAGTCTTCAAAAATCATGGGTAAGCCAGTTATGGTATCCTCATCATCACTACTTCTATAGACCTCGGTTACATCGAAGGTGAAGTTGTCTAGGGGTAGACCTGTGGATACTGGTAACCGTAGGGTAGCTATCGATAATTGAGGGGGAGTCTTGACTACTCTGATAGGGGTACCTCTACCACGTACAGTTATACTCAGAGGGGTACATCCAAGGCCAAGATTTTTCATTCATCGTTCTACAATGATAAGATCCTGTCATCCATCGTCGTTCCTTCCAAGGCTTTCATTTTTGTTGTAGCCCATACCAAGCATCATTTGCAGTCTTCTTCTAGCTTCATCCATGGGTAGAGTGGGTCCGGACCTTTCATCTTGGTATAGTGAGCTTGAAATTTCTCTTTCATCCACATTTTCCTGACTTAGATCCCCCAACAACGGAATTTAGAAGGGTCTGCCGTAAAAGTGTGGGAATGGTTTCAATTGGTTGAGGTCACCCATGTGACTTAGGAGATTGAGATAACTCTCCTACAACAAAAACATTCTTCTTCATTCTATAATCTCCACACCCATTGTCTTGGATCATGAGCTTGATGTCGGATATGTCGAGGATGGAGGGTGTCTTTGACGCAGAAGTGTAGGTGAGGTTAGATGGGTCTATATAGGGAGTGGAGGGGCCTTCATCGTTCTTTGGCACTTAGGGAACCTTATAGAACTTGGCTTCCAAGATTTTGCAATAGGCGAACGGCTCAGGATCACCATGTATTGTGACCTCCTCATTTTGGTATGAAAATTTGATGCATTGGTGGAATGTTGAGGTGATCGCCTTCATTCCATGGATCCATGGGTGTCCTAGGAAGATGTTGTAGGGTAAATCAAGGTCAAGGACCTGACATGTGTCTTCCATAGTGGTTGGCCCCACTTGGATTGGGATCTTGATAGTGCCTTGAGACACTCTTTCCTGGTCATCATTTGCTCTGATGGTAATGCCTTTTTTTTTGTTGATGGAGTCTTCTGAGATTCTCAAGTTCTTTATAAGTTTAAGCGGACAAATATTGAGGCCTGTGCCTCCATCCACCAAGACCCTTTTGACCTTTTTCTTGTGAACCAGTACTTGAAGGTGAAGTGCACGGTTGTGAGATGGTTGGGCGGGGAAGTCTTGATTGGAAAAGGTGAGGAGATTTGGAGTGATGATGTTACTGACCATAGCCTAGAATTATTTTGTATCAAGGTTAGCAGAGACAGTGGATGCAACTAATGCTTCATCAAGGATTTTCCTATGGGCGGCATAAATTTTCAGTAACTCCATGATAGAGATCTGAGTGGGGGTTCTTTTTAATTGGTCAATGACGTTATAGTCATAGCGAACGAATTTCAGATTTGAGATGGGGGTCTTAGATGGTTGTGATGCCCCTTCAATAGTAACCTTGCCATCGAGTGTGGTGACTCCACAATCAACGTTGGCTCCTTTGACGCTAATGACAGTGACCATTTCATCTATGCATGCGACGATGCCTTCATATACAAGGTTTGCACTAGTATACTTTTGTTTTCCTTTATTGTTCCCTTAGTTATTTCCTTGATTATTTCCTTGATTATTTCCCTGATTGTGATTGGGCATCGAATGCATGTATATTTTGAGATCTTGATTTCCAACAGGTTGCTCAACATTTATGATTTTATCCTCAATGAGATCTTGGATGATGTTCTTCAACTTCATAAAGTTGGTGGTTGTGTGTCCCTTGAGCTTATGATAATCACAAAGGAGATTTTCGTTATACCAGGGTGGCTTCACCTAGGGTTCACTATAATTATCTTGGGTGGGGACCTTGATGATGCCCTCATTGACCAACTTTTTCATGATGGATTCAATTGACTCCCCAAGGGCTATGAATTTTCACTTGGGGGGATACTTGTTTCGCGGAGGTGGTCCTCCTTGATTATTGAGATTATTGATCTGATTTTGGGGTGTTTGTTGGTTTACCACCTTTGTTTGTGTGTTACTCTGATTATTATTTTGCAGTTGATGATGATGCATTTGATTATTTTGCTTGGGAGCACTGATGACAACATTGACATCCACTACTCCATCATTGGTGACATTTTGGTTTTTTGCCCATGTGCGAGGTTTGTCATTGTAGCTAGTGGATGGGTGACTGTCCTGATGTTCAGGATAAGTGGGTGTGCCCCCTTGTGTAACAAGAGCTCATTCAATATTGAACGCCTTGGGGATCAGTTGATCATACGTAGTGATGCATTTCATCTTTAGATAGAATGCCAAGGTTTTGTCTGTATTGGCAATGATGGTACAAACTTGTTGTTCTTCTGGCATGGCGCACTTGCTTTGATTGGCCTTGGCTCGCCATCGTTGGAGAAAGGCGGTGAATGATTCCCCCTTCCCCTGTTTGAGTGTCGAAAGTTCTTCCAAACTAACATCCACATAAATGTTGAATGCGTAATTTTGGAGGAACGCATCTTTGATTTCTTGAAATTTTTTGATGCCACTAGGCAGACGAGAAAACCATTCCATAGCATCACCAGCCAAGCTTCGAGGGAATAGCCGCATTAGATACATGTCATTATATGCGACTTCCATGCAATGTAATTGAAACTCCCTGATGTGATCTTCAGGGTTTCCTATCCCGTGATATTTATAAAAATATGGGGATTTTGAATCCCTTTGGGAATGGTACCATTGCCAAGATTCTGTCAAATGGATAAGGGCACAAGTTCCTAGGTGTCCTGATTGTCTTTCCAGATTGAAAATCCAGCACTTTTTGTGAGAGAAATTTGATTTGTGCCATCACGTCACCTTGCAGATCAAGAGGTGGAGTGAATATGTTCTGGGATGTGGGATTGACAAGCGGGTTGTTGATGGGAATTTTGTGCAAGCTTTGTTGAGCAAGTGATGCCTGTGTTTGTTTCTAAGCCAACAACGCTTTTTTTTGGTCGTGTTGTTGCTACACCAACAATGCTTGTTTTTGGTCATGTTGCTATTGTGCCAACAATGCTTGTTGTTGGTCGTATTGTTGTTGTAATTGATAGTCTTGCAAGGTGTGCTGATATGCTTCTTGGTACACTTGTAATTTTGTTTGGTACTATGCTTGTGCTTGCACTTTCTGAGCTTGGAATTGGGCTCGTGCCTGAGAATGCGCTTGTTGGATTGCTTGTGCAATCTGAGTGACATGTGCAGCTTGTGCAACTTGTGTGGTTTGAGCGGCTTGAGTTTCTTGGGCAACTTGTGCAGCTTGATGTTGTTGTAATAAGGCTTGGGCTTGTGCAGCCTGTTGTGCCTGTTGTGCAGCTAATTCTGCCTGCGCTTGCTGAGAAGCTAGTTGTGCGACCTGCTAATTTTGGAGTGCTTCTTGTTGAGCAGCTTGTTGAGTGGCTTGCAATGTCATGGTGAATGAATTGGTTGTGTTGTGTCTTGGTGGTAATGGCGATGGATTAGGAAGAACACCAACCATTGTGATGAGTGGAACGGTTTTGTTAATGATCATGGTTTGAGATATGGATGGTGCGATTGAGGTGTTTGGTCCTTGATAAACCATGCTTTGAGGAATGGTGGATGTGTTGATCACTGCGGTTGCTTGGATGGTTGCCATTTTTTGTTTTGATACCAATGGCATAGTTGGAGGAATAGGGTGTTCTGATTTGATTGATTGATGGCAGGAAGAGGAGGAAGACCCAACCCGAGGGATGATAGATGTGAGTGGTAGGGGTGGAAATGGTGAAAAGATGGGCAGTGCAATCCCTTGAAGTGATGATGAGGGATCTAAGATTCCCCCTGCTCCAAACAAGTCACCTTCTCCTTGTGAGATAGGGAGAGAGGTTTGCATGTCCAGAGGATAATTTGGTGTTGCATGAAATGAGGATGAATTGGTATGATTATGAAACATGAGTGGGACATAAGGGTGTAACGGATTTACCGGGATGGATTGATCCGATGTGGTGCTTGCATTCAACCCTTGGTTGTTCACAAGGCGATGTTTCTGGAGTTCGCGAAGCATGGTGCTTCCCTTGTTAACAATCGGTGGGGTTGAAGTGATAGATGATATGATTTGGGGGATGTCTTGAGTGTTGTTTTGAAGTGGAAGTGTGGATGTGGGTGAGGTAATGATACCGAGAGACCTCTCCACAATAGTGCTTACGTCAAAGTCAAAAGGGAGTTTAGCCCCTTCTTTTGCTAACTCTAACATGTATTGGGATGGGTACAACCTCAGCATGGCACTGACAATTCGGTGGTTCTCAAGGTTTTGCACCATTCCTAGAAGTTATTCTTGTGTCATCCTATTGTCAGTGATGTCCTCTACATGACCTTCCTCTTGAGAATTTTGAGGTACTTGAGGAGGATTGATTGGGAGGTCAATGGTTATCGTCGGGTCGAATGTTGTTTCGGTTTGACTTAGATCGCTCGAAATGGATGTTTCTTTGTTTTTCTCCATATTCTTCTTGTGTTAAGATCGAGTTTGAACCATAAAATAGAGATCAATTTTTAGGAATGTAAGAGATGAATCTCTAACCCCTTAGATTGGCCTAAACGTTAGGTTCGAAGAAGAGAAGAACTGGAATAATTTTAAGGATCAAAGTGATGATGGGGATGAGATAAATGAAAGATGGATGATACGAATGAATAAAACTCTTGAAGAACCATGAGGGAGATGCTAAAATTTAGGACTTTTATTGGTTGATCGTGATGGATTGATAGTTTGACTAAGTGTGTTAAGTCAAATAAAAGTGATAATGCACTTGTAAACTCTAGGAAGTTGTGTTATCCTAGAGTAAACTTGTACATAAGAGGATGGTTTGACTAAGTGTGTTAAGTCAAACAAGGTGATAATGGATTGGATAATTTGATTAAGTGTGTTAAGCCAAACAAGATGATAATGAACTTGTAAACCCAAGGATGTTGTGTTATCCTAGAGTAAACTTGTGCACAAGATGATAGTTTGACTAAGTGTGTTAAGTCAAACAAAGTGGTTTGATTTTTCCTAGAAGTTTAGCATAAATGATGTTTACAAAGTTTCCAAGAGTTGTTGTTGAGGTGATTTTTGATTTATTTTGATGGTTGAGAGGTGGATGAGAGTGATTGATTTTGATCCTAGACTTGACCTAGATAAAACTCCTTACAAGATCTCGATTTTGAAGAACACGCTTGAGACTTCCTATGTGAGAAAAACAAACCTCTGAAAAAGCTCAGGATTTTGTTGATAATAGAACTCATACAAATTAGGGTTGTTTCTTGAAGCTTTCTTGTAAAAGTTGTAAACCAATCTTTATCTAACTTCAAGAGTCATTTCAAGATGCTCCACACAAGCTTTTGGGCTAATCTTTTTGAACCTGGGTTTCCGGATTTTGATCTTGCGGGAAATCATTTGAGAGAACACATGTGTGGAGTCAATTGCCTTTTACTTTGCTTAATGAGTTCTTTTTACCACAAACAATTCTTTGATTAAAGTTTCAAACTAAATGTCTATGTCTCAATTCCTTTTCATTCCACAAGGTCCATTATGTGAAAATAAAGGTTTCAAGAGCATAGTTCCCTAAGTTGACTTTAGTGAAAACAAATGATGATTAAACCCAAGTACTTAGAAACCTCTAAGGATAGAATCCCTAGGGCAAGCAAGAGCACTTATATTTGTCAAAGGATATTTGTTTCCCCCAAAGGGTTTTAAATTTTGAAGTTCTTTGTGAATGTTTGTTTTCCAATGTTTTAGATCCAAGCAAAGTGTTTTGATTCCAATGACATGCACAACCCTAGGCTGAAAAGAGAATATTTGTTGGGTTCCCACTTGGATAAATCCATCTGCACATATTCAATGCTGATGATTAGATGATTGACCACACTGGCTCCCCTCCACGACACACACTTCTCGGGTCAGCCAAGCATCAGTACCCATGAATCTCCCATGGCATACTTTTCATCTCTACAACATAATTGCATGTATATGTGGAGCGGCTTCAAAGGACATGACCTTTTGCACCAACAAATAGATAGGATTTTGGCCTTTGCTAAACAAGGGGTTTAAATTCAGACTTTCCATTCGTGGAGATTGACCCATGCGATGAGAGACCATTGTTTCCCTTCTCGTCGGGACCAACTGTGTGATACTTATTTTTGTTCCAGTACCCACTTTTATATCCCGGCTGGAAATACACTTGGCTTTAGTGTGTTACCGGTTGGGTCGTTCCCTTGGGTGAGTACTTTTTCCCACAAGGCAGGTCCTCTAAGATAAACAAAAGCGAGCAAACATATTCGTAGTTTGATCAACCTTCGTTTAGAAACAAAGGGAAAACACACGCAATAGGCTTACTCACACTCGCAAGATGTTTTGTCCAATTTTAAGGTACCCAAATTGGAATGTGGAGGTAATATTCTATGCAACTTAATGTCACCAAAAAGACTTTTGATTCTCAAGATCGTCGTGAAGAGAAAGAGAAGCGCATACGCCTTTTTAAATGAAATTACTTTGCAAAAAAAATTACAAGACACAAAAGAACATGTTCATTTTAAGTCCACAAGAAAAAAGTGAATTCTTTTTATAGCACCAAATCAAATGTGGAATTTCTGTGTTCAACTGTTAAATCCGAAAACCAACTCTAGTAAGTTTGTCCTAAAGTTATTTTTAAGCCCTTTGTAGTAAAAATTGAAATGTTCTTTTTAGAGCCCCAAAAAGATGTGAGTTGATTTAAAACATAAAATTAAAGCATGAAATGGAAGCTCTAAGCATTGAAAAATGCTTTATCAACTTCAAATTTTATATTCAATTTTCTAGCTCCATGTTGCTTGTTTTTGCTTGATTCCAATGTCAACCTTAACCTTTATTTGTGTACCTATCCCATCACAAATAAGATTTATTTCAATGTCAAAAGAGAAAATAAAATTTGACACTTGATATTCATATTGCAAAATAATTGAAAAAAGCATCCATATATTAGAACCTTATACCACCAGATTACAAAACCATTTATAACACTGAGGAAAGAATGATAACCAAATGAATGACAAGAAAACCCCCCTTTTTTCTTAACTCTATGAAAGAGTGTCACCTCACACAGTCATATGAATGAAAACATGGTTGCAATTATGATCAAATGAAACACCAAAGCATTTGTATCAGATATTCAATGTGTGCAGCCGAAGAGTTGACCTGACATGCCATAAAGATTAAAAACAATTTTATCTTTATGAGAAAGTGGGATTTGTAAATTTTTCCAATAGGAAAATTTAATGGGGGATGACAACTCAGAGCTTTGGCCAATGGTACGATATATTACTTAGAAGGACATCATTGTTTCATTATGCCACATTAGAACAAAATAAGCAACAATCAAAATAAGAATGAATTTTATTGATTCCCGCAATTATCAAGAAAATAAAGAGAACCAACTACCATTGCCCTTCAAATGCCACGCCTGTCAAATCAAAAAAAAAAATGATCATACGTTAGTGATATTATCTCTTGATTTAATAGAGTGGTTGGTGACAATCCAATGCATTGAGTAGTCCCCAAATGAGTTGCTTTAGGCCAACTAGAAAGAAAGAGGATTGAACAAGATTTATAGTCTTTTTGGGCTATTTGTTGGCCTAAAATAAGTAAAGCGGTGACAACAAAATCTATAAACAAAAACACCTTGTGGAATTGGCCATGTAGCATTGAGCCCTCTTATGATGGAATTCACACATGGACGTAACAGTTCTTCTGCTTAGTGTTGTGCATGGTCAATGGGAGTCACAGGAATTCACCTTGTTTTCATTGAGAGAAGAGATGATGTACGAATGTCATGAGAACATGCACGCCCGCACACTTTCAGATTTCCCAGAGCTATTATCCATGCAGATGCATTCTTCCCTGATACCTAATCTCCATTCGCTGACTTGGCCACTCACATTTCTTGAGAAAAAGTAAAAAAACTGGAAACTAGTTTTGTGATATTTTCATTGCATTCCAACCATGTATTAAAAGTAATCTGTTAGCACAAAAATAGTCTATTGGGCATGGTAGTCTTTATTGATGCAAATTGGGCTCAAGACTTGGATAATAGGATATCAACTAGTGATTATGCATTTTCTTTATGTAGGGGATTTGTCCAGTAGATGAGTAAGATGCAACAACTCTTACTTTGTCTACTCCTAAGGAAGAATATATGGCTACTATGCATGTGTATAGAACCAATGTGGTTACAAAGACTATGCTCGAATATTGGCTTTGTAAACATGATATTGAAGGTTAGTTATGATAGACAAAGTAACATTTATTTAGCTAAAAATAATATTTTTCATTCTTATATGAAAAAATATTGATGAACAATATTGCTTTTTTGAGATATGGTAGAAAAAAGGTCATGATATAGAAGGTTGACACTTTGGTAAATTTTGTAGATTCACCCACCAAGTTGATAAGCACAAATAAATTTATGTGGTGCAAAGAAGTTGCAAGGATATCTTCCCTTGCCACTTAGCATATTTTATTTTCTTATGTTCTTGTGATGTATACAAAAAATAGAAGAATGTTAGGACTAAGTGTGTTGTACACTATGTGAGCTTTTTTACACTATTGTAGTATTATTACAATATTAGGTTCCTACGCTATAATCTCAAGACCTTAGATTAATATTGTAATAATATAATGTTGTGTGTAAATAGTTATCTTATGGACCCATAATATTCTTCTAGACACTTGGCATGAAGTGTAAGAGCATCTATGATTCCTTGTAAGAGCATTTAGTGAGTTGATCAATGCACTAGAAAAATGATGCTCCATTATGGGAAGGTGAAGAGTCGTAGGAATATTTTAATGTAAGATAACCTTAAAGAGTTGAGTGGCTCTTGCATGTAACATATTCACAGACCTTGAGTATTGGGAATTGTAGCACATGGTTTCTTTAATGGTTTTGAATATAAATGGTGGTATTATTCAAGTCAAAACTCTATAAATTAGAGCTTTGAATGAGTAGTTTTATATTAAAAAATTGAAAGAACGTTGTTGGGTTGCTTGTATGATATATTAGTGAGATATTATTGTGAGAAGAGGTTTAGATCAATTGAATGTATTTGTATGTCCATTTTAAATTAATACATTATTAGATTAATAAACCATGAAAAAATTACATACCATATCAATCTTCTTATTGTATTTTTATTACCGCTATTTCTCACATCATTTTTAGTTTGATATAATTATTATTTTTTATTTATATTAATTATAAAAATCAAATTTACATTATATTTTATTCTTCCTAAGAGTTTGCTCTTACACAAATAAGCAATTATCCTACAATCATCTTACCATAGAATATATGTATATTAATTATTATTTCTTGTTTATATTACTTGTTAAAATCAAACTTATATTATATTTTATTCTTCCTAATCAAAAGATTAACCCATTAAATTGAATCTGAACTTTTGAGACAAAAAGAAAGAGGGCAGTGCAAAATAAAATCATTTATATAAAAGTAGAAACATAATGCTATCAACTCTATGTAGCTAGTTTGCTCTCATACAAATGAACAATTGCTTTACAACCATCTATCATAATATATATGTATATTAATTATGGCATGTCAACAATTCACCATGAGAAAATTCATTGCCATGACAAATTCACTGTCAAGTAAAATTCATCAGCAGCAATTCAAAATATTAATACGGTTAATTTTGATTTTATTAAAAATATTAATGAAATTAATTTTCCCACGGTGAATTGCTGCGGTGAATTTTCCATCAGTAAATTGCTGACAGTGAATTTTCCTAGAACTATTAATTATTATTTTTAATTTAAATTAATATAAAAACCAAATTTACATTCTATTTTATTCTTCCCAATTAAAAGATTAGCCCATTATATGGAAGATGATCCATTGACTCGGAAAAGAAAGAGATTAGGTACAAAATAAAATCCTTATTATAATAGAAAAAACAGCCATCTGACCAAAAATGTTTGCCCTTACACAAATAAACAATTGCCCTACAATGATCTTACCATAGAATATCTTCACAACTTTCTCAAATATGATACTATAACAATTGTAGTTGGTATGAGTTTTTACAGTCCATTGAATTATAGAATGCAAACTCTGGATTAAACTGTGGGTGTTTTTCTTTCAGGAGTCAAGTGATCCCTCGTTTAAAAAAGAAAGGGGCATTAAACTGTTGAACCAGTTAAAATCCATGTTAAAGTAGCATCGAATTCGATCATTACATTCAGAAGAATCGCAGCCTCACCTCGGAATGCACTTTCATGGCAAACTTCCACATTCTTTTTGGAACCATAACCGCGCCCAGCTTCAGCTATATCAAAACCAGCCGAGGACTGGAGTGTAACTATTTTAAAAGACCACGAAACCCTGTGCTGTGGGTATCTGAGTATGGAGGAAATAACATTGGCCATTACTAGGTCGTCCTTCAATGGAGTATCTGAGATTCTCTTTCTAGAGAATGTAACTTGAAGCATATAAGCTAGGCTGGTGGGTAGAAAGGGAGCCGGTAGGAAGTTCTGGACTGATTATAAATGGCCATAATACCACGTTTCAGAACCAGAACCATAATAGTGTTTTACTGGGTTGGAATGAATAATATCACCACATATTCTACTGGCTTCGATCGTACCGTCTCATCCATTTCCCATGTCAGAGCACTCTGTAAAGAGTTTCGGTTGAAGGAGGCTGTAAACATTCTGTTTACTACACACAACCCTCCTCATGACTCTCAAACATATATTCAACTGCTGCAGACCTGCATTGCCAAGAAAGCCCTTTCAGAGGGTAAGCTAATCCACTCTTACATCAATGACAGGGGATTTATATTTGCGACACGAACTATCTTTCAGAATCAACTAATAAATATGTATGACAAGTGCGGAAGTTATGTGAATGGTTGCAAAGTTTTTGATGACATGAAAGAACCAGATGTCTTCTCATGGAATACCATAATTGCAGCTCATCGAAGACATGGGTTTCCTCAAGAGACATTGACACAGTTCTGCCAAATGCAAAGAATGGGTGTCCAACCTGATCAATTCACCTTTGCCAGCATCTTACCTTCGTGTGGAAAAATGGGAGCTTTGGAACTGGGTACAGAGATCCATCAAAGAGTAGTTGAAAGAGGTTTCATGTCAGATGGTGTAGTTGCCAATACTCTGATTGATATGTATGTGAAATGTGGAAGCGTACGGAAAGCGCGCGAGGTGTTTGACAAAATGTCTCAGCGAGATGCATTCTCATGGACTGCAATGATAGCTGCATATGCACAAAATGGTGCCCTGGAGGAGGCTGTAAAGCTATTCAAAGAAATGCCTCAAGGAAGTGTGGTCTCGTGGAATGCTATGATTGTAGGTTATGCCCAAAATGGCGTTCTTGACGAGGCTTTAAGGCTTTTCAATGAAATGCCTCAACGAGATTTGGTATCATGGAATGCACTCATTGCTGGATATGCACAAAATGGATTTGTTGAAAAGGCTTTCGAGATTTTAAAGCAAATGCAACCGCAAGGTGTAAAACCAAACACAGCTACCTTTGCTGGCATCCTCCCAGCGTGCACCAAATTTGGAGCATTGGAACATGGTATGGAGATCCATCAAAGAGTAATTGAATGTGGATTTTTTTCAGATGTCAAACTTGTGACGGCCCTGATAGACATGTTTGTGAAATTTGGAAGTATACAGAAGGCACGCCAATTGTTTGATAAAATGCCTCAACGAGATGCAATATCGTGGAATGCAATGATTGCAGGATACATACAGAATGGTGTTCTTGAGGAGGCTTTAAGTCTTTTCAAAGAAATGCCTGAACAGAATGTTGTCTCATCTAATGTAATCATTGCCGGATATGCACAAAATGGGCTTGTTCAAAATGCTCTGGAGATTTTTTATCAAATGCAACAAACAGGTGTCCAACCAAATCAGTTCACCTTTGCCAGCATCCTCCCAGCATGTGCCAAAATGGGAGCTTTGGAACAAGGTACAGAGATCCATCATAAGATAATTGAAAGCGGATTTTCCTCAGGCACTGTAGTTGTGAATGCCCTTATACACATGTATGCAAAATGCGGAAGCATACAGAAGGCATGCAGACTGTTTGACAAAATGCCTCAACGAGATGCAGTCTCATGGAATGCTATGATCATGGGATATGTACAAAGTGGTTTTCTTGACGAAGCTTTAAGACTCTTCAAAGAAATGCCTCAGCAAAATGTGGTTTCGTGGAATGCACTCATTGCTGGATATGCACAAAATGGACTCTATGAAAAATCCCTAGGGATATTTAAGGAAATTCAACGAACAGGTATCCAACCCGATCTATTCATCTTTGCCAGCATCCTCCCAGTGTGTGCCAAAGTGGGAGCTTTAGGACAGGGCTTGGAGATTCATCAAAGAATAGTCGAAAGCAGATTTTTGTCAGATGATGTACTTGTGACTGCCCTGATAAATATGTATGCAAAATGTGGAAGCATACAAAAGGCACGCAAATTATTTGACAAAATACAAAATCCAAATGTGATCTCATGGACCGTAATGATTGCAGGCTATGCAATGCATGGCTACGGCAGGGATGCTCTCAAACTCTTTCAATTAATGAAGCAATCTGGAACTAAACCCAGCCATATAAGCCTTGTTTGTCTTTTATTCGCATGCAGCCATGCAGGTCTAGTAGATGAGGGCTACAAATACTTCAGTCAAATGAGTGACTCTTATTGCATTTTGCCTACAATGGATCATTACATATGCATTGTTGACCTTCTCGGCCGTGCTGGCTATCTTGAGGAAACCCTAAACTTTATCATCAAAATGCCAATAAAACCGGGGGCAATTGTGTGGATGTCTTTGCTTGGTGCCTGTAGATCACATAAGATTTTAGAGTTGGGAGAATTTGTTGCAACACTTATTTTTGAGTTGGATTTTAAAAATGCTGCACCTTATGCTCTTCTGTCAAACATTTATTCAGAGGTGGGCAGGTGGGGTGATGTTCAAAGGGTATGGAAACTGTTCCAAGATAGAGGTATTAAAAAGACACCTGGATGCAGTTGGATTGAAGTTAATAAAATTGTACACGCTTTTTGTGTAGGAGACAGATCCCACCCACAAACACAGGAGATATATGCAAAGCTGGAGAAATTGTCTTGGGAGATGAAGGCAGCAGGGTATATTTTAGATTCAAGACTTGTATTGAATGATGTGGAGGAGGAGGAGAAGGAATTATTCCTTGGCCACCATAGTGAGATGTTGGCAATTGCATTCGGGGTGTTGAACACATCCCCTGGAACAACTATTAGAGTAGTCAAGAACCTTCGAGTATGCGTTCACTGCCACACTGTAACTAAGCTTCTTTCCAGGATTGTTTCAAGAGAAATTGTTGTGAGAGATGTGAACCGATTCCATCACTTCAAAAATGGAAAATGTTCTTGCAGAGATTATTGGTGATATTAAGTGAAGCGATCCACAACACAAATTACACTAAAATGAGGTTCATGGTGTCAGACTTACAGTGTAGAAGGATTTCAACATTTTCATTTCAAATTCTGAAAGAGTTGTTTTTAGGTTTCTCAAGTAAAAGACCATGTTGACTTGATTAAATCATATACTGTGTATCACTCCCTAGATATAAGTATGTGGTATCTATTAAAGCCCTGTTTTATAATGCCATGGAGGAGTATTCTTGTTGAATTGTTGTTCAGGAACCCTGTAGTAACTCTGGAGATAAAAGACAGAGGTGTGGGAATGGGAAATTAAAAAGGGGAATGGAGAAGAATGCCTTAGAAAATAGAGTGCTTGGAGGAGGGCTCTCTTGGTCGTTCTTTACTCTTACTACTGTCATTTGTATGGGTTTTTCCTCTGAACTATTTCTATAATCTGATGCAATAATATTGAAATTCAATATATGTTGACCCCGTGGTTGAAAAATGGTATAATACAATATGTAGTTAGGGTCAACCAAATAATATAGAAGGATCCTTTATATATGCTGTGACGCGTGGCTGTCAGCTTGGGTGGAGAAGGATCCTTTGTGAGTCTGATTCCCAGGTGGTGGTGAATCTGTTGAATAGGCGGGATTGAGGATGTTAGTTGGCATTTAGCTTCGGTTGTTCAACAGATTCTTAATATTTGTGCTTCTTTGGAGTCAGTTACTTTCATTCATATTCCTAGAGAATGGAATGCTGTTGCAGATTGTTTGGCCAAGTGGGCTTTTGAGAATGTGCAAAATTGGAACATTGTGGATAAGGGGCAATTACCCCTGGAAATGTCTCATGAGCTGGACAACTTAGTTGAGTTGGACAGGGCTGTGTAAAGCCTTGCGTTGTATTTCTTCCTGTTTTAATAAATTTTTACCCTTTTATTAAGGGTCAACCAAATAATGAAAAACAAGAGGAACGTATGAGAATGAAGAGTACCCTAAGAAGCTAAGAGAATCAAGGTTATGAAAGCTCGTCCCACAATAGAAAGGAACAATTATAGACCATAAAATAACTAGGGGGTGAGACTCTACTGTTGGGCACCTTGGCTTTGGGATGATGTGGCATCTACCAGACACCATGTCATCACCTAAAATTTATTTTGTATATAGCTTAACTTGTCTCCTATACAAACAAGTAATTTTTAATCATGACTCAATAATAAAGAGACGCCTCTATTCCATCTATTCAAATGTGTTTGATTGCATGTATTTTGAAAAACTGACCAACTGTTGTTAATTTAAATCACATTGCTCAACAGGAAATACCTATTAATTGACTTGAGTTAACTTCAACAAATGGGGTTCACATGTCACTTGCAATGCAAGTCTAACACCTTTCCGAGTCAAACTCTTACATAGTGACTATCATTGATTGCACATAATTAATTAAATAGATAAATAAATGAAGATTAAATAAATAAACAATGTTAAGAATTATCAAAGGTTGAAACATACTATTCTTAACATGAAGTACCATCTTATAGAAATGTAGGATGTTGACAAGGGAGCTAAGCTTCCTATCAAGGATACATGGCCTTGCAATCAATAAATTGTTGGACACTTAGCTGATAAATGTGTTGAAGGATAAGAAGGTCATGTGTGTGGATGTATTTTGGGCTTTGGGAGGAGGTGGGAAAGGCAATTGGAGAGTTGTTTTTCCCTCAAAAGTCTTGTTGGTGAGCATGCCCACCCTTTTGATAGCCTCTGGTATGTTTAAAAACAATTGAGGTGATGTAACAAATATAGGGCATAAAGCAAATCAAGATTGTAATGGAGCTCTATTGGTTATTGTCCATTTTTTTATCAGCTCCAGAAGTGTATAAAACCCCAACCCCATTGGCATTAACCTTCAAGCCTTGGGAAGAAGCAAGCATTGAAAAAACTACCTATATTCTTTTTTGGTCTTATAGAGTGACTAGACTCCTCAAGTTAGCTTCTACACTAGAATGAAATCCAAGGTTTTGGTTGTAAGAAGTATTTCTTAATAGTATGATAAAGAGTATAAATTCTTTGTTTTCATGACTTCTCGATATGGAGAGAAGAAATTTCAAATTCTAGTCAATCTCATAGTTGAACCCTAGTATGGAGCTCTTAGATGGGCTACAACCATTAAATTGTCATGGCTTCTATAACATTAGTTGTAATAAATCCATCGTAAATACAAACTCTCAATAGGTTAATATTAATACTTAATACATAAGAAATCATATTAATATGATAGAAAAATACTTGCAAGATAAAAGCGTGCCCATTATATGATCAACAACAAATTCATTACAATACAATATCGAAGTTTCAATGTTTTATCAAGAGTTGGAGAAGATAAAAATAATGTTACTTCTAACGCATACTCTGAACAATCTTGCTCTCTAATCAACATACAATCTACTAACATCATAACCATACATCTTGAACCAGAATATAATATCACAATCAAGAACAACAAAATATTAACACTTTTTAATAAAAAATATCTTACAACATTTATATTATATATTTAAGTATAATATATAAATAGATTTATAAATTCAAATAAAATCTTCAAATAAAATTTTATTATTCATCCTCTAAAATATAAAATATAAAACAAAAATAAGAAAATAATAATATGATCTAGAAAACATTTTCAAACTCATGAAAATCCAAATCTAAACTTAGTATTCCCATGGGTTGAAATGCCATAGAAAAAACATTAACACGAATACTTAATAGACAACCCAAAAAAAAAAATATTAAAAGAGACTCTTAAATTAGGTTTGAAAATCTATCATATTTCACAATCTTAATTTTGAGGTTGAAGAGTTTTTCATTTTTATTTGTGTGTAGGCATGTGAGAGCACGTAGTTCCAAAGAATGGAGGCACAATGACGTTAAAGTGGCAATTTTTTAATAAATAAAAGATAGGATTTCAATGTAATTTTTTTTCCTTGCAGAGCACTCTTGGAAGGGTGTGCACCTAAGAGGGAAGAGTTATGTGTTGTAGGGCCAAAATTCTCCAAAGAGAGTTATAGCTTCCCTATGATAAGGTCACATGAATAATTTTTTTAAGTATGAGAATAAAGAAATTTGATCAAATATTGAAAATGCAATTGTCATAATAAATATATATGTATATAAAATAAGAAGTATAGATATGATTTGTGAATTGTTTGATAAAATGTCTCAAAATAAATTGGTCTCATTGAATGTCATGATTATAAAACATACACAAAATAGATTTGTATTTGTTAAACTTTTGAATACTTTTGAAGAAATGTAGTTGTCACTAAAGGGGTTCATGACCTACATGGTGGAACCATACCCCTTTTGACAGGGTTACAATTGCCTCCATAGTGGAGTCATCGACTACATTAAGGTTTGTATTTTTTACTCACACCAAAAAACATTAGTATGAAACTCAAACTCCAACAAACATTGCGGTAATCTTACTAGGATTTGAGTTTGAAATTCCTGCTAGAAAATATTTATTTATTTATTATTTTCTTAAAATAAATTTATTTTATTTTGATTATATATTACAAGTTAGGTAGATGCAAAATATGCTCATGATCTATAAGCCTACTTTGAACATATTCCAAATAAAACTAGGAGTTTGGAATAGGGTTTAAGATGTTCTATCAATATATGGAGGAATTTCATTTGATATTGAAGCTAAATTTGTTTAAGAATGATCTTTTGATTAGGGTTTCCAATTCTATTGAAACAAGATGTAGTTGACATCTCCCTTGAAAAGAATATAAATACTTTTTAGGCTATTCTTGACATTGAGTAAAGGCAATTTTAACCAATTGTAATAGCAAGAATGTTATAAAAAGAATATTGTATGTATTTAATAAGAATTATAGATTGAAGTTTATTTAATATATATAGTAAAAATTAATTTGTAGTGTGACATTTTTTCTCATATTTATACACACAAATGTTTATTTGATTTTGGAAAGGGTTTGAGAATTATACACATAATTAATCAATTAATTATTTTCTCAAAATCCATAGTTGTAGGTATATATGAATTTATTTATCTTTATAAATCCTACGAGCATTTGTAACTTTAGAATTGTTGTTCATTTTTCTTTTTTTTTGCATATATATTTTTCAATATTCATTTTTTTTATGCAAAACAAATAAACACAACCTAATAGAAGCTTTGATACCATATTAGGAGTCATAATTCATTAAGTGAGTTAATTGTAATTTGCATGTAACATATTAAACATTAATCTATGAATGTGTAAAGAATGACAATTAAAAATAATTACATAAGAACACAAAACTATGGTAGGAAAACCATAATGTAAGAAACCTCCAGAAAATATCATAATATATTACATTAAAAAAAACTTGCATGATTATCTTTGTAGATAATTGGACATAGAGAATATCCCTTCCTCCTTTCAAATGACCTTAAGAAATTATTTGGTATAGAGTGAAAATATATTTCACAATTTCAAATTCTTATCTCATAAAATATTTCCAATGAAAGTTCAAGGAATAAATAGGTAGCACTTATAATTTAATAACAATATTAGAATTAATTAATATTTAAATATAAACCTTCATATTAATAAAATTATTAATTAATCGAATATTATTTTAATATTTTAAATATATTTGTATTATTATTATACTAGAAGTATATAAATGTTTATTTCAGAAAAATTATTATTATATAAATCTTTAATAACATTGTATTCTAAAAGAACACGTCACTCATAAATCTAGAGAAGGATAAAGATAAGATATATCAAAATTGTATATTCCATGCTAACACCAATAATTCATGGCTACCATAGAAGGAGTTCATGGCCAGACAAATGTAAAATATTATCTTAAAGATGTTTTCCATAAAACATGAGAAATGGTTGTTTATATAGTTCCATATATTGATAAAAAAATCCAAGTGTACTATTTTTTACCAAGAAAGGCTTGTAATTTAAAAAGGAAAGTCATATAATTAAGGATGGGGAACTGATGCTACTTGTTGGGATAAGAATGAACTCTTTGAGAGTGATATTTCTTATGTGTATAAGATCTTGAACATTCTTATGTTTTATTTATATTAATATTCACTATTTCTTTTCATGTGTGATTATATTTTTTCATTGTATTTATACCATGTTTATTATGTACCTTTTATTCCCGTTTCACCTTCTATATCATGTCTTATGATTTTTCTAATTAAGAGAATCTTCCTTATGGATATTTTGTGCTTCATTTAACTTCTATGTTTATGATTATGTTATTTATGTTATATTTATGATGTCTATCCCTTGTATTATCTATATCCATATCCATTATGCTTACTTATCATGATCCTATTGATTTTCATGTTTACATCTTATGCTATGGCCTTCACATGTTTTAATATGGTTATCATGATTTTATCCTATGCTCACATGCCTTCAATTTTATGATCCTTGTCATGTGTACATTATATGTACAAATTTTGAACCTTGTCATGCCCATATTTTTTACACCCTAGACTAATGGATACATAATTGTTCTATAGCATTTATTCTTATCATTATCTCGTCGATTTTCCTTCATTTGGTGTAACATTGAAGGTATTTTGCCTTTTCCCTTATTACACATGCTCTCACATTTATATCTTTCTTATTTCCTTATATGTATTATTTGATGTTATCTTTTGATATAAGGACTTTCAAAGGTCATAAATTTTGACTCAAGAGTCTAATTGGGTTGAAATTTACGTGGAGGGGTGTCTCAAGGAATTGAACGTGATGTCAACCAAACTTGTTCAGTTGGAGCAATTTTGGACACTTTCTCAAGGCCATTTTCCACCACCTGAGGCCTCAAATTAAAGATTTTGTTTTTCGATAGTTTCTAAAATTAGTGTTTTTTGTTTATTTTGAACTTCCTCACGCAAATTAGAAGTTTCAATTTCTCATTCATTCTTACCTTAGTTAGAATCGAATAACTATCAAGTTTTATGGCCAAACAAGTAAGTGTGTAGGATTACTAAAAATAGTTGGATTTTAGCAAGGAATTTGACTAGTTAAAAGAGGAAAAATTTCAGTGAGAGAAATTATAATGGAGCTAAAAACTGAATTATTATATAATCAATTTTGTTTTACTATGAATAGTGAAAGAACATATTATGGCATGACTTCTTGGTTGCATCATCTTTTACCATGTTTACATGTCTTATTGTGATTATATATTTTCTCCTTTCTTGAATTTCCTAGCATCATTTGTATGAAACTAATTGGAGGGGGGTTTTATACATCACTAATGTTCCTTTTTTGAGTTATATGTTGTAGTAATAGGCTCATAATCATTCACATGCTCAGGGGAGATTTCAAAATCTTATATACTTGGTTAGAGCCCTTTCATGTTTTTGCATTACTAAAGCTCTACCACATCTTATAACAAAAAAAAATCTCTTAACTTTCTTTTCTTTAATTTTACCTTTTTTTTAGAATAGTTGTTTTTCAAGTAAGTTGTATTTAATGCTTATTTTAAATATGTGATAGATTATATTCATTAGATTCTCTTTTTCATTTCGTTGGATTTTGATGGATCACTCATGGTGATGAGAGTACACATGATCCACATCTATGATTTACGTACTTTATATATATCCATATCTTTTTAATTGGCTAGATGCAAATGAATAAAAAGTGAAGAGCATCATTCTAGTGTATGCTTTGAAAGATGTATCCTTTACAAGCACACATGTTACTTTCCTTAATAACTTTTATTGTAATTTAGCAAGCATGATTAATGATAGATTTACATCCATGGTAAGGTAGGGGGAATGTAGAGCAAAAAAGTATATACTTCACTTTTTTCTACTCATGTTTAGCATCACTTTTATGGGATCACAGTGTCTAATTTGAGATTTACAATGCGAAAACCAACAAAACATAGTCACATCCTTTCCCTTTAGCCTCTATAGCCCCAATGTTTTGGGCTCATTTGTGATTTCATTCCTTTTCCCATCCTAGATACCATCACTGCTTCAATTTTGTTTCCTAGACAAAATCACTAGTATAGTTTCATCCATCTTAATTACCATTTATTTCTTCAATTCTTTAGCTAATCCTAGTCCAAAATATGACTATTGTTAATTGTCTTGAGTTTGAAACTTTTTAATTGAACAATTAGAATTGCCTATTTAAACACAATCCCTAATGCATCATTAGAACATCTCCAACACATAGTCATAAACATTAGTCGAGATATCATTAGACCAATTAAAAGAGCAAACAAGGAGCATCTTAGATGAGGAACACCTTGGCATCCAACTCTTTCTATTTTGACTTTCAATTATTTTTTTATTACTCATTAAACGGAAAACAAAAGATTTCACCAAGATAAAAGGGGGAGGTTAGCAAACTTTCACACCTTAACATATCAGATCCTCAAAAATGTTTATAAATGCTACTTCGAAAATCAATAGAAATTTAAATACTAAAAAACCAAAAAAAAAACATTGAAAAAAAAAACATTAAAAAATAAAAATAAAACATTATCTTTTGATGCCATCTAATTGATTTATAGAATTCAACAACCCATCACTTCAATGAGATCTAAACATTATAGTCAAGATTCAATTCCAGACTGCTAACAAATAATAGCCAACTCACTTCTCATTCCTCAGCCCCTTGGCAGGGCAAGCCCTGCCCTGTGTACTTGCCTTCAATATGGTAACAAGATGTGCCCCCTTTGTGATTATCATGTTAAGATATTATTAGTGAGTACCATATTTCTCTTCCCTTCAAATTGATCAACAGTTTCCTTCTAGCTTTCACCTTCTCTTCCCTTTGCTGATAAAATGCTCTCTTTACAGATCTCCCATGTAAGTGGCCTCCAGTCAGTCATCACACCTGAGCATTGTGCAGACATTAGGTTCACCATGTGGTTTATGTTATGAACTGTGTGGGGGCCGCGCGAACGCGAGCCCCCTCTGTCACAAATTATGACGTGCACTCTCCACAATGGGAGATGCTAGACAGAGCCCCCTTCCAAGTGCAATGAAGGTGCTCTCTCTAGGCCATCGGCCTTCCTGATCACCGATTGACCCCGCCCAGGTAAGTATGAATGATTCCAGCCATCTCTTTCTTCTTGTACTCCCTCCCCTTCCTTCTCCCCGCCCGCGCCACGCATGTGGGATAACTAAAACATTTGCTTTTCTTCTAATCCCACAACCCATTTCATTGCCGCACAGCCTAGCCTACTGTGTATACTAATTTTAGTAGCAATACTCCCACACTGCAAATACCAACACCAGCGCTGTCTCTGTGTATTGCATAATCCCATCCACGATATATTTCAGTGAAAGAGAATTACAATAGGATTCCAGTACATGAAACCAAATAATAATAAATAATAAACAGCTACAGACTTGGAGATCCAGATCATTCAAACACAACTGCAATACAGAAATTTTTCAAATCAATATCACAAAAACAACAAAATCATGCACACAACATGTACTTTGCAGTCCCACGAATTCACTGCCCAGCCAAAGGGACGATAGGTATTTGGAGCGTGTTTGTTTCCTTTTCTTCCTCCTAAATTACAGATTTTAATTTAGTTAAAATAAGGAGCGTTTAATTTTATACTATTTAGTTAATTTGTTTCCGAGGGTTTTATTTCAAAATCTACATAATGGTTTAGCTATTTAATATGGGAGTACGCTTTTTAGGTTGAAACCTCTTTAGCTAAGAGCTAAGAATATAGGGATATTCATTCCACCAAAGTCACCTAGAGTACAAACTTGACCTCATTCCTTATGGCGTGAAGGCCTTGCACTCAACGAAGACTTGATCCCTTATGGCGTCAAGGTCTTGCACTCAGCGAAGACTTGATCCTTGGTGGGCTCAAGAATCATTCAACTTATTTAGCTGATTTTAAACATCACAAACCATTTTTTATTCAATATTATTGGGTGTACCAATTATCATCTTCTATTAAATTAAGATTTAGGTTTGACAATTTAGTGGGGTTATACACAACTAAGATGATACTTATTATTTGCATCAAAAGGAATCAATCATTCCATGAGAGATTCACTCCACTTGTCTTTCTTTCCTCATTTTTATTCTCTCTCAATATGTTGGTTGCTCCTATCAACCCTTTGTGCTCACCCCTCTCTCCCCTCTCTATAAATGAGTCCTAGTGGTTCTTATTGAAATCATTACTATTCGTTGTCTCACATACTCAAGCAATTACATTCTTGAGACTCCACACCTCTAGATAATAGCTATAAAATGATAGAAAGAGGGCACACTTTACCCAAACATTCCAAAGGTTAAGGAATTGATGTACTTGAAGCAATATTATATGAGCATGAGTCATTAGAACATATATACAATAAGGCTCTCAATAGCTTTAGATTCAAAGTGATCAAGATCTTATTGTCATCAAGTACTAATGATGCATTCCAAAGTATGCTTGACCTTTAAAACCAAATATATGAAATATTCTTAACCATGGGTTGAGGTAGACTTATTCATGCACTCATAATTTTTAATACTAACAAAGAGAAGTATGGGGTTGGGTGCTCAATGCTAACAAAAAGGGGTCACTAGGGTGAGGATCTAGGCCTAAAAGGTAAGGAGATAGATTTCCCTCTAGTTTTACAAACCCAATGAACCCAAAAGAAAAAGTTGGCATAGGTAGTTGATTGCTTAGATGGCTTAAGGGCTTAGAAGAAATTATTTGATTAGAGAGTAGGTCACACAAACACTTTTTGTCATGGACATTAGACAATGAAAATTGATCACTTACTGTCTTTCAATGTCAAATCATTGTTTATGAATAGTATTTTTGCTATATATGACAGGCAATTTTCACTATTTATGGTATGACATTTTCACTTGTATGTGTGTGTGAAAATGCTCCCTTCCCTCCATTCCTTATTCTCCTAAGCCCACTTGATGCAATGCAAGTATTAGGATATTCATGCTTCTATAGGAGTCTACAAGAGATTGAGATTACTTCTATTTACTTTCATCTTTTGGATTGGGTTAGATAATCAAGGAGGGATTAAACAAACTCATGTTTGGGCTAAACCTAAATCTTTATATATTAAGAGCACTCCTTCAACTTAGTGCCAAGGACAAAGAGGTATCCAAATACTTTTTGTTTTTTTCTTATTTTTTTGTAATTGTTAAATGATGAATGAATATTGTTAAAAAATAGTCGTATTTTTTAAAATCAAGTTACTAATGCAACCCTTAGAGACAAGTGACACATAAATGAAAAGAGACATATGACATTACCATCCATACATATTATGTCTTATACAAATTAATCAACAAGCTTAATACTTTTTTTGAGAATCATGATGGCATATCATCTTCAAATATAGGCTCAAGCATGTTTATTTTATTACAATTTGGACCACTAAACTCAAATCTCCTTTTACAAATGTTGTAGTGGTCCCAAATAGCCAAAAAGTGAGGCAGAGTTTATGTTTTTATCCCTTGGAGATGACTTTAGTCAATGGAATGATAAACCCTTCTTAGATTAGATTCAATGAGATGAGCATAATTTTTTTTCTATAAAAATGGCATGGTACATATGACCCTCATCATCAAGGGCAACACAATGCCTTAGGGGGAGTCTCTCTATTGAATACATAATTTTGATATCCATGAATTCAGAAGGAAGATTTATATCATGAATATGACTGAAGAGAATTTCTATTGTCATTTGAAGTCAATATTTCTACCCTTAATGGGCACAGAGCACATCCAATATTTAAAATGAAGGAAAATTTTCATTGTATAGAAAATCTTATTCTAGATCTTAAAGACCAAAACATGTAGAGGCGCCATTTGAGCAACTTTTTGAATGATTCATATTGGATTCAAAATGCAAACCATTTATTCAAGGCCAACTCCTCAAACTACCCACAAAAGTAATAAAAATTAAAATACATGACATAAAATACAAAGTCATCAAAAGAAATTGGTACAATGGCATCCACACTTTTATTGTGTACTCTTTTTGGTAGAGAAGGAAATCCATAATGTCGATAATCCATCTCCTAGTGGCAAGTCACTCCTCTAGACATTTGCCTGGTAGCTCTTATATACAAATTAAATAGGTGTGCAATCTCTTTATCTTTTTCAAGCTTACATGTGTAACTAAATAACAAACAAAAAATGATCATATCTTAATTTTTTTCGTATGTTTCAATTCCCACCATGAGGAACCTACACATGCATACCATTATTGTAAAGCTATTGTACATTAGTTTTATCTAGGATGTTCAAATGGCATACGAGACTAGGCTAATAAACCACACTTAAATAAATATTTCCAAGGTAAATAAATAAAGAAATAAATAATTGAAATAACTAATCAATCTAGATAAGTGAGATTGGAATATAAATAATAAATGTTGAATTAATTGTAAAAAATTAAATGAATTTAAATATGATACTTATGAATAAAAGTTCATAATTTTGCCTAGGTTTTAGCCCAACAAAGTAGTTTTGAATTTATTTATTTTCCTAAATAGTTTTGGATGAAACGGATTCACCTAGAACTAATTAGCACCTACGTGACACACATAATTTCGAGTGAAATCCTTTCATCCAAAACTATTAAATCAATATAATTTAATTTTAAAACTCAAATTAAGTTGAATTCGTATGAAATGTTTTGACTAAACATTTTTAGACAAAAGTTGTTGAAACACTTTTTCCCAAAAATGTATGTGGTAGTCTAACTCCTCTTTTGAAGAAAATTCAACAAAAACTCAACTTCAACTCTAGATTCTCCAACCAGAGGTACTTTCATGAAAATCTGAAAATACCCTTTTATACAAGGCTCAAAGTCTACAATCTAAAAATGTATATTTTTTGATATTTTTATTATTTTTATTCTTTCTTTGTTTAATATTTCAAGTAGGTTATTATAGTCAAATATGAAATTGATTAGAAAGTTTTAAAAATATATATTTTTTTAAATATAGTGCACTAGATGAGACAATCTTCTCCAAGATGGTATGTTTTTCTTTTTAAATATAAAAATTTAGATAAAATTTGAGGTCCCATGAAAATTAACATTTTGAGTAATTTTAATTTTTAAAATTATTACAAAAATTTCATGAAAAAGTAAATTTTTTCTCCATGCACTATATTTAAAATCATCTAAGTGGGAAAAAATCAAATAAAAAAACTTAAAATTTCTACTTTTTGTGACATTCCATCAACCTCATTTTTTAAAATTTCTTCGATGCTTCTAATGTCTTCTAATTAGCAAAACTATCATGCATACTTGAAAAGTCCATGAACTTAGATATGCTTAACAAAGCTTAGAAAATGGTTATGATATGTTTAAAATGCCTCTACAAACCTAAAAAGGGATTGAGAGAATTCAACAATGTTTTCCCTAGAAAATGTGTAGGAAAGCCTTATTACACATGGAAAAAGAGGTAGGACAAACCAAAAAAAACATAAAACTCAAAAACTAAAATTGTACAAAAAATGAATTATGTACAATCTAAACTACAATTTTTTATAAATTAACTGAAAGATGTATAATCAATTACTCAGGGATAGTGATTTGAAAATTACTTTTCTCTACCTTTTCAAAGCAATAAGAAAAAAACATTTGTTTTGTTTAGGTTTGGAGGTGGCCAAGAACATCCTTGAATTCAAAGATTAAAATCATATGTGGTATAAGCTCATATTCATAATGCAGGTCATATAAAATTAGACATTCTAGTATCTCATTTTCATCATGCTCAGCCCATTTTACATGTTTTGTTTCCTAAATCATCATAATTAAAATATAAATTAGTAAAAAATATAGGTGGAGACAAAAAATAGCTTGATTTATTATGTCATATGTCAAAAGTATAAGCTTTCCATCCAATAGTATGTTGAATGAACAAGACAACTGAGAGGGGGGGTGAATAAGTTGTATCTAATTTAAAACATCAAAACCCTCAACAACAATCAGATCTGCATGTATTCATTAAACGCTTAATCTGTTATAATGTTTAAACATGAAATGCAGATAACAAAAACTAAAACAACAACACTATACACAAGAGAACACCAGATTTACGTGGAAATCCGTAGGAGGAAAAAACCACAGTGAGGATTAGCTCATAATATAAGTAATTGCAAAACCAATACAAAGGCTCACTACTATAATAAAACACACTGTCCAGAAGGGCTCACAACCCACACTCACTGCCGGAATGAAAAGAAGATAGAGAAGAAATGTTACACAGAGAACACAATCTCAATGCAATAGAGAATCCACCACAATAGCTCCAACACCTTCGTAGTCTATTTGAATGATTGTAGACACCTTCTACTCACTGCATCTGATAATCCAACACTTGAAAGTTCACACTACTCTGCTCAATTTTGCATCACTCACATCATATACTTTGAACGCACATCTATCTTGACCTCCTTCATCAATTAAACTCATACTTATACCATCCACAACTTGAAAAACATCTTCAAGCTGGCTACACACACCTTACACTTTACAAATTCAAAAATAGGTCGGCACTAACCATTCCTGTGGTGGATAAGAATGAAAATGGACCAATACAAAACTTAATTGGGACCCAAATCAACACTTGCATGCCACACTACACCTTCATCAATACTTAAAACATCTTTGAATGTAGTGTAAACACCAGGTTGATAGTTACCAGTGTAAACACCATTAAAATTTGAAGTACACGCTTCCTCAAATCCAAGGATGACTTGAAAACCACACACCATGCTTCTAGAATAATCCACAAACCACCTGATATCTAAAAAATTCTTCACATCAACTCGCACCTTCAGAATGTACAAGCCTAATACACACAAACTACACTACCAAAAACTGTAACACTAAAAACCATCTTTTAGAGCACCAAACCATGAATCCTCTTGACACAAGAAAGAGATCAACACCATCAACATACCTTCAGAATCATAAGACTTGAAGAATGATTGTGGAGAAACGTGGAGCAAAAACATTTCTCCCAGACACCTCTATAAGCAACATTGCAAATCTAGTTCACACACTGGTGAACATAAATTCTTCTACACATCAATCCATAAGCCAAAATTTTGGATATACAAGCTCTGAACACCTCTAACCAACATATCCAAACCACACAAGCAGATCTTCAACCTAGAAGAAATGTGGAGCAAAACCGAACACCTTTGCAACACCGTGTTTCCTCTTTTTATCAATTTTCTCAATATCCTCGACATCTTTATCACTACCACAACCATAATCAAAAGCTTATCAAAGCAACACCATAGATTAACACCAGTAACTTAACTGATGAAAACATACTACAACTAATCAAAGCAACAGTCTCTCTCAACCACTTTTTTTACAACTGACACCAATGACAACACAAGCTTGTTGACATCAATGACAACACCTTCATACTTGCAAGAATCTCCCCCTTTGTCATTGATGGCAACACAAGATGTGAAAAATCATTAAATACAACATACACAATTCTCCCCCTTTCAACTTTTTCTTTTTCACATGCTTCACTCTCCCCCTGTATAGATAGAATTTTTCACATTACTCTCTCTCCCCCTTTGAAATCAATGGAAAAGGATAAAATATTTTGCATTGTTCTCCCCTTTTGACATTGAACCAAGATACTTGCTACGACTTTGAATACTCCCCCTTAAGAGTATACACCAACTAAATCAACAACCTCTACAAAATGACAACACTCACTCCATACTACAACAATGTCACTACCTACTCCCCTTGAGAGGTAGCCACCAAAATCAATCCAAACAAAGAATGAATCCATAGATCCACTAGACTAATGCATCTCCATATGCTTCTGGTTCAAAGAAGGAGGGGCAATAACCCCCAAATTTTCCCAAAGATATTCAAAAGTATCCTTAGGAAGAGCCTTAGTGAATATGTCAACAATTTGATCTTTTGTAGGTACATGTACTCAAGATTCACTTCATTCTCCACAACCTTCTATGTTAGAAATTAATATCTAATTGAAATATGCTTTTTCATTGAATGCATCATAAGGTTCTTTGAAATATTGATTGCACTTGTATAATCACAAAATATAGAAATAGGCTCATCATACACCACTTTGATATCCTTCAATGTTTGCCTCATTCACAACACTTGTGTGCAAAAAGATTTTGTTGCAATGTACTCAACCTCTATAGTAGATAAAGAAACAAAATATTGTTTCTTACTTAGCCATTATACCAATCTGCATCCAAGAAAGAATACACCACCACTTGTATTTTTCTTGTCATCCACACAACCAGCTCAATCTACATCTGTGCAAGCACTCAATATGAAATCTGTATCTTTAGGATACCACAAGCCATAATCCAAAGTTCCCTTCAAATATTTGAATATCCTCTTCACTACTGCAACATGTGTCTCTTTAGGATATTCTTGAAATCTATCCACAAGAAAAACTACAGGCATGATATCTGGTCTAGTAATAGTTAGGTATAACAGCCCACCAATCATAGATCTATACTTGCTTTGATCAGCCTTAGGGGATTCATCATCCTTACTCAGTTTGTAACTAGTGACCATATGAGTACATACCAGTTTGGAGTCTTTGGAGTCTTCCATTCCAAACTTCTTCAACATTTCTTTAACATACTTTGATTGTGAAATGAATATACATTTATCTATTTTATTGATTTGTAGTCCAAGGAAGAAATTCATCTCCCCAAACATAAACATTTCAAACTCTTTATGCATCTCTTCTGCAAATTTCTTGCACATAGCTTCATTGCCTCAAAATATTATGCCATCAACATACACAACCACTATCAAGATTTGATCTTTCTCAACCTTAATGTAAAGATTACTTTCTGCAGTGCCTTTATTGAATCCTTGCTATATCAAATACTTGTCCAACCTTGCATACCAAGCTCTAGGAGCTTGCTTCAATGCATACAATTCCTTCTTCAATCTACAAACCATATTAGGTTTATCTAATATCTGAAATCCTTCTGGTAGTTCCATGTAAAATTCTTATTACAATGCTCCATTCAAGAAAGTAGACTTCACATCCATCTAATAAAGTTTAACGTCCTTATGTGCTGCAAATTCCAGAAACATCCTAATTGCTTCCATTCTCGCCACTGGAGCAAATGTCTCCTCAAATTCTATCCTTTCAACTTGTGAGTAACCCTTACACAAAAGCCTTACCTTGTTTCTTACCACTTCTCCATTCTCATTTAGTTTGTTTCTGAATACCCACTTAGTACCAATTATGTTCTTGTTTTTAGTTCTAGGAACAAGTTCCCAAGTCCAATTCTTCTCAATATGCATAATCTCTTCTTCCATTTCCTTCATCCAATATTTATCTTTGCATGCCTCACTCACTATTTTAGGTTCAACTTTAGAAATTAAACACAAATTTACCTCTACTTCAGTAGCTCTTCTTCTTGTCAACACACCTTTGCATTTGTCTCCAATGATTTGTTCTTCAGAATGATTTCTCTACACATACTTAGGGGTCTTAGGGTTCTTTCCTAGAGCTTCTTCCTCTTCATTTTGTAATTTATTTTCCTTAGCTTTTTCTTCTTCTTCTCCTCCACAAGCAGGTTCATCTGATTCATATCCATTTATTACCACTGAATTCCTTAATTCTTCATCAACCTTGACACTTGCACTTTCAATAATCTTTCTCAATATTTTATTGTAACATATATAAGCTTTTATTTTAGTAGAATATCCAAGGAATATTCCTTCATTAGACCTTGCATCAAACTTTCCTAAGTTTTTATCATCTCTTATAACATTTTCTTCCAAACACTCTAAAGTACTTGAAAGTAGGGATCCTTTTGTACGACAACTAATAGTGAGTCTATGTGCTATTAGCTTCTACTTGAACTTTATTAAGTATGTAAATAGTAATATGAGTTACTTCTCTCCAATAAAATTCTAGTAGGTTAGCTTCTTTCATCATAGTCCTTGTAGCTTCTTGAATAGTCCTATTTTTCCTTTCAACCACTCCATTTTGCTGAGGATTCCTAGGGGAAAACAAGTTCCTTTTTATGCCATGATTCTCACAAAACATGTTAAATTCATTGGAGGTGAAATCTCCACCTCTATTAGACCTCAAAAATTTGATCTTCAAATCCATTTCATTCTCAACCATAACTTTAAATGCTTTGAATCTATCTAGGGCTTCATATTTTTCTCTCAGAAAAGTAACCCATGTCATTCTAGAATAATCATCAATCAAAAGCATGAAATACCTGTCACCTTGAATAATTCTCACTCTTGTAGGGCCAAAAAGTTTTGTATGCACCAATCCCAACAATTTGGTAGAAGATTGTTATTTTCCCTTGAAACTACTTCTTGTTTGTTTTCCAAATTGATAATCCCTGCAAATGACATTGATAGGCTTTGTAGTCTTTGGAAGATCTGTCACTACTTGAACTGAAATGATTCTAACCAAGTTATCAAAATTGATGTGACACATTCTCCTGTGCCGTAACTAGTTATCATTAATCTAGAAGTCATAAAATAGTGACCATCAACACCTTTAAGCTGATAGATATTTTCATCTATCCTCATTCCAGTAGCAATCACAGTTCCATACCCTTTTCTGATCTCACATCCATCATCCCGAAACATAAGATTGTACCCTTTTCTACACATTTTTACAACACTCAAGAGGTTATTCCTTAAACCTTTAACATAGTAAACATCTTCAGTATTATGCTTGCCATCAAAACTGATTGAACCTATTCCGCAAATCTTAGCACCTGAATCATCTCCAAATTTAAGAAGTCCTCCATCATATTTTTCAAGTTTAACAAACTTACTCTTATCTCTAGTCATATGATTTAAGAAACCATTGTCAATAACCCAATAGTTCTTATCATGTCTAATGTGAAAAGAAAATACCAAAGTACCTCCAGTCATATCCTTTCTCTTCGGAGCACTTCCATTCACACAAATTTCAAAGTTAGCAGAAACATATTCATCTTTTAAAACCAAGAACATGCATTCATTATCATCAACATATCCATAATCAGATTCATCATTAGAAATACCAACATCTTCTCTAACACAATATCTTTTCTTGATCACCTTTCCTTTGTTTTCCTTGTTCTTATTGTTCACAACTCGGTTTGGAAATCTCAAATCATAGTGACCTATATTTCCACAACTGAAACATTTGAAAGATAATTTACCTTTGTACTTATTAGTGTCCTTTTTCATCCTTCTTACAAATTTAGCTTCTACATCATCAAGATCATCTCCATCAGAATCTTCAACTTTTTTATGATTTTCTAACCTTGAAAGCAGTATCCACTTTTGCACCTTTATTCAAACCAATTTTTCTCATTTTAAATATGGTTAGTGTGCCATACAATTGATCTTTAGTGTAAGTATTAAAATTTACAACTTCCTCAATAGAAGAAACCTTTTCACCATAACAATCAGGAAGAGATCTAAGAATTTTCTTTACCACTTTAGGTTCTTTGACTTTTGCACCAAGACCTCTCATTGCATTGACAAGTTCATCAACCCTCTACATATAACTTGTAATTGCTTCATCTTCAGACATTCACAAGTTCTCAAATTGTGTCTTTAGATTCTACATCTTAGCTTGTTTAACCTTATCATCTCCTTCATAAATACTTTCTAACTTATCCCAAATTTCTTTAACAATTTTCAAATCCACAACTTTCACTAATTTAGAATTTGCAAGACTACTCAAAAGAACAAACCTTGCTTTACCATTTATTTCATAGGCCTTGATCTCATCACTTGTGCTTGTTCCATTAGTAGGCATGGAATATATAGTCTTGACTTCTTGTGCAACATCAAATCCAAGGTACACCATATAGCCTTCCATCTTCACTTTTCAGAATGCATAGTCCGTGCCATTAAACATAGGGATCTCCTTCTTGTTCGCCATCCCAAATCTACCTCAAACTGTTAAGCTTTCCTCCAAGGAACCTCTCTCTCATACCAATTGTTGAATGAAAAAGACAACTAAGAGGGGGTGAATCAATTGTATCTAATTGAAAACATCAAAACCCTCAACAACAATAAGATCCACATGTATTCATAAAACCATTCATTTTTTATAATGTTTAAACATGAAATGCAAATAACAAAAAATAAAACAGCAACACTATACACAAGAGAACACTAGATTTACATGGAAAACCCTAGGATCGAAAAACCACAGTGAGGATTAGCTCATAATATAAGTAATTGAAAAATCGATACAAAAGGCTCACTACCATAATAGGACACACTGTCCAAAAGGGCTCACAACCCAAGCTCACTACTAGAATGAAAAGAAGATAGAGAATAAATGTTACACAAAGAAAATGATCTCAATGCAACAGAGAATCCACCACAATAGCTCTAACACCTTCACAGTCTACTTGAATGATTGTAGACACCTTTTGCTCACTGCATCTAGTAATCCAACACTTGAAATTTTACACTACTATGCTCAATTTTGCATCAATAACATCATATACTTTGCATACACATCTATCTTTCATCTATCTTGACCTCCTTCATCAATTAAACTCATGCTTATACCATCCACAACTTTAAAAACATCTTCAAGTCAGCTACATACACCTTACACTTTACAAATTCTAAAATAGGTCAGTACTAACCATTCTCGCGGTGGATAAGAATGAAAGTGGACCAATAAAAAACTTAATTGGGACCCAAATCAACACTCACATGCTACGCTATGCCTTCATCAATACTTAAACATTTTTGAATGTAGTGTAAACACCAGGTCAGTCGTTACTCATGCAAACACCATTAAACTTTGAAGTGCATGCTTCCTCAAATATAAGGATGAATTGAAAACCACACACCACACTTCTAGAATAATCCACAAACCACCTAATATCCAAAATATTCTTCACATCAAATCACACCTTTAGAATGTACGAGCCCAGTACACAAAAAGTGCATTTCCAAACATTGTAACACTATAAACCATCTTACGGAGCACCAAACCATGAATCCTCTTGACACAAGCAAGAGATCAACACCATCAACATACCTTTAGAATTGAAAGACCTAAAGAAAAATTGTGGAGAAACACGAAGCAAAAAAATTTCTCCCAGACACCTTTGTAAGCAACACTGCAAATCCAGTTCACACACAGGAAAACATAACTTCTTCTCCTCATCGATCTAGAAGCCCAAATTCTGGATATAGAAAATTTGAACACCTCTAACCAACATATCCAAACCACACAACCAGATCTTCAACCCAGAAGAAATGCAGAGAAAAACCAAAACACCTTTGCAACACCTTGTTTCCTCTTTTTATCAATTTTCTCAATATCCTCAACATAATTATCACTACCAAAACCATAATTAGAAGATTATCAAAGCAAAACTAGAGGTTAACACTAGTAACTTAACTAATGACAACATAATGCAACTAACCAAAGCAATAGTCTCTCTCAACCACTACACAACTAACACCAATGACAACACAAGCTTGTTGACATCAATGACAACACCTTCATACTTGTAACATAGTATGTCACATTTTACAACTTGTATCTTAGGGAATCCATCATTCTCATCATGTACATGCACATCATACATAAAATCATCAATTAATATCCTCAACAATTTTCAAGAAGCATATTAGAAATATCAATGCAAGATTCAAGATTATTAGTTTGCAAATATTCATAGGTTTCATTACCTATCAAAGTGTTACAAGTTTGATCCAAGAAAATAATTTGTACTCCTTCAATTTTATCTACACGCATCATGTTTTCATGGTTGTTAAGATAATTCAGAATTCTAAGGTCTTCAATTTCATGGTCAATGAGTTTTCCTAACCCCATTAGCTATAACAATTATTTATAGTATACATTATTATCTTTTGGAAACACATATATCTTGTTAGTTATTTTATCATTTTCCATAAAATTAGTCATGTTCTCTCCTACAAATGTGCATATGCTATTATCATTCACAACCAAAGTATTTTAATTGTCATCTACTAAAGGGGCATGTTGTAGTTAATATTTTCCTATTTGTGCCACTTCCCACACAAATAGGAAATGTTGATAATTAAACTTAGCATGTTAATCAATAAGGTAAATTCTACATTGATCAAGTAGAGAAAAAATTATTAGGTTGATTGAGTATCCTAATATGGACATATCCTCAATTAGGTTTAGTTTTAATTTCATCTTTTTTTTTTAGTTTTATAAGCTAGATTGTATGGTAAACAACCAAAATTATCCTCACGTGGGTCATGTTCATTATTTTGAAAGTTTTCTTCATTTTCCCTATTGGAGGATATATTGTACACCTCATCCTTTTCATGCATATTAGAACTAGTAGACTTAAAATCATCACTATGAGGGCCATCATCAAAAGGAGGATAATCTAATCCATTCTCAATAATGACAAAATATTCATCAAATTTATCATACCCATCATTTTTATATTTTTCATCATCAATATGGTCAAAAAAATCAATATTTGGCATATTATCAATGTTAATCACAGGTTCTTGATGCCTAATGTCTTCCTCATTTGAATGATCTATTGTCATTAACTTATATTGAACATCCTCGTTTTCATAAATCTTGCATGGCACATCTTGACTATTGTCTCCCATATCACACATAGGGATGACATGATTGTCATGTGCATCCAATGGAATGGTGTGAATGTTTGAAGTTGATAATTTTTTATTGTGTTCATCATATCTAATCATATTTATCCTTTTCTATGAAAATCCATGTGGTTTTATTTGTAATCCATCTAAGGAGTTGGCATATCTTAAAGAATATACAGTCTCTATATTTTGACTAGAAATAAGTTGAACAACTAGATATGAACCATAGGAAGCTATTTACCACTTGTATAGAAAATTTGATTATGACTACTTTTGGTTTAATAGTTAATTTTGACCTTGATTGATCTAATGTGTTTGATATAATAAGTGTGGATGAATTTGTAAATATTGATTTTAGTAGCTAATTGAATTCAGTAGAGATTGTATCTAGTTATAATAGTTGACTAAAATTGTCCATGATTGAGATTATGGTTGTGTGTACCGAGAAACAAGGTTTTGATTCATCTAGCAATTATTATTGAATTGTTTCAAAATGAGAGAACTATTCATAGAATATTGCAGATTGTTTACACTTGGTTTTTGTCTAATGAATGTTTTATAATAGGAGTCTAATTATTGCAAGGAGGATCCTAATATTTTTTCCTTAGGCACATAAGAATTAATCCAATTTTTAATGGTCTTATAAAATAAGAAATAAAACATGGAAGTTGTTTCAATAGGTTATTTCCTTATTGAAAAAAATGACTTCATACTTGTCCTAGGTCTATATGTTCTCAAATTGTCTTAGGGTAGCTTATAGTTGATACTAAGAGTATATTGAATGTGGTGGAATATATCTATACCAATCATAATCCTCTTCCAAAGTATAACAAAATAAGATGTAAACAACTTCTTCATTCATAACTTGATGTTGAACAATCAAGCTATTATAAGTCCATTCCAACCTATTTGGATGTGTTAGAAGTTTTGATTCATGGTGTCGTGCGTGTATGTTTGTATGTTGTTCTAACAAGTTATATTTTATATATTTTGTATGATATATACAATTAGGCTGACCTAATTTATACTTGAGGTTGTGATGGATATATATGAGTTCATTTTTGGTGTCTTGTATAATGGATGCAATGATAAGTATATGTTAATGTGAATTATGTGAAGTGTAAGGCGAATTCAAATAAAAGCAATGTTGGTGCAAATCCATATGAAGTGTACAAAGTTTTTATATTGAGCTTCAATGGAATTATATTCAAGCATGTGGTAGATGCATTTATAATAGTTCATTTTGGTTGTGAGCCATCGCTCTCTTCTATCCTTTCTTATTTTTGTGGGAAGTGAGTCCATTAGGATAGTGAGTCCACCTATAGTGAGCACTTCTATAATATATTATAACTAGTTATAATATATTATGAGCTAACCCTCACTATGGTTTTTCCCTTTTTGGATTTTCCACGTAAAAATCTAGTGTTCATATGTTATGTGATGTTGATGATTGATTTCATGCTTTCCTTTCTTACTACAAATTAAATGTGCTATGTGAAATGAATGTTTAAATGTTTAAGTGGTTTTAGATAATATTGATTCACCCTCCTCTTAGTATTTCGGTTGTTCAACAATTGGTATCAGAGCGTGGTTCCTTGTAAGAAGCTTAATCACTTTGGGAAGATCTTGGAGTTTGAACACATGGTTGTTAGAAGATTTCCTACTCCTCCGGAAGAGATACTTATTGTTGGGTTTACAAAAGAAGAGTGCATGGTCGACATGAATGGAGAAATCAAAATAGTCGGGCTTGAAGATATGGAAAGGACTGAAAGTGAGAACAAAGATTTGAAAGAAAATGGCAAGGAACTAGATGAATGCATCAGAAAATTGAGAGAGAAAACCAAGAAATTTAGAGAAAGACATAAGCAGGTTAATGAATAGATGAAGAAAGTAAATGAGACAATTACTAGTATAAAAGTGCAAGTTGAAAAAGGAAAAAGAGTTGAAGAATGTTTAAATGCTAAGATGAAAAGAAAATCTGAAGAATGTTCAAACTTGAAGAAGAAGTTGTGACCTTGAGATCGGATCTGGAAAAACCAAAGATTCAAGAAGACAAATTTAAGATGAGCTCTACAATGCTTTATGAAATGATTGCAAATCAAAAGAATTCCAAGGAAAATGGTGGATTAGGGTTTGAGAAAGGATAAATTTCAAAGGCATATCAGACACCAAGTGTTGAAAAGAAGACCAATGACAAGAAGAGCAATGGCAATCAGATTCAAAAGCAAAGTAAAGACTTCAAGAGGCCACCTATCAGAAAACCAAATGCACAAAGGTACTCATCTTTTAATGGTTTATGTTATTCCTGCAATAGATTTGGACATAAGGCTATGGAATGTAGAAGTAAAATGAATCATAATGTTCCATCTTTTCTCGATCAATGTTTTATATGTAAAAGATTTGGTCATAAGGCTAGTGAAGGAAATAATTAGATAATGAATGGCTTTAACAATGGTATGATATGGCTTTAACAATGGTATGTTGTTTCAATCATTCAATGGCTATTGTTATACATGCCATGGATTTGGACATAAATCTAATAAATGGAAGTAGGCTTGTTCAAAAGAATGTCATATGTTATAATTGTAATAAACCAGTACACATCTATAAGTTTTTAAAAAGGAAAGAATATGAAAAAGGATAATCCAGTGAAAAAGACTGATCCAATAGAGATGAAGAAAGAGATAGACAAGATTTGGAGAAAAAGGAAGACAGTGAGACTAAACTTGAGTTTGTACCAAACACCTGGTGCATGTGTTTCCTTCGAAAATTCCTTATCCCCTACCAAATAAATAGCGTCGATGCTTCATCATGTGGATATGAGGTGAAGGTTGATATAGTTAACCTATTAAAGAAGATACCGATGGAAAATATCAAGATATGAAAATTTGTGGAGCATTTTGAAGGTGACTGTGTGTTGTAGTTAGGGTTCACCAACTTTATTCAATGCGAATTAGGTCAATTTCTAAAGGTATTATAAGTGATTTCACATGATCAAAATTAATTTTCAAACAAACATTCAAGGAGAGAAGAGAAGACAAGGAGTGAAGTGGAGTGACTAAAGCAATTGAGATTCAATACAAGAGAAACCCTAGCCGAAAGTGATTCAAAGTTATTTACAGTTTTTGTTTGCCCTAGTTTCAAAAAGTGCTTTCAATTTTCAATAAAAATGTATACACCACAAGTTGTAGAGGTTACAGATCATCCACATCCTAAATTCAAATGACATCCTCACAAATCTCTGGTGGATGATCAAGAAAGTGCATTTTTTGTACATTCCATATGGTGTTCTGCACATAGAAGATGGGTGATCCCACAATACTAGTTTACAATTTTTGGGCAAACTGGACACTGAATTGATTTTTTTAACTAAATCTTCACTTTCAGGCTCCTATAGCGGCTAAACCATGAGGAATTTAAAGATGATGCAAACTAGTGATTTATGAAGTTTTGTCTATAGATTCTAAATATATTTTTTCAAAAATTTTGGAATCAAATTGCACTTTTTTTTTCATCTCCTTCGAAAACTAGTTTTTATCAGTAAACATTTTTAAGGAGTGATGCTCACCGTATACAACATAATTTTTTTTTTATAAAGGATAAAATTATAATCTTTTCGAATTTAAATTTGTAACTATGATATCTAACCAGTTCATTTGGTTTCATAGTATTTTATTAAATATTTTTTCCTTAATCAAGTTTCGAAGTCAAACCAATTACAATTCAGACATAAGCGGACTGTATACAACATAACTTTTTCTGTATGTATCGAAATTCAATTTTATTTTTTAATGGATCAAGGACATGAATACCCAGCTTGAACATATATATATATTTTTGATAATATTCTATTTTTCCACATGTGCAGAACAAAGAGCTTGATTTTCGATGAAAAACCTACATTCACAAGAAGTAAAAAATAAATATAATAATCAAATTAAATTTAATTAAAATTATACTTTTTTGGAAGCTTATAATAATGACTACATATTACAAAAATAAAATTTTAAATGAATTCATTTGATCCCCCAAAAGGTAGATCAAAAGTGGTTTTTTATCAACATTTTGATAGGTGTAAAGGAGACTCTGTTATAGGTATGGTTTAAAACTAGTGGGGTTCTATCTAAGGGGGATTGGTCTAAGGTGGTTTGATCAAAACCTCTTGAATTGGAATCCTTTAAATGGAACTTTTCAAGGCTTAAATCATTATATTTTCTAAAAATATGTGATTTCAACAAAAATCAAGATCTCCCAGAAAGTGTAAACCACTATTGTGGCACCACCCAGACATAAGGAAATACATTCATGCTAAGTTGGAAGAATATAATCATATAAAGTTGAGTGATGTGAGGTAAAAAGAACTCATCAGAGATAAGTTTGAGTTGAAATCAGAATTTGAGAGTTTGGTAGAGAAGAAACTCGACGTCTAGAACATTTTCCCCATATTTTGTTATGTAGATGAGTGGGAGAGATACACCCTGAGCAAGATTCATGACAAGTTCCTCTAGTTTTTGTAACAATGGGAATTTTTCTAGATTTAGCAATGTAATATGCAGAACATAAAACCCAAAGTGGGTAATGGAGTGCAAAGGAATAGATGAACAATCTCATAGATTGTCTTCATCCTCCATGACTAACCTCCATTACACCTTCTTAACTTGCTGAAATATGTTGTTTGCCCTCAGATTTATGATGAGCAAGCCAATGGAAATGACAAGCCCTAAGCAAATATTGAAGGATTTGAACAACTATATGCAATACTATGCCCTAATGCAACTAGTAAGCATCTAAAATGTCTAAGTTATGTCAAATGAAATCTAAATATGCTATGACAAAAATGAAGAACAAATGCAAGATATCAAAGTGCAGGAGATGAAATATGAAAATGTAAGATTATCTAAAAATGCAAGAGATAAGAGATGCAAGATGTGACCAAAATTGCTTTTTTACAGAAGATGCAATTTTGTGTGAATGGCCAAGATTGAAAGTTAGCAAGTGCCCTAGAATCAATGGACGAGATTCCATATAGCAACCCACAATTAGGGTTAGGGCAACATTAGGTCAGATTCGAAATAAAGGGTCAAGATTGATTTCTAGAAAATCAAATCAATGGCTAACAGTGCATGTGACAAAAGATTCTGGGCATGGAAAACGGAGTCGTTGGAGAATTAAATAATTATTTAAAATTATTTAAATCAAGAGGGGATGTTGATTTTTTGAATTAAAAACTATTTTAATTAAAAAAAGGGTGGGGTCATGTGACAATAAATAATTTAAATTAAATTATTTACTAAAGAGGGAAGTTATAAAGGGGGATTTATTTTAAATAAATAATATTTATTTAAAATGAGCACAATAAAAGAGGAGAAATTAAATAATAAAATTATTTAATTTAGGTGCTAGACTTATTTTAAATAAATAAGATTTTAGAAGAAATTAAATAATAAGAGTTATTTAATTTAGGTGGGAATTAAATAATAAAGATATTATTTAATTATTAGAGGAATGTGACAAATGGAACCTTTTAAATTAAATATAAAGATTTAATTCAAAGTTTAGGAGCGTGGACCAAATTAAATAAATAAAATTTATTTAATTTATGAGAGAAGAGGCTAATGAATAATTAGATAATTAAATATAATTATTTAATTATAGTGGAAGGTGGATTAAATAAATACGAATTTATTTAATTTTAGGAAGAAGAGGACTTTAATTAGTGACATAATTAAATAAATAAATAAAATTATTTATTTAATAATTAGGAAGACATAAAGGGGGAAATAAATTAAGAAATTTATTTAATTATAGGAGGATATTTAGACAATTAGTGACGCATTAAATAAATAATTACAATATTATTTATTCAATAATCATGAGGAATAAACAGATATGAATTAATTAAATAATTATGAATTATTTAATTAATAGTTGAGAGTGAGTCAGGGACATAATTAAAATGTCCTAATTAGGGTTAGAAGAAGAGCTTGTGGGCCTAGGTCATTTTTATGTGTTTACAGTTTTATATTTCACATTTGATAAACAAGGAGATGATTATGGTTGTTACTGGTTTGTGCTCAACTGGACCAACTTCAATGCTCAAATTAGTGAAAAATGAAATGGTGATGGAGCTAACGGGTGTGAAGTATGATATAAGAGAATTAATAATAAAGGACATCAAAATATCGACTGTCAAATATGCTTAAATGATGATCGGATACAAAATATACTTCACCAACAAAGAAAATTTAGTATCAACAACCATCATGAATACAACATATGAGATGGTTGAGAAGGGTTAAAACTATGATCTATGTGAGTTGTTAATACTACAACTTCCAGAAAATTTGTAGAAGACAAATGCTTCTAAGTATCCCTTTAAGTTTGGAACTTTAATCATTTGTTTACTATTTTAGTTTTTGAATGAGGATCTTGGTACAAGGAATAAAGTGTGACTAAAGGATAAACATGTAGCCCATTAGATTAGAGATCATTTGATGAGGTTGGGAGACTCAGATGCACAAAAGAATGATCTTTGGGGATTATTTAAAATGTTTCAAGAAAAGATGTAGGCAAGAGAAAGAACACCAAAAAGCATGGTAGAAAAGTACAAGAATGACATCACATTCTTAGTGACAAAAGATTGTTGCATCATGCAGGCTATCCAGCCTAGGACCATTTGGATCCCAAAGGGGATATGAGCTTACAGAGGAAGAAATCCTTGGCTCAGTAGAATTTACGTTGAGAAAACCTAGAGACAACTCTAAGGAGTGGTATAGCACCTATGAGGAGAAATCTGTGGAGGTGCATACATAGAAAAGACAAAAATAGATAAAGAAGACTTTTGAGAATATGACTACAACAATTGTGGAGGCAATGGGCCTCAAAAACGAACAAGTAGAGAAGGCTAAATCCATGTTTCGCTCATCGAGAGGATCATCAAGTATTAGAAGATCTGGTAGAACAACTACCACTCCTCTGATATCCCCCAAGTCCTCCAAGAATAATCCTATAGTAGGAGAGAAAAGGAAACAATCTAAAAGTGCTTTGGTGAAGGAGAAAATATCTTCAACTAAGAAATAGAAAGTATCTGAGAAAGAAAAAGGAACTCCAAAAAACAACTAGGCCCTATGAGAAGAAGAGTTAAAAAAAGCTACAAGGGAAAGTACATGGGTGTGAATGTGGAAGATGAGGAAGACAAAGAAGGAGGACCACAGTTGGTCTAGAAAAGAAAAATAGAAGTATCACAAGGAGAACAAAGTGGGAAGAAATAAAAGATTGATATTGTTGACACTGATAGTGAAGCTAAAGTTGAGAAGGAAAAGGAAGGTTACAATATTTAGATGAGGGAGAATAAACCCGAATCCAGTAAAGGTAAGAAGATACTAGAAGAAAAGAAAAATAAGAAGTATTCTCCTATGGAAAGAAAGCATAGTCCTATGAAGCTTGAAGCCATGATAAGTAGCATTGTTGAGTATGGGAATCTCTAGGAGACTGCACATTTGTACCCAAATGTAGATGATTCAGATAAATCAACTATTAAGGAAGTGATTGTTAGGTACACGATAGCTTTAGATGTAAACATGAAAGATATAGAAGATAAGCTTCATGAGGACTTGAAAGGAGTATTGTATGCAAGGAGACAAAAGACATTTGATGATGATACTAGAATAAAGGCATCCACCTTGGCAGAGATCAGTGCTCCCTCTCAAAAGAAAACAAAGCTTGAGATTGTGTCAATTATACAACAAATAATTCCAAACCAAGGAAAGCGTAACCACCCTCATGAGCAGAGATCAAGATGATCTTGAGAGGCTCTAGAAAGAGACAAGATTGCCAATTTGGCAAAGGAATTAGGCATGGGTCCAGAAGATGAAGAGAAAGAATATGATATTTTGGGTCCATAAGTTAATGTGTCACATGAAGCACAACATGGTGATAATCAACATGAGAATACTACAAAGGAAGAAAATATGCAAAAGGACATTGATGTCACCCTTCTGGATTTAAAAGAAAACATTACAGAAGAAGGTAGTGTAGGTAGAACTCCTCTATTAGAAGAGAACATAGTTGAAGGTGATAAAGATATCGAGAAGTAGAAGGATGGTGCACTTATAGGTAGCATTCCCCCTCCTCCAAAAATAGAGAAGAATAAAGAAGAGGTTGTACAAGACAACTCAGAGGACAGTAAGGCAAAAAAAAAAAAAACTCATGCCTCCTTTGAATACCAATGCCAAATCAGTTGATGGAAAGAAGTCCGAAGAGGTATCTGGTTCTGATAACATAGAAAATAAGGATGAAAATGTGGAAGCTGGCATTGGTGAAAAGGAAAAGGTCAAGGTTGGAGAAAGCATAAAATTGGTTGGAGATTATTCTAGAACCTTCAAAGACTCCTTGAAGAGTCTGTTGAGAATGCAATTGCAATTTCAACCTGTTGTTTCTCCTCAACTATTATAGATACCAATACAACAAGGTGTAGTGGATATGGATAGGATATCTACACTTCACAAGATACAACTGGGAGATGCATTTCATACCTTTGCAAGAAAATATATTTTATAGACACATCAAAAGAGTTTGGAGCTCATAGATGAATCAGTGAAGGTTCTATAAGAGAACATTCCTAGAGTAAGTATAGGTATTTCCTTATCCGAAATTCAAAATTTGAAGCTTTTATTTTATTCCTTTAATGAATATGCTGGTGGACTAGAGCATAAATTGGAGAAGGAAGTCACTAAGAGAATAGTTGACAAGAAGTTTGCATAGATGATGGCTAAATGTGCCACTATACATGGAAATTTTTAGAAAAATATCAAGGATGTGCAACAGTGTGTAGAAGAGGAATAATCCTTATTTTAGTTATGCTTAAAATGACCGAGATCCACAAAAATTATAAAGGATGAAATGGACTCCATTGAGTCCCAAATTGATATGGAATCTAATGTTTACAACCCAAAAAATGATGCAGATGGATCAACACGGGTGGCAATTGAAAACCTACATGAACAATTCTTCCAGTTATAGGTACAAAAAAACAAGATAATAGCACAGTTTGGACACCTCAGAGACCTAGTAAATATGAAGTTTACATATGTATCTAGTGCTCTCAAAAATGTGGAGAAGGCTACAAAAATGAATCTGATACAAGTAATAGTTTGGATGATGTGGAGGAACTCCTCTCGGAGTTTGAAAATCAGAGTTGCATGCTTGGAATAGCCAAGAAAAGAGTGGGACGATAGAAATAAGGATTCAGAGGCACATCTTGTGAAATTACAGGTGTCAACCAATATCAATGTGCTCTCTACCAGTTAATCTATATTTATTTCTATTTCCTTTTTATGCATCTCATATTTTATTGTATATATGTGGATGTTAGAGGATGATATTTTAATGCCAATTTTGATCTGGTTTGGTGAATAGCTTTGTTAGGGGGAGTAGGTCGGAGTTTTGGAATTTGTTAATCTAGTGAAAGATATGTAACAAAGTGGGAGAATAGAGCAGTACAATATGTGAAAATTTCTTGCACCCTTTTCCCTTGATGTCAAAAGGGGAGAGTAGTTTTGGGAGAAAAGTTGAGGCATGTTTCCATCAATAACAAAGGGGTATATTGTTTGAAGAATAAGAAGTTTTCATTGATATGTTTATTGGAAACATGGGCATGTGAATGGGTTGATCCGATATTGTCATTAATGTCAACATTACGATCCGGTATGAAGACCATTGTGCATAATATTTTGTATAGCTTGAGCATGTTTGAAGATGTTATCTAATGCATATTCACAAGAAGGTTTGATCCGGTGAAGAGAAATGAAAGGGAAAATTGGCTAAGTGTTAGATCAGGTACTTCAGTGTACAAGGCATCCAGTATTTTGGTCCAAATTGGTTTTCTATTTATAATCTTGCTTTGTGGTTTTCATGTAATTTTTTTGGATGGTAGGAGAGTTTAAATTTATAATTTCAGACTGTTTTGATCTTTGGTGAAGAAGTTATGAATGATAGAAGTTTTGGTTTGCTAGTGACAATGTTTCCTGTACAATATTGTAACATGCCCATTGTTCTACCCAATATTTTTTCTATGTTTCAACCTCAAGTGAATACACTATGATGCCATCACATAGAAATACAAATTTTCTTTCCAAAAACAAAGATAACATGCTCATTTGAAATAAACACAATTCCAAACTTTTACATTGTATTACATTGAAATATCACAATCTTTCCAATGTATTGATTTCATATTAAATAGTCTCAAGTTAAATTTTCATGTTTACAATATTCCATATAAATGGATAAAATAATACATACAATTCTCCTTTGAGCTTATTGGCAATATAAATACAAATGGCCTAGGTAGTCCCCCTTCAAATCTTGGGTGCCAACTAAAGAAAAGAAGCATCACTCAAGCAATTTTCGCCAACCATGGACTTATTGTAGTCCCCCACATATCTACCTAATTGGTAAGATGGACCTACCCTTCGATGAAGAGATTGGTTTGGTAACCTCATAATACTAGCCTTCCTGAGCTTGGTGTTGTGTCCTACATAATTATATCTTTCATACAGTGGCTACTACCTATATGTATGACAATCCCATCCTAGCATGCATAATTGGATCACAGTGAACTTACTGTGTAAACAATGGCAACTTACACTACTTTGGCCAAATAATTCATCACCCAATTACTTCGAGTGAGATTCATCCATTCACACACCTTCCTAGCTTGATTTGTTATGACCACTCATATTCTATGCATAGGTTATTCCCTTTCCCATGGATTATCCTAACCCCAAGAATAACCTATATTCATTCCATGTTTACTATGAAATTTGAACTAAAGTAATTCAAACAACTTCATATTCCAAATTTCACAAATAAATTCACAATCTAAATTTCACAAATAACTTCACAATCCAAATTTCACAAATAACTTCAAAACTACATAATAGCTATATAAGCTTGACTTAATATAGTACATTAGTAAATATACAAACACTCTTTCCTCTAAATATAATTATTTCCAAACCAGTCATATAAAATAACACAATCCTTTCAACATAAAATATATAATGGAGTAGAAAACTAGCATGCCTGTATTTAGAAAGATCCAATTGAAAATTATGGATTCCTAGCTCAACCTTCAAAAAATCATCTTGCAAATCCTTCTAAACTCAGCCTTTCAATATCCTCTACATTCCCTTGACAATCTCTTACCATGCAAAATAATCTAACCTCACTAAATTCCCTCTCAAAACACTTAACTTGGAAATGAAATAGAATAACTCTAAAAAAACCAAAAAACAAGAATGCAAATATGTGTCCCATAAGATGGAGAAAGCTCCTCCATTTGTACTAAAACTTGAGCAGTCCATGGCTACAAATAAGCTCACATTCTTGCCACTTCTCAAGCTAACAAATTGACTCAGAAAAATAAAAGAAAGGTGGCAGATTCAAAAATAGTGACTCTATGCAAAGACTCAACCAACCACCTTCTCTTCATGACAATAGGGTTATTTACTCAGAAAAATAAGGTTAATGGCTTCACAAATTGACTCTTTTCAGCCAGCTTTATAATTGACTCTTTCTCATATTCTATTTTTTCCTTATACGTTGGAGAAGAAATACAAAGAATAATTTTATTCGTATGTAGAGTTCATATTTTGGCACCACATAGACCCATGCACCCCTATTTACTTGTTTGTTGTTTGAAAGACTAGGTCAAAGTAATTTACACGTTATATATTCCACTTTTCTTTCATAATTTTGACTAAGTCTTTTGAGAATGAAATTCATAAACTCGTTATACTTTATCTCCATGCACTTTATCATAGAACTGCCTTTGTCATGCTTAAACAACATTTAAATCCTTTACACATTTTTATTTATAAATGCTCTAACCTTTATTCATAGTGCTGTATAATATCTCATATGTATTGCACTCAACACTATGTGCTGAATAAAAATTTCTAACGCTATTCAAAATGATATATATATTATATATATACATATCACGATATATATATATATATATATATATAGATCAGCTTATATGATTATAAAATGCTTTATTCAATATTTGAATACATATCATATTTTTACATATTCCATATAATAATAATACATGCATATATATATATATATTTGCACATGTATATATATTAATATATTTGTATGTACGTTTCCGTTAACGTAAATACATATGCATACATTAATATATATATACATATATTATATATATATCATTGCCTCAACATTTAAACTATATATATCCCAATCCCATTGATCGAAATATATATACAAAGTGTATATATACATATACATATACATATACATATACATATACATATACATATACATATATATATATGTCACCTCCGTCCAATAAATATTCCATGTACATATATAAATATATATACATTTTATGTATATATACCATTGATTAAATATAAACACATAAAGAAGAACTCACACATGACAAAGAGACTCAATCACATAACCCAAATCAAAAACATTCACAAACAAGATCATAACATCTTCTAAATCATACACAAACAAGACTAAAGGTAACTTACCATTTCCCAACTATTGACTCGACTTTACTAAACTAGAGGTGAGTGTGTGAAAGCTTAGTTAGGCTCATTAAGGGTTACCAGATCAAGTTCTTCTCCTGAGTGATACTTCCCCTCTCTTTCAGAGGCTTGAATATGTTCTTGCATTCAACTTAGTACATTGCAACAATAGTTATTTGAATCAATACAACCATTTGCATCATATATTTCATAGTCAGAATCATTATAAAACATAAAATTGAATCAAACATTCATTCATTATATTTCCAAGACACATAAAGCATAAACATATACATTTAAAGCATTTTCACCCTACTAGGTAAAAGTAAATAGGTAATAAAACAATGGGGTGTAACATATCCCCCCTTGTGAATCACCGTCCCCGATGATCTTAAGTATCAGACATAGACATAATCTATAAAACATAAACATAACAATATTGTTTTTCAATAATTCTCAAAAGCATGCAAGACATGAGGAAACTTCTATTTTATCTCAGCATAGTCTTCCCAAGTGGAAAAATCTTCTGCATACTGATCCCATTAGACCTTGCATTGCAAAACCTCTATGTTACGTAAGTGAAGCTTACGTGTTCCAAGCACTTTAAGAGGTTTGATTGTTACCACTCCTGGGTCCTATACCTATAAAGCATTCCAATCAATGACATGGTTATCACCTGGTATATACTTCTTAAGGTAAGAGACATGAAAGACATTGTGCATCCAGGCAAGACCTAGTGGCAAAGAAATTCGATATGCAATGGGGGTTACTTCCTCCAGAACCTCAAAAGTAGCTACATAGCGTGGAGCAAGTTTGGATGAATTTCCAAACTTGATAGAACTCTTATGAGATTTAAATCTCAACAAAACCTTTTACCCTACTGAAATGTTTTTGGATACCTGCTTGGAATTTGCATAACTTTTCTTCCTATCATTAGCTTTTGCTAGTCTCTACTTAATAATACCAACTTTCTCCTCTAGTTTTGATAAAAAATTTGGCCCAAGGTTTATCCTATCCTCTAGCTTATCCCAACTTATAGGAGTTCCAAATTCCCATCCATACAATGCTTTGAATGGAGCCATCTTGGTCGCAAAATTATAAGAATTATTATATACAAACTCAACCAAAGGTAGGTAATCTTCCCACTTGTATTGCTAGTCCATTCAATACATCCTTAGTAGATCTTCAAGTACCTATTTTACCCTTTTAGTTTGACAATCTAATTCCATATGATACATTGAACTTATGTTCAACTGGGTTCCAAGTGAAGAAAACAAGGTTTTCCAAAACCTAGATGTCACACGAGAATCCCTATCTGAGATAATCTTCTTAGGAATCCCATGCAACCTAAAAAAATCTTGAATAAATTTGTGTGCAATGGTAGGAGCTCCATCGGTTATATTCCCTAGAATAAAATGTACTCCCTTGGTAAGATTATCCACTACCTCTTGGGAACATCATGAGGATACAAAAGTCTTGCAGGGTGATGATGTTCTACCTTGACCCTTTGACACTCTAAGCATTTTTCTACAAATATAGCAATGTTCCCTTTCATTCCCTTCTAGAAATATAATGGCTTCACATCAGCCAACATCTTAGTCACACTAGGATGCCCAGAGTATGGTGCATTGTGAACTTTCCATACCAAGTTCCTCAATTCTTCAGAGTTAGGAACACAAATTCTTCCTTTAAACCTTAATAATCTATTGGGTTCAAAGTGAAATCCCTCATACCTTGTGTCTTGCAGATTATTTGAGAGTGTTTTCTTGAAATTTTCATAATATTCATCACCCTTGGATTTCTACAACACTTGGCCCTTGAAGTCAGATTGAATCGATACCATTGAGGCAATATGCCTCCTACAACTTAGGGCATCAAAAACCCAATTCTCTTTCCCCTTAATGTAGTTGATGTTGAAGTGGTAATCAGATATCAACTCCAACCATCTCCTTTTCCATGCATTCAGATTGGGTTGGGTAAAACAATACTTCAGATTGTGGTGATTAGTCTTTAGTTCAAAAGGTTTCCCCATCAGATAGTGTCTCCACATCTATAATGCATGGACTGTTGCTGCAAAATCCAAATCATGCGAGGCATAATTTTGTTCATAGGGATTTAACTTCCTTGACTCATAAGTTGTGACTCACCCATCTTGCATTAAGACTCCACCTAAACCTTCACCTGAGGCATTTGTGATGACAGTAAAGTCGCCATATGGATTAGGTACCTTCAATATCGAAATTGAGTCAACTTCTCCTTGAGTAGGTCAAATGTTGCTTGAAATTTCTTAGACCACTCAAACTTATTCCCTTTTCTTTACAATGAAGTAATAGAAAAATCTATCTTGGAAAATTTTGCAACAAACTTTTGATAATAACTAGCCAAACCCATAAAAATTCTAACCTCAGGTACATTCTTAGGTACTGGCCACTCAAGTACCACTTTTATTTTAGTTGGATCCACTACAATCCCATCAGTTGAAATTACATGACCTAGGTACTACACTTCCTTCTGAAAGAAGGTACACTTAGTGTCCTATCCAACCAATCCCTAAATACATTGTTCATCAAGTTCATGAATGTTGCAAGTGCATTCGTAAGTCTAAAAGGTAGGACTATGAACTTGTAATGATCGTATCTAGTCCTGAAAGCAGTTTTTAAATTGTCTTCATCTTTGATCCTTAGTTGATGATAACCTTATCGTATAACAATCTTTGAAAACATTGCCACTCCTTGCATTTGATCAAAAATATCATCAGTGTGTGGCAATGAGTACTTGTTTTTTATCATACCTTTTCTAAGCATTCGATAATCAATACACAAGTGCAGTGTACCATCTTTATTCTTCATGATCACTGGTTCTCCCTAGGATGAAACACTGGGTTTTATTAGTCCCTTGGAAAAAACTCCTCCAACTGTGCTTTAAGCTCCATTAGTTCCATTGTGGTCATCCTATAAGGCACTTTGGATAGAGGTTCCGACCCTGGTACTAGATCAATGGAGAAATCAAACACTCTCTTGGGAGGCAATCCAAATAGTTCTTCTAGAAAGACTTCCACAAATTTCCGTAGTAGGATATTTCTCCATATATGTTTCTCCAAATTCCACCACTTCACCTTCTTTGGCATTTAGGGGGTCTCGTGGTCCATAATATACAACATCATCTTGAGAAATGAATTCCTTACATTCTTCAAGTTTCTCCATTTTAACTACGAAGAGTTGGCATCCTTTCTTTTTTTCCCTAAGCATTTGTACGATGGAGATCTACCACAACTTGATGTATCTAAGTATTCCTTGCAAAGTCTCCTGGTTACCTAGATCGTCTAAGCATTCTACTAATTTAGTATGACAATCTACTTTGTCCCTATGTTTCCATAGCCAATTCATCTGTAAGATGACATCATATTAATGTAAGGGAGCTATGTACAAATTTACTTCTGTAGAGATGCTTGGAAGTTCAACCCTAGCTTCGAATAAACATTGATCCATCATGGCTCTTGTCTAGTTTGCATACTCAACAACCCAAGAATTTTCATTGAAACCAACCTTTATAGAAATTTGACTAGCTACTCTAGGTGAAACAAAATTTTATGTGGCTCCAGTATCAATAAGAATGGAAATAGGTACACCAAACAAAGTACTTGTAGTTTCCACTGGAGTGATCTAATACTTAGCTTGTCGATTTTCTAAAGCTACATGGATCTTCTATTGGAATGCAGATCGCTGCGGAGGAAGAGGATTTCCATGTGGTTGTGACCCTACTAGTTTGTTGATACATTGGATGGAAAAATGATCCCCACCACATGTAAATAATCCTTTCAATGGTCCCCTCTTTTCGTAGGTGTTTCAGAATTACTAACATTTCCTCAAGTATTGTTGTACTTGTTGTTGTTGTTGAAGTTATATCCTTTGCAATCCTTTCTTGGTTCATCCAATTGTTATGGCATCCCCTATCCCCTTGCCTTTGAGAATATTGCCCTCCATTAGACCTCTTTGGAGTTTTATTAGTTGGAGGTCGACTGAAATTCTTTTGATTCTTCTCTCAATAGATCAAGATAGCTTTAAGCTTTTGCTCTTGCTTAATTTCCTTCTTGTATACTAGGTCCATGGTTGTCAGACCGTGTACATCTACCTCACCACCTATTTGGTTATTTAGACACACGATGAACTTCCTGATTTGAAATCACTCATATTTTTGGTACATAGGTACATACCTTAGGAGACAAGTGAATTTATCCCAATACTCATTCAACGACGAGTCCCCTTGTTTCAAGTTCTAGAAATTGGTGAGCTGTTGGTCATAGAAAATTTGGGGCAACCACCTTTTCTAGAAAATATCAACAAAATCACTCCAAGGCAGCCTTAGGGAACTGAGTCCAAGTTCCATCTTCTTATTCATCCACTAGTTAGAAGATTATCTTGCCAACTAGAAGGCTCCCCAAACAAATTTAGTGACCTCAGAATAGTTCCTGATCTCAAATTACTTTTCCATTTGTATCAACCAAGCCTTAAAATCATATTCGCTAGTACTTCCTTCAAATTTATTAGAGGTAATCTTTCTCATATCCCTAGATAACTCAATTTCCACACATTTCCTTTTACTAATTTCTGACTTGGATTGAGATTCATCTTCCTCATGTTGACTCGATTGAGTATGCCCATGGGAATTCTCCCCTTCTTCCTAATTAGGAACTTCTTCTTCTTTATCAACTCCTCTTACCTCCTATTTAAGGTTTCCTAGATGTTCCCTGGTCTCATCCATCATTGCCAAAATGCGTTCCAACTTTTCTTTAGCATTATCAGGACCTTGACCAACTTCTTGACTTCCCCCAAGGTTAGTTCTTGTTCTCATAATTTTCAAAAGATAAGGTTATACAAAGAGGTTTCATTTTTATTATATCCTAACATGGTTTACTTAATGAACTAAAAACATTCTAAAAGAGTAAAAATTTACACATAAGAAATTTCATTGAAGATCTCATACCCAATTTTTGATAAGAACATGAATTTTTATTTAGTCATAAGGATTTCAATATCCTTTCATTTACATTGAATGACTATTCAAATAGTCAAGATGGGAGTATCCCTTGGATTCACTCTTAGATACATAACTATGTGGGGTGTACCCCTAATATTTTTACTCAAACACATCATCAAAAGGGTAATAACCCTCAAATTTATCTTTAGATACATAGTTCCAAGGGACACATCCCTTTGATTCTCCACTTGAGGCAATTACAATTACTTCTGGCATTGGAAGAACTCGAGGGTTCCTAAATATTAAAGCAAGACTGGCACTACATTCCTAGGGCATATCCCTAGAAAGTGATAAGGAGTCCAACTTGGCTGGAGAGACAGGTGGTAAAAGGTTGAAGTAGACAACCTCTTTCATCCTTCTCTTCTCTTGATTGGTTTGTGATAGAGTGTGACTGATATTCTCAGTATCACTCAGCCAAAAAGCATTATCGAAGTTAATTCCCTCTATTGTTTGAACAAGGACTTCATTTTCCTTCTTGTCCCTCAGGTAGTGCTTGTTCCTAATTACTGACTTCCTTGTAGTCATTTTGAGACACACCATCCTAGCACAAGAATTTCAAACATTAGACTCGTATAATGTTGGAGGGAAAACATAGTGAACACATAGGTTCTAGAGCTAAACCTAGTAGCTCTAATACCATTGTGTAACATGCCAATTGTTATACCCAATAATTTTTCTATGTTTTAACCTCAAGTGAATACACTATGATGTCATCACATAGCAATAATTTTTTTCGTTTCAAAAACAAAGATAACATGCTCATTTCAAATAAACACTATTCCAAACCTTTCCGTTGCATTACATTGAAATATCACAATTTTTCCAAAGTATTGATTTCATATCACATGATCTCAAGTTAAATTTTCATGTTTACAATATATTATATAAATGGATACAAGAATACATACAATGCTCCGTTGAGCTTACTGGTAATAGAAATACAAATGGTCCAAGTATCCCCCCTTCAAATATTTTCTGCCAACTGATGAGGAGAAGCATCACTTAAGCACTTTTCTGCCAACCATGGACTTATTGCGGTCCCCCACACATCTACCTAGCTAGTAAGATGGCCCTACCCTTCAATGAAGAGATTGGTTTGGTAACCTCATAATACTAGCCTTCCTAAGCTTGGTGTTGTGTCCTACATAACTAGAACTTCCATATAGTGGCTACTACCTACATGTATGAAAATCCTGGCCTAGCATGCATAGCTAGATCACAATGAAGTGACAGTGTAAACACTGGAAACTCACACTACTTTTTCCAAATAATTCATCACCTAGTTAATTCGAGTGAGAGACATCCATTCACACACCTTCCTAGATCGATTTGTTATGACCACTCATATTCTATGCATAGGCTAACCCCTTTCCCATGGATTATTCTAGCCCAAAGGATAACCTATATTCATTCCATGTTTACTATGACATTTCAACTATATTAATTCAAACAACTTCATATTCCAAATTTCACAAATAAATTCACAATCCAAATTTCACAAATAACTTCACAACTACATAATAGCTATATAAGCTTGACTTAATATATTATATTAGTAAATACACAAACACTCTTTCCTATAAATATAATTATTTCCAAACTAGTCATATAAAATCACACAATCCTTTCAACATAAAATATATAATGGAGTAGAAAACTAGATCTTGTATTTAGAAATCTCCAATTGATAATTCTAGATTCCTAGCTCAACCTTCACAAAATAATCTTGCAACTTCTTCTAAACTTAGCCTTTCACTATCCTCTATCTTCCCTTGACAATCTCTTACCATGCAAAATACTCTAACCTCACTAAATTCCCTCTCAAAACACTCGACTCAGAAATGCATTAGAATTAACTCTCAGAAAAATCAAAAAATAGTAATGCAAATATGTGTCCCATAAGATGGATAAATCTCCTCTATTTATACTAAAACTTGAGCACTCCATGGCTATAAATAAGCTCACATTCCTACCACTTCTCAAGCTAACAAATTGAATCAACAAAATAAAATAAAGGTGGCAGATTAAAAAATAGTGACTCTATGCAAAGACTCAGCTATTCACCTTCTCTTCGTGACATCAAGGTTATTGACTCAGAAAAGCAAGGTTAATGGATTCACAAATCGACTCCTTTCAGCCAACTTTACAATTTACTCTTTCTCATATTCTATTTTTTCCTTATATGTTAGAGAAGAAATGTAGAGTACACTTCTATTGGTATGTAGAGTTCATATTGTGGTGCCACATAAACCCATGCACCCCTATTTACTTGTTTTTTGTTTGAAAGACCAGGGCAAAGTAATTTACATGTTATATATTCCACTTTTCTTTCATAGTTTTGACCAAGTCTTTTGAGAATGAAATTCATAAACTCATTTCACTTTATCTCCATGCGCTTTATCATAGTTCCACCTTTGGCATGCTTAAACAACATTTAAATTATTTATTCATTGTTATTTATAAATGCGCTAACCTTTATTCACAACGCTATATGCTATATATCATATGTATTATGCTCAACACTATGCACTAAATAAACATTTCCAATGCTATTCAAAGTGATATGTATATTATACATATATACATATCACAATATATATATATATATATATATATATATATATATATGTATATATATTAAATTATATGATTATAAAATGCTTTATTCAATATTTGAATACATATTTACATATTCCACATAATAATAATACACATGCATATATATATTTACATATGTATATATTAATATATTCATATGTACATTTCAATTAATGTAAATACATACACATACATTAATATATATATATACATATATTATATATATCATTGCCTCAACATTTAAACACATATATTCCCAATCCCATCGATCAACATATATATACAAAGTGTATATATACATACACACACACACATATATATCACCTTTGTCCAATCGATATTCCTATGCATATGGGTAATCCATCCATGACCATACATAGATATGTCTACCTATGTATACTCATGCACATATTTACTCATTTGTATGAGTTTATCGTATACACATACATATATACATTTTATGTATATATATCATCGATTAAATATAAACACATAAAAAAGAACTCACACATGACAAAGAGACTCAATCACATAACCCAAATAAAAAAAAATCACAGACAAGATCATAACGTCTTCTAAATCATACACAAACAAGACTAAAGGTAACTTACCACTTCCCAGCTATTGACTCGACTTTACTAAACTAGAGGTGAGTGTGTGAAAGATCAGTTAGGCTCATTAAGGGTTACCAGACCAAGTTCTTCTCTTGACTGATACTTCTCCTCTCTTCTAGAGGCTTGAATCTATTCCTATATTCAACTTAGTACATTGCAACAATAGTTAGCTGAATAAATACAACCATTTGCATCATATATTTCATAGCCAGAATCATTATAAAACATCAAATTGAATCAAACATTCATTCATTCTATTTCCAAGATACATAAAGCATAAACATATACATTTAAAGCATTTTCACCCTACTAGGTAAAAGTAAATAGGTAATAACATAATGAGGTGTAACAAGTATCTATGTTTTGGCGAATCTACATTACTGTATGGATTTGTATCTAGATTTTTAGATTTTTGGAGATGTTGATAGGTGTAAATAGAACATTTATTCCAAGTGGCATGAAGTTGGGAGGTTCTTGTGTCTATTTTTGATTGAACAATTGGTGAATTTTGATGTTAGGTCATTACTAATGCTGACCTAATATGTTTTGAGTATTGCCGAGTTTTGAGATGTATTGATCTATTATGTGGGAGCTATTATAGGTCTATTATGACCTATTTGGATGTGTTATAAGTTTTAATTCATGGTGCCAGGTGTGTATGTGTGTATGTTGTTCCGACAAGTTATATTTTGTATATTTTGTATGATATATCCACTTAGGCCGACCTAATTGATGTCTGAGGTTGTGATGGAAACTTTTGATAAGAGGCTTTGGAGGGATCCCAATAAGAAGAGTAATACACATGAATAGAAATGAGTACTTTGGAGAAAATATACAATTTCCAAAAAATGGGAAATGGTTTGGCAATCTAAAAGTGTAATTTATTTTCAATTCAAGTTTCCAAAGGATTGGAAAAGAGGGTTGGAAGTAAAAGAAAATACCAATAAAGCTATCAACTTTCCCATGAGAAAAATATTTCTAGCCATAAGAATTAAGACAAGTGGGTTTGGGGAGGAAGGATTGGAGATAACATTGTGCGTTTTGCCACTAAATGCTAGAGAAAAAAGAGGTAAAAAAATTCCAAACACTACAATGTCTAGATCACATTATCTAGCTCCTCCCAGAGAATGAGGAATGAATCATTATCAAAATGGCTATTGAAAATATAGAGAGGATAATAAGGAAGAGAAATAACCTTTAAATATCTACTTTGAGACCACATCAATAAGTAAATAACCAAATCCTTCAAGTGTCACATCATAAAGAGATCAAGCCAGAGGGAAGACTTGATGCATGGAGTGAAAAATATCAAAATATGAATATTGGTAGCCATTAATGGTGAGACAAGCTAAGAAATTGACAAAGAGCATTTTGGTAGACCAAATAAAATTAGGACAAATTTTTGGCTATAATAAATGGCCAATTTTTTTAATCATAAAATTTAGTGGAATCATTTTTGATGAAAATTTCCTATAGTTTTGAATGCCCAGCCATTTTATTTCTTCCGTGATAACAATGATATTGTCAAAGATATGTCAGATTTTGGTAAAACTAGTCTACTCTTTGTGGATAATAAGTGGAAGAAAATGATAAATGTGTCATGTAAGGGCCTTGATTATGAATTTTAAGGAATTATTTAAAAGAGTATTTGATCACCAACCTTAGGTATGAATTTAACATTATCATTTTTTATGATATCCCCTAAAGAACCTACGTTCCTAGTAGACCTTGTGTTAGTTTGGGCCAACAATATCCCATAAGGCTTTATAAAATTTATATGAGAAATCATCACAATCGAAGGCTTTATAATTATCCATATAGAAAGTCACTTTACAAAGACCTACCAAAGTGACTTGTTGATCACAAAAGGCCTATTACAAAGTGAAAATCTTGTTGGGGACCATGCTCACATATTATTTGAAGAGACTAATTAGCTTTAGAGGAAGGAAAATATTCTTAGAAGACATGTTGATAATGGTGAACACAATCCCAAAGAACAACATGAACTTCACAAAGAATGGCCAGGAATAAAAAAATAACTAGCTAGGATCTATAAATCCATAAAAAATGGGTTTTCCATTTAATGACATCATACCACCATTAGATCCAACCAATCACATGGAAAAATCTAGGTTCAATATTCCAGATGTGAAGAATGTGAGCCAGTTCAAGATAATGACTTAGAAGAGACATGTTCAAATAAGATTGCATCTTTGGTGCCTTGGGCCCCACCATTTTTCATTCTATACAAACCCATATTAACAAGTTTTTGAAGAGGAGAACATTAGGTAAGGGCTTGATAATTAAAAATAGTTTACAAAGGGAAAAGTAGGGTATCTATGCAACACTGCCCTATAAAGGAATTTAATAATTATTTTATGTACCTACTTATAAATTAGACCACATATACATAAAAATAGAGTGACAATGACCAAATTAGGATAAAAAAGATTATTTATTACACATATAACACTAATCTCCTTACTTTCTATCTCTCCAACATATAGGCAAGTAGCCACATTTATCAAATTTCAATTATTGGTGTTCAAACATGTATCTCCACAAATCATAAATACTAACACTAGAATATAAGGCTAGAAATATATCAACAAAGGTGGTGATCAAGACTTATGCTCAAATATTGACATGAATGGACCAATTCTTGTGAGTGGGTAAAATCATTTTCAATTTTAGGCTCTATAATGCCAATGAAGGTATTCCCTAAGGTCTCCACAACTAAAAAATTAAAGAGAAATGAGAACCTAAACATAAAGCCACTAAGCAATCATGTTCAATATGTTATGAATCATAAAATTTGTAACTAATATCATGTCATAATTGACTACATATGAACTTACAAGACCTCTAATAAGTAGATGAAATCTCACTCTTACCATACATCAAAAGATAACAAGTATATTATTCCTAGAAAATTAATATAATTAAAATTGCATACACATTGGTAAGAGAGAGAGAATATTAGTGCATAATGTTGGATAACTATATATTAGTTTTGAATTGTTGAGGATATATCACAAGTTACAACATCAAATCATAAAGTATGCCATAACCTAAAGTAATCATATAGCTAACAAGAAAAAATATTTTAAACGAAATTGATTGGTCATTCACCTTCTAGATTGATGGTTATTTCTATTGTGCAAAATATTCATGGTTAGTAAATAAAATTTAGAGATAGGCCTACAAATTGAAAGAATAGAACAAAACTTGCACATACATGCAAGCTCACAAAATAAGGAAACCTACAAGTGAACATTATTAGTTATCCCCAACAAATCAACAATATCCCACATATAACAACAAGAGAATTAATAATATATTGTAATGAATTAAATATTTTGACATTAATCTATGCCTAATTAGACTAGGCCAAAAAATGTAGAAAGAGATAACCAACAATTAGGTCAGAAGATTACATTAAAATATTATAGCCTACCAAGAGACAAACTTATAGATAGAGCCTTAGTAGACTAAGCCTTCAGTTGATTTACAAATGTGATTCATCATCTATAGAGTTTCTCACTCATCCTTTGATGCCCTAGACTACCCTTCAATCATGTATATAGCATTACAATTTGTTGTGGAATTTGGGTGAGAAATCCAAATTGATCAACAAATTTATAGGTCACTCATGCTTGTTGCATAATCTTCACATAATTTTGCACTTAAAACCATGCCTCTTGCATCAATAACCATACATCTTTGCTCAAAAATTGTGTCTATAAGGGGACCATAGGCACTAAGATGAATTTTAAAGTTTTCATTTTTCTATTTTCATCCATTTGAAACCATTAATGACAACTTGGGTTGTGCAAGAAGGTGGGAAGGTTTTCTGACTTGAACACTAGGGTCTTGATTTTTGCATGCCAAAATAGTGTGTTAAGGTATAAAATGTCTTACAAGCCCAATGGTTGAGGTTTTGGGAAATTGCATGTTGGGATGCCAAGAAGGATGAGGATTAGAGAAGAGAGGAATCCTCATACAAGATGAACAAGGAAGATAAAAATAATAGGTCCAACAAAATAGAATGGAAGAATAGTAGGATTCAAGGTTTGGACTTATTAAATCCTAATTAGGTTTTGGGGGATGATGGAATTAAGAACCTTAAATCCTAAAGGAAGGAATGTGAAAAGGAGAGGGGATTGGTGAAGATGCATACCCACTATCAGTAAGTGAGAGATAAGTGTTTCAAGTATGATCAGTTGGTGTTCTCATTGATGTGAACAATCTTGTGTTGTCATTGATGTCTATAGTTGAACGAGATTGTTGCAAGAGTGTGAGTAGTTGATGCTTTGATTAGTTGTATTATGTTGTCATTAGTAAAGCTATTGGTGTCAAAATATGGTGTTTCTTTGATAAGCTTATGTCTATGATTATGGAAGTGTTGAAGATAATGAGGATGTGTCTCTAGTACTTGGTTTCCAAGTGATTTTGAGAAAATTTGATAAAAAGAGGAAATAGTGTGTTGTAGTGGTATTATGGGTTACATAGTTGTGTTCTGGTTTTGTTATGGATTTCTTCTAGGTTGAAGAACTACCTATGAAATTTAGATATGTTAGTGAGAGGTGTTCAAAGGTGTTATATTCAAGAGCTGGTGTGTTGGATCATTGTACAAAATAATTTGTTTTCACTAGTGTGTAACAATGTATTACAGAGGTGTCTGAGAGAATTTTTTTTGCTTCGTGTTTCTCTGCAGTTGTTTTTCAGGTCTTGCAATTCTACAGGTGTGTTGATGATGTTGGTATGTTTCTTCAATCAAGAGGATTTGAGGTCTTATGCTTCAGAAGATGGTTTCATAAGTAATAGTATATGACAGAGTTGTCTAAGTATATTGGGTGTGTACATTCTTCAGGTGAAAGTTGTTGCGAAGGAGTTTGTTGGATTTCATGGTGTTTTTAGAATATTCTAGATCATGTTCAAGCATGGTGTGTGGTTTGAAAGTCATCCTTGGGTTTGAGGAAGCATTTAATTACAAGTTTAATGGTGTTTTCACAAGTAAAACTGACCTGGTGTTTACATTACATGCGAATGATAAATATTGTTTAAGGAAGCATGTGATTGAGTGGTGTTGTTGATTTGGGTTCCAATTAAGTTTTGATGTGGTCCAAATTCACTTCTATCTTCTATAGAAGTGTTTTGGCACAGACCTAATTTGAATTTGCATGTTTGAGGTGCATACCTGACCTTGGAGAAGGGTTTCAAGGTTGAAGATTGTATAAGTATGAGTTGAGTTGTTGAAGGATGTTAAGATAGATGCGAGAGATATGTGAAGTGTAGTGTCTTAGAGTGCGAAATTGAGTAATGTAGTGTGAGCTTTCATGTGTTAGTTTACTGGATGTTGTGAGCAGAAGGTGGCTAAAATTCTTCAAATAGGATATGAAGGTTTTGATGTCATTATTGTGGATTCTTTGTTGCATTGAGATGATTTTATCTATGTAACATTTCTTTTTCTATCTTCTTTTCTATTCTAGCAGTGATCCCTCCGAAACTGAGCCCTATTGTATTCAGTGTTGATATTACTTATATTGTGAACTAATCCTCACTGTGGTTTTTCCCTTATTGGATTTTCCACGTAAATTTGGCATTCTCTTGTGTGTTGTGCTAAGTTGTTTCAATTTCTATTATTTACTTTTCATCCTAATTCACCATAACAATTTTAAGGGTTTAATGAATGCATGTAGATTTGAATGTTAATGAGGGTTTTGAAGTTTTAAGGTACAACTAATTCACCCCCCCTCTCAGTTGTCTTGTGCATTCAAAAATTGGTATCAAAGAAAGGTTTCTTGGAAGAAAGCTTAACCACTTAAGGTAGATCTGGGATGACACACAAGAAGGAGATCCCTACATTTGATGGAACAAACTATGCATTCTAGAAGACAAGGATGCAAGGATTTATGGAGAATTTGGGATATGATGTCGGGAAATCTGTTAAGGATGGATATATTATGTCTACAAATGGCCCGAGCACTAAAGCTGAACTCAGGGCCTATGAAAGAAATAGAAAAGCTATGTATGCTCTCTTGAGTAGTCTTACAAATTTTGAATTAGTGAAAGTTATGGATCTAAAAATTGATAAAGCAATTTGGGAAAAAATGGAAAGTATTTATGAAGGAGATGATATGGTCAAACATGCTAAGATGTAGAACTTAAAGACCACATTTGAGAACTTGAAGATGTATGAAGATGAAAACATTACAAGCTATATGCAGAGGGTAGATGAAGTGGTCAACACCATTAGAGGTCTTGGAGGAAAAGTCAAAGAATCCAAAGTGGTAAAGAAAATTCTTAGAACCCTCCCTAAATCTTACAGTCATAAAGTTGATGCCATTGAGGAATCTCAAAATCTAGATAAGTAATCTAGAGATTAATTGTATAGCTCTTTAACTACATTCGATGAGAGAATTTGTTACTAACAATGGTGTAAAAGTTGAGATTGATTTTAAGGTTGCAAAAGTAGAGAATATTGAAGAACTAGATCAAGAAGATCTTGATGATGTGAAAGCTAACTTTGTAAGAAGGACGAGAAGAGGTACTGGTAAATATAGAGGTAAATTACCTTTAAAATGTTTCAGTTGTGGAAATATAGGTCACTATGCTTCAATATGTCCAAACAGAGTTGTGAAAGAAAAAAGTAAGGAAAACACAGGTAAGATGATTAAGAAAAGCTATTATGTTTGAGAAGATGCAAGTATTTCTAATGATGAATCTAATTATGGAGATGATGATGATGATGAATGCTTGTTCATGGATTTAAAAGATGAATTTTTTTATGGTAACTCTAAAAGATATGTGAACGAATTCCCTTCGAAGAGAAAGGATAATATTGAAGGTACTTTGGTATCTAATTTTCATGCTAGACATGTTAAGAACTATTGGATCATTGACATCAGTTGTTCTAATCATATGACTAGAGACAAGAGTAATTTTTTTAAACTTTAAAAGTATGATGGAGGACTTGTTAGATTTGGTGATGATTCAGGTGCTAAGATATGTGGAATAGGTTCAATCAGTTTTGATGGAAAACATAATACTAAAGATGTTTACTATGTTAAGGGTTTAAGGCATAACCTCTTAAGTGTTGGAAAAATTTGTAGAAAAGGATACAATCTTATGTTTCAGGATGATGGATGTGAGATCAAAAAAGGGTCTGGAACTATGATTTTTGCTAGAAGAAGGATAGATGAAATTTTTCATCAGCTCAAGGATGCTGATGGTCATTGTTTTATGACTTAGATCAATGAAAGTTGGCTATGGCACAAGATGATGTGTCACATTAACTTGATAGTTTGGTAAGAATTAGTTTAGTTCAAGCAATGAGAAATCATATCAATGTTGTCTACAAGGAATACCAAATTGGAAAGCAAACAATAAGTTTCAAAGGAAAAGAATAATATTCTACCAGATTACTGGAATTGGTGCATGCAGATCTTTGTGGTCCTACAAGAACAATAATTCTTCAAGGTGACAAGTATTTCATGCTTTTTATTGATGATTATTCTAGAATGACATGGGTTACTTTTCTTACAGAAAAATATAAATCCCTAGATAGGTTCAAAACATTCAAAGTTATGGTTGAGAATGAAATGGATATGAAGATCAAGTGTTTGAGGTCTGATAGAGGTGGGGAGTTCACATCCAATCAATTTAACATGTTTTGTGAGAATCATGGCATAAAGAGGTACTTTTCTGCCCCTAGAACTCCTTAGCAACATGAATATTCAAGAAGCTACAAGGACTATGATGAAAGAAGCTAACCTACTAGAAGTATACTAGAGAGAAACAATTCATACTATTATTTACATACTTAATAGAGTTCCAGAAAAAAAATAACATAAATACTCCCTATGAGTTGTGGTATGGAAGGATCCCTACTATCAAATACTTTAGAGTGTTTGGAAACAAATGTTATATCAGAAGAGATGAAAAAAACTTAGGAAAATTTGATGCAAGGTCTGATGAAGGAATCTTCCTTAGCTATTCTACTAAAAGAAAATCCTACTAGTGCTACAAAAAAAGACTAAAAAGGATTTTTGAAAGTGCAAGTGTCAAGGTTGATGAAGATTTTTGGAAGTCATTGGTGATAGATGGATATGAATTAGATGGACTTGATTGCAGAGAAAAAAAGAAGGCTAAGGAAAGGAAGTATAGTTTGAAGAAGAGGAAGAAGCTCCAAAAAAGACACCTAAAACTCCTAAGTATGTGTAGAGGAATCATTCTGAAGAGAAGATCATTGAAGAAAAAAGAAAAGGCATATTGACATGAAGGAAATATGTTGAAGAAGAGGTAAATTTGTGTTTACTTTCTAAAGTTGAACCTAAAATACTGATTGAGGCATGCAAAGATGAACATTGGATGAAGGCTATGGAAGAAGAACTACTACAGATTGAGAAGAATTAGACTTGGGAACTTGTCCCAAGACTTGCAAAAAAAAACATAAATGGATCTAAGTGGGTGTTCAGAAACAAACATAATGAGAATGGAGAAGTGGTAAAAAACAAGGCAAGACTTGTGTGTAAGGCCTATTCACAAGTTGAAGGAATAGATTTTGAGGATACATTTTCTCTAGCGGCAAGAATGGAGGCTATCAAAATGTTTTTGGTTTTTACAACACACAAGGATTTCAAAGTATAGAAAATAGATGACATGAAGTATGATTTCTTGAATGGAGAATTGGAAGAAGTATACATGGAACAACTAGAAGGATTTCAGTTATTAGATAAACCTAACATTGTTTTCAAATTGAAGAAGGCATTATATGGATTGAAGCAAGTTCCCAAAGCTTGGTATGCAAGGTTGGATAAGTTTGATACATCAAGGATTCAATATAGGTACCACTTGTAACAGATTTGGCTAGGGCTTGGGGTTTGCATTCCTCGAGGTCAGAGGTTCGACTCCGCTTCGTAGTGGGAAATGTGTAGGTTAGTAAATAGTGTGCCAGTTCTTGCTCCGATGACCTCGGGTATAGGAATGTACTTTTCCATAAACATTTTCTAACCCAGGGTATAGGAATGGACTTTTCCATAAACATTTTTTACCCGAGGTATAGGAATGGACTTTTTCATAAACATTTTACTGTGTCACTACTTATTGTGGCAAACCAGATCTTGTTTTTTATTGTAAACGAAGGCACAAAAAGGATTTGCATACATTTTAAGTGTTATAGTGGTGTGCTACAGTGGTAAGAAAAGTTCCTCGTGGGCAAGGCTCATGGTTGTAAGGTGCATGGAGTTCTATAGTGGTGTGCAAGGCTTCATGGCATGCAAGGTTCATGGTTTCAAGGTGCGGGGTGTGCAAGGCTCGTGGTCTGGGGTTTTAGTATCACCTGTACAATTTTTTGCATTTGCAATGGAGTATTTACCAAGAAACTGCATGGAAATATTCTAGGTTCAGCTATGGGAGATGCCATTTTCTGGCACCATAGATAAAGAGCAATTACAACAAGTGTTCAAGGTAACCTTCCCATATCTTTGCAGTTGTATTAAGTCGGTAATTGGTGATGAAATAATATGTCTGAGGACTCAAAGGATTATTTTTACTTTACATTTGGTTTCAATTTTCCTCTCCAATGCCATTGATTTGGAAAATTATTATCAAATGCTACAAAGTATAGTAGTAAAGATAGTCAATGATGTTTTCCCGATGAATAATGCATTACTCCAAAGTGTCCAAGCTTATGATCTGTGGAATGGAGAAGCCTATGTAGGAGGACTCTTTCCAAGGAATTATCTAGTTCATAAGTAGGAATATGTAGAAATTATTGAAGCAATGAAAATATCCAACAAGTTGGACTGTTCTGGGCATTTATATAAAGTGCTTGCCAAATTTCATTTTGAACTGGGTAATGCAGCAGTGAGTTTAAGATCAAAAGAAAGTATCATGCAATTTCAATCATCCTGGCACATGAGTGTAATCAGATAAGCAACAAAAGCTCCCTCAACAAGTTCCTGATATTAATATCATAGTGAAATCATAGTCAAATAATCAAGTTGTAGCTACTCACGAAGAATTTGGAGAAAATTCTATGCAATGCACTATTGTTGGGGGTGAATATCAATAAAGCACCTTACCAAAATGATGTATTTCCCAATTTGTCTTTACATATATATTAGCTAGTATAATATATATTTTGGAGATAGGCTGAAGGGGGAAAAAATGTAATCCTGTAAAGAATTCTAGCCATCCTTACTACCAAGCTTGATGGTAATCATATGTATTAGAAATTTTGGCAAGGCTAGTAGGTGCAAATAGTTAGAAGTCATGAATAATACCAGCTATTTTTGATAGCATGTCAAAGCATTTGGCATTTTTGTAATTAAAATCCATATATATTAATATAATATATAGGCTTATAGCCTTTTGTTTAAAAATAAATAAAGGTACCAAAAATAGTAATCTTTACTTCAAAGAAAAAAATCAAATTTCGATTATGGTTGTGTATGTTGATGACATAATTTTTGGAGGAAATGAAGCTATGTGTAAGAAGTTTGCAAAAGAGATACAAAAAGAGTTTGAGATGTCTATATTTGGGGAGATGAATTTCTTCCTTAGGCTACAAATCAATCAAACAAATAAAGGTATATTCATTTCACAATCAAAGTATGCCAAAGAAATGTTGAAAAAGTTTAGAATGGAAGACTCTAAATTAGTATGTACTCCTATGGTTACTAGTTACAAACTGAGCAAGAATGATGAATCCCCTAAGGCTAATCAAAGCAAATACAAATCAATGATTGGTGGACTAATATATCTAACTACTATTAGACTGGATATCATACATGTAGTTTGTCTTGTGGCTAGATTTCAAGAAGATCCTAGAGAGTCATATGTTGCAACAGTGAAGAGGATATTTAGATACTTAAAGGGCACTCTAGATCATGGCTTATGGTATCCAAAGGATGTTGGTATGTGGCAACTGATCATGCTATACTGTACACTCTTCATGTATCCTTGCTGGGTTCTGGGGCCGAGCTGGGCTCCAGGCGAGGGTTCAGGGGCGGGAGCCCCCAAATTTTTTTTTCACCTTTTTTCATTTTGTCACTGAAAAAGGAAAAGCCGACTTTGTAAACCCTAATTTCTGGAAGCTTCTAAAAGCTTGTTATAAGTGGCTAGGATGGAGAGTTGTAGTATGACATTATTCGCAATATTGTAATAGGTTTTGTATTGGATAATAAAATCATTGGATGGCTGCGGTTTTATGGATGTAGCCCAGATTGGGTGAACCACGTTAAATTCTCTGTGTTGTCTTCTATGTGTGATTTATTACTCTATTTTATTGTTCAAATCTGCATTTAACTTGTTATATATCTGCCTTCTAACCTAACAAAGGATACTAATTTCATCTTGAGTGCTTACACAGATGCAGATTGGGATGGTTGTGTTGATGATAGGAAAAGTACAAGTGGTGGTGCATTCTTTCTTGGATGTAGATTGGTATCATGGCTAAGTAAGAAACAAGATTCAATTTCTTTATCTACTAAAGAGGTTGAGTACATTGTAGCAACATCTTGATGCACACAAGTGTTGTGGATGAGGAAAAAATTGAAGGATATAAAAGTGGTGTATGATGAGCCTATTTCTATCTTTTTTGACAATACAAGTGCAATAAACATTTCAAAGAATCTAGTGATGAATTCAAGGACAAACCATATTTCAATCAAATATCACATTTTGAGAGAGAAGGTTGTGGAGAATAAAGTGAAGCTTGAATATGTGCCTACAAAGGATCAAATTGTTGATATATTCACTAAGACTCTTCCTAAGAATAATTTTTAGTATCTCCAGGAGAAGTTGGGGGTTATTGCCCCTCCTTTGAACTAGATGCATAAGGAGATGCATCCATCCAGTGGATCTCAATATTCACTCTTTATTTTGCATTGATGTTGGTGGCTACCTCTCAGGGGGAGTAGGTAGTGGCATTGATGATTGTTGCAGTGGTAGCTGATTTGGTATAGTTTGGTGTGTGCTTATAAGGGGGAGTATTTAGAGTAGTAAAGGAAAAGTGTTGCAAAGCACTCATCTGCATGCTATTTGATGTCAAAGGAAGAGAACAAATAGTCCAAATATTATGTCCTTTGCTATTGATGTTATAGGGGGAGAGAGAAACATGTGAAAAATAATAAGTAATAAGTGGGAGAGAAAGTCATATGTCATTCAAGGAGAAAGAAACAAGTAAAGAAGAAAAGCTACAAAGGAGGAGAAAAGAGAAGAGGAAATTGGTATGGAGCAGATTTGTCGTGTCTTTGATGGTTTTTCACATCATGTGTTATCATCAATGACAAAGGGGGAGATTGTTGCAAGTATGAGTAGGTGTTTTCATTGATTTCAACAATTCTATGTTATCATTGATTTATGTAGTTTAATGAGATTGTTGCAAGAGTGTGAGCAATTGATGCTTTGATTAGTTGCATTATGCTGTCATTAGTAAAGCTACTGGTGTCAACCTATAGCGTTTCTTTGATAAGCTTCTATCTATGGTTATGGAAGTGTTAAAGATGATGAGGATGTGTCTCTAGTGCTTGGTTTCCAAGTGCTTTAGAGAAAATTTGATAAAAAAAGGAAAAAATGTGTTGTAGTGGTATTCTAGGTTATAGAGTTGTGTTTTGGTTTTGCTCCATATTTATTCTAGGTTGAAGATATGCCTGTGTGATTCAAATATATTGGTGAGAGGTGTTATATTAAAGATTTGGTGTGTTGGATCATTGTACAAAAGAAGTTGTGTTCACTAGTGTGTAACTATGTATTGCAAAGGTGTTTGGGAGAAATGTTTTTGCTCCACATTTCTCCACAATTGTGTTTCAGGTCTTGTGATTTTGAAGGTGTGATGATGATGCTGGTAGTTTGCTTCAGTCAAGAGGATTTGAGGTCTTATGCTTTGAAAAATGGTTTTCTAAGTAACAATGTATGGAAAAGTTGTCTAAGTATACTGGGTGTGTACATTCTTCAGGTGAAAGTTGTTGTGAAGGAGTTTGTTGGATTTCAGGGTGTTTGTGGAATATTCTAGATCATGTTCAAGTGTGGTGTGTGGTTTACAAGTTGTCCTTGGGTTTGAGGAAGCGTGTACTTAAAACTTGAATGGTGTTTGCATGGGTAATAGTTGACCTAGTGTTTACACTACATGTGAAGGATAAATATTGTTTAAGGAAGTGTGTGGTTGAGTGGTGTTTTTGATTTGTGTCCCAATTAAGTTTTGATGTGGTCCACATTCACTTCTATCTACCATGGAAGTGTTTTGGCACTGACCTAATTTGAATTTTCTCTTTTGAGGTGCATAGCTAATCTTGGAGAAGGGTTTCAAGGTTGAAGATGGTATAGGTATGAGTCAATTTATTTGAGGATGTTAAGATAGATGTGAGAGATGTGAATGATGTGAAGAGAATTGTGTTAGAGTGAAAAATTAAGGAATGCAGTGTGAGCTTCCATGTGTTAGTTTACTGGATGCAGTAAGTAGAAGGTGGCTACATTCTTTAAATAGGTTGTGAAGGTGTTGATGCCATTGTGGTGGATTATTTATTGTATTGAGATGCTTTTCTTTGTGTAACATTCCTTCTCTATCTTCTTTTCTATTCTGATAGTGAACCTTTCTTCTTTGGGCAGTGAGCCTTTCGATAGTGAGCCTTATTGTATTTGGTGTTGATATTACTTATATTGTGAGCTAATCCTCACTATGGTTTTTCCCTTATTGGGTTTGCCATGTAAATTTGGTGTTCTCTTGTGTGTTGTGCTAAGTTGTTTTAGTTTCTATTATTTACTTTTCATCCTAATTCATCATAACAATTTTAAGGGTTTAATAAATGAATGCAAATTTGAATGTTAATGAGGGTTTTAAAGTTTTAAGGTACTGATAGAGATTTTTAAATTTTACAAATTTTTGGCTGGTTCCATGCAAAATTTATCATTGTCACCTTTATGCTTAATGGTCGTATGTTAGGGTTGAAGGGTTTTTCACCCTTGTTCAAATTTTTCAAAACTATTACACGCTTGCATTATATTTTCATGGTGACCCACTGTACCAGGTCACCAATCATCTTAGTTATGACTCATGTCATCGTGCCCATGCTATTACCGGCCCCGTTGCTTAGGCTCACCGATCACCGGATGTTTGTTAAATTTTAAATATTTCATGGTCAGCCCAAAATATTTCGCCGTTTAAAGACTTATGTCTTAAGTCTTTTATTTATTCGAGGGGTTGTTGCCTATTACCTAGCCCATGGCCCCTTCCTTATAATGAACAATATGCACGTGCAAAAATCCAAGCCATTAGATTTAATGGTCAAAATCCAAGCCCTTGCGCACACGCTGTGCAGTATTAAAAAAATGGATTTTGGCTAGGCCGCGCAGTGTGCGTGATTGCGTCACACATCCTTCAATTCAAGTGGGACCCATTTCCTATTGTCAGCTTGATCTCCCATTGCAAAGGATCAATGTTTTGATGTACTGTTGGGTCTTAATCTAAGTCGTAGCATGCGTACCATGTAGAATATTAAATGGTTTCACCTAACGCCTTGCACAGTCTGCGCGATGGTGACACGTGTACTCTATTGGCATCATAAGGAGGCTGGATGGGGCCCGCAGGTGGTACACATATTTTCTAAATGGGGGAAGTATCATTGGCTGATGGATCTGCCATGCGACAACATGGAATTTTCATATGTTTTTGACTCAATTTGAGTCATTCAATAAGACAATGCATTGGTGCATCGACAACTCATTTTCAAAACACAAAATTGGCCATATGATGGCTAGTGAGGCTCTGCATATGGCAAACATTAATGGTGCAAGCTCTTCGAAGGATATCAAACTGATCTCCATGCATGTGAGGGGCTAATTCCTAGAAATTATGATGAATTGTATGTTGATTTCCATGTACCTAGGAATTAATGGTGGTGAAACAGATGCCAACGAATAATCGCTCACTCACTCGTGCTTCAATTAAAGCATTGATGATCGTTTCATTTATTTTCTCAATAAATATGGATGATGGCTTTTCATTTTCACCATAGAAATTAGGATTTTGGAATTCTCTATGAATCTGTAGTAAGTACTTGAACCTGCGAAGGTTTTGAATTTGGGTGCAAAATGAGCAAGCTGATTGCTTCTCCTTCGTCTGTACGTAGGTCTACAAGGGTGAATAGGTGAAGGTATCACGAAAAGGTGCAACAACATGAGAAAAGTACATTTCCAAGTGCTCTTATCCATTGGGAGTGTTGGTGTTTAAAAATGCAACCTAGCTAGGATTTGTAATTCTCTAAGAGGTAGCCAACCTCTTTATTAAAGAACCACAAAGGCTAGTGGCCAACTGACAGGAAATGGAATGGATACACATTTCCCCTGCACTTCAGGCTCTGTAAGACCTAGGGGGGTAACCCTTTAGCAACATCAAACAATCTAGATACACAAGTAACAGGATATTGCTTAACAGATTATGTTCTCACAAAATTGTTGAGAAACTTAAAATATCACTCAACATTGGCAAGATATTGAATGAATTTCACTAATCAGCATGGAGAACATGACAAACACAACTCAGCAAAATATATTGGAAATGGTTTTTTGATTTAAAGAGTTGGGACCAAACTGAAAACAACAGAAACATGATAATGGACCAGTGCCATAAAAATGGGCTATGGAGTCATATAACTAGCATTCATCTTTCAGTGTTGAACATGCTCTTAAGGTCTTGCAAATGTTGTCACATTATGACAACTAGACCACTGAAACTTTCTCTGATAATTCTTCTTATGAATCCACCTGAAGCATAACACTCCTGTCACATTTGTCAAAGCAATTAAAATATCCCTGAACAATAATCAATAATAAAAGTAGCTTGTGCTTTATTAAAGCAATTATACCATTCATAGAACAGAAGGCAGCAACAAATGTAACTCAAATGCAGCCAATTTGCATGAACAGATTCAGACAATTTTATTATTGAATCCAAAGCAGCATTACAATTCAGCCATGGAGACAATTATCAGCTAAAATAAACATAACATGACAATTCAGAACATACACTTTCAGATTAAAATGACTAACAGTCATATTTCCCCCTAGCTTTACAATCTACCCATAGCTTCTTCCTGACTTGCAAAGCTTTCAGAAATTGGAACCCTTTACAATGAGAAAAGAAGAGAAGATATAGAAAATAGAAGAAACCGAGAGCAGCCCCAAAACTGATCTGGAATTGCCATCTGGAAGCTCCATTCATCGTTGATCAAACTGAAAAGAATATCTCTTCATTCTTTCTCTGTAGCAACAAACATATTCCCTCAAAAAAAACATTTGCTCATCATTGCCAAGCAACAGAAAACATGCCCATGTGGAGATTCTCATTATTTCACCCAGCTGGAAAATATCTCTTCCCGTGCAAATTCTATTTTTGTCTTTTTTCACAATGCTGCACTTTATTTCCAATTTCCAGCCAATATAAAGTATTTAACTTTATAATGGAGCCTTCATTTTAATTTCCACCATGTCTTTGCATTATTTACCTCTCATAAATAAAATGATCAATTTAATAAAATCACTTTATCCATAAGGCAAAATATTACCTGTGCCCTTCATTTTCATTTTAAAATGTTTTCCCAGCAAACGTTTAAAATATTCCACACTAAAAATACTTCTTCAGATATATTTTCTCATTACCCGAGACATGTAAAATCCCACAAAATTTAATAGGGTAATATTAAAATAGTTTCACCCTTGCTTCCACGGGTAATATTTTACCTCCACCTGTTTACCATTTAAAATATTTGCACTTTAAATATTTCATTATTTACCTCCTCGGGAAAAATACTTAACCTTAAATGTTTTTCCATGTAAACATTGCAACGGGCCCACCTCAATTTTAAATCTCAAACTATGTAACTTTTGAAAAAATATTAAAAAAAGCTCCCTCCGTGCATTCTCGCACACCTCGCGACATTTTCCATGATGTCATCTTTCCTTTTGCGAGGCTTGTGAGATTTACCCTAAACTTGTTTTTTGTTTGCTCCCGGTTGCTCGACATTCATGGCGGCCTCCACTTCACTATGTTTGCGAGTTTCCTTTGGCTGACTGTGGGCTGTGTCTTCCCTCTCACTGGATGCGCCACACACTCACTGGCCACGTCCACCCAACCAGCGTGCGGGCCTCCCCTGCAACAGGCCACACCCACCACTTCCTGTTGGTTGCGCCCTTGCTAATGCCCATGCCTACCATCTAACCTTCTTCCTAATGATGCGGGATTTCACCTTGCTCGTTGGCTATCTCCTCCTGCTACGCAGGGGTGTCTTCTCACATGCTGGTCACACCCTTCAATGGTTCCATTTGCTTGAACATTATTGTAGCCTCCATTTATGTGCGTTGAATGATCATCATGCCTCTGCAAATTCAGTTCAATCCATTCTACCTCTGGACGCACCCACTATTCATGTGACCAACGCACCTCCCCCTACTACTTGCTGCGCAGGCTCCTTCATGCGCTGATGGATGCCTATGATCAGTCACGAGGCACCCAGCTCTCGCACCATACTCAGTCCACTGGCTGGTTGTGCTTGTTGCTTTCAAGTTTCTAATGCCTTTCAACAATCTGTTTTATCCACATTCTGCATTAGTGATGGCGCCTATCCATTCATACATTTCAATAATCAATTGTGCATATCCTTTGTTTATATGAAACATATTAGCCCACCTCAAAATTTCCCCCAAACAATTGTATGTAGCTGCTCAAACAATTTAATAGGATTAGATAAATTTGTGACTTTGTCCTATGGGAAACCAAGTGAGGCACCACTCTTTATCATATTTCTTTCCATACCATCATACTTCTGTAGCCTAAGCAGAGAGTATCATTGATTAGTGATTATTTGCAACAACAACCTAGTGTAATTTGAGGGACTATAAAGATGAGTAACTCTATGCAAACTGCAACATTTTCACCTTTACTTATGCTAAGCATGTCGGGTCCCCATGTGGGCCCGACTAAAAAAAATATTCATTTTCAAACAAGTTTTACATTCAAACGATCTGACACTTCCTTTTGGATACCTTTGAAGTTGAGAAACGAACTGGGTCTTCATCAGAAACTGTTTTCTAGCACTTTTGCAAAATGGTCAAAACAGGCCAAGTTGCCTCAGGAATCAATCTGGGAAACTGGTCAAATGACCTCTTAGAGAATTACAAAACTTGCAAGCATGTAGTCATTTGACCCGAGAATATAGTGCAAAAGACGGCTAAGAAAAATGTATCACGAGGTGGGAAATATTAACCGTCAAAGTTGCCCAGTCAGACTTTTTCTGAAACAGCAGCTGTTCTGCACCAATTAAAACTGATCCAACTGCCAATTTGTAAAATAGTAAAAAAACTCCCGGCGAGCTGCCATTAGAAATACAAGTTCATTAAGGTACCCCGAGCACATGTGCAAAAGGAATCTGCTTGAAACATAGTTGATCAAAAGTTATTAACGATCAAAGTTGATCACTCAGAAAGGCTGTCAGGAATGCAACTGCAAAACAAAACAAACCGCATTTGGTTGTGATCTGCTAAAAATAGCAAATCAGATCATGAGGCTCTAAAAACTGATACTCGAGATCATTCAGGTATGGAGAATATGGAACAACATTCATTTTGACATAACAGTCAACTGGTTGTGAAAACCCATCTCAAACAAGAAGCTGTTTCACAAAACAACAGTCTGCAAACAGCAAAACAGTGTCAAAACCCTCCAACTTCACTTTTCGAAACTCTATCAAAACTTATCATGGGAAGCTAAAATTTGACATGCCTGCTCACATAGGTCAATTGAGTATGCCTGCAAATGGGTTTTGCATGAAAATCAATAGGCTTTAAATTATAAGCCTCCAAAGTGGGTTACTCGAGACTGATTTATCTAGTGCACTTCTGAAAGTGCAAAAGCAAGATTTTGAAATGGGCATCTCAAATTTGCAAAATTTGAGAGTGCCATCAGGGAGGAAGACATAAAGTCCGTCCCAGGTGTTACTAGGTGCAACTCTCGGCTCAAAGGCCAAGTTGCAAGAGCAGAGGTGGCAGTGCTTGGCAAGGAGAGGAAGTCTGCAAAATATGAGAAGGGATAAAAGGCCAAGTTGAGGTACGGTCGTGGTTCTCTAGTTTGACAGAATTCAACCATTGATGTCTCTGGTGATTCTGGTGACAGTGATGCAGAGACTGACTCTGTTTACAGCTTTTTCCTCACGACTACGACTAAGATGGATGGTGTTAATGAAGAGGTCCTCGTGGTTTCTCCAATTACTGCGGTGACACCATGTAATGTTGCAGGCTCTGGTGATGTGAAGTGTGATGATGAAGAAGAGGTGGTTGTTTTGCCTCCCACTAAGGCAAAAACATGAAGTGGTTGTTTGTACCGTGGCCGTGGTGTTGCTTTGAGTTCCGAGTGATGGTGTGATTTTTGGGTTTTTTGTTTTTGTTGTGATGTTGATACTGGTTCTTTTTGGATTCAATGTAGATGTGGACGACAAGGCCTTGATGAAATTTTACTACGGGTATGGTGACATTGACTGGTTATGTGGGTTGTTGCAATTTTGATTCCCCTATTTGGTAAATGATTACATCCAACCGTATGGGAATTTTGAAATGCAAATGAAATTTTGGTGAAATGTAACTGCAATGAGCGCAATGCTTGTCACTCTCTTGTGCTATAAAAGAGATCTCAAGGCTCATTGCAATGGTTGGATTTTTTAGTCTAGAAGGTCGAGGTAGGGTATATTGAATGCATATGTTACAAAATCTTGTATGAATCTGCTAGTAAATGGTCTTGGGTATAGGATATATGTGAAATAGTCTTAATAGTTTTATGCACATTATTAATATCGTAAAAAATATAGAAAATTAAAGTATGTGCTCTCCTATGTACAGTTAATATAGGCAATGAATGAAAATATCAAATATAGTTTCAGTCATCTTCAATGGTTCATTTGAATGTATGATTCATTTTCTTGCCTTAACTCAAAGAGTTAATTAAAATGCTTTGAAAAGAGTTACGGGTCTGTGATAATTTGCTAAGGATATGGTAAGAAGTAATACTTTAAGTACTGTTTGTTTTTGTGATGTAATGCATTACGAGAATGGTCCACTCATTTCAGGGTTAAGTGTTTTGCATATGACAGAGTATTTCATGATTGACTCCTCTTGCCCAATTTGATGAAGCACTAGTTTATTTGTTAGGGATTCTTATAATACAATGAAATCAAAAAGTATCTACCTATGGATTCAAGGTTGGAACATTACTTAATTCAAATTTTATCCATTCTGAGATGCAAATCTCATATAATACTTGTATTCATAGCAAATATGTGGTTATTTGTGTAAAGATCAGCCAAACCTTTTGGTAAGCCATGTGTATTTGCAAGTTAGTAGGAATATATCTGTGTATTGGATTGTTCTTGTGACAAAGAGTATCAAATGAGCACAAATAGGAACACCCTCCTTGGTCTCACAGAGCCTAAAGAGTAGGAGTAAGGCCCCGAGAAGCTTTACCTATCAGTTGGCCACTAACTTTGATAGTTCTTGAGCATAGAGATTGGCTACCTCTTAGGGAGTTTCAAGGTTCAGCTGGAAAAAACAAAACACCAAAAAAATGGTGACTCTGCTGGGGAGAACTCGGAGAAATTTATAAAGAAAGAATCCTAGGTGTAGACTGTAGCATCATGGAGTCAAACCTTTGTTGAATTTGAACATTTGATTCATATATTGTAAAGTTTGAGGCCTGGAAAGGTTTTGGTTGCAACAAGATTCAAAGGATTTGTGAGTGACTCCGATGTTGGAGAAGACCTAGAACGAGATCTACTCTTAAATGGAATTCATGCTTCTTGAAGTTTATTCCTCTATGAAAAGAGGTGGCAACTCTGTCTAAAGAACTAGTTGAATTGTGAAGAAGGCTTCCAGATTTGCAGAATTTGCAGCCAGGGAGAAAGGTTAACAACTGCTACAAAGTTTCCAGGTATTCTCAAAAATATAAAGAAAGCATTATTCTGTTTGAAATAAGTTTATGATAAATCCTCAAGGATTGAGATGATATATGGTTCCCTATTAGATGAAATTTCATTAAGACATGGAATCATAGTAGTTATTTGTATGCTCCTAATGTGTAATACCTGAGATGATTTGAGAAGTATGCTTATTCTTGATTTATGCCTCTGAGAAAGCTTTAAGGCATAATGTTTCAGTCTATGTTTTGGAATCATGGTTGAATTAGTAAATGATACAATTGAAAACCATGTATGAAGTTGATAATGATTGAATATGGATATAAGAGAGTTTTCTTGTGAAATAGCAAGTAAAAGTATGTAAGGAAGATAGTCTTCACCAAGCCCTCAAAGGGATTTTGTTATCAAAAAATATATGCCATTGGCTTTGAGTGGTATTAAGGGTTTTCCAAACCTGATTCCTAAAAATATTAGAAAATATTTGCCAAAATTCACAGGGAAAAGTTCCAAATCAACCTCTAAGCATTTGCAAACATTCATGGATGTAATGGGGGATTATGAGGTAAATCATGAGGATGTTGTTATGAAACTGTTTGTTCAATATTTGAAGGATGATGCCAGGGATTGGTTGTCATATTTACCAGCATGTTCTATAGCTTCATGGAATCAGTTTAGGATGGAATTTGTAGAACAATTTGGAGAGAGAATAAATCCAAGTCTGGTAAGAAATTTTTTTATGGACATCCATAAAGAGGAGGATGAGTTGGTCCCTTCTTTTAATCTCATATTTTCCAAGATTATAAGGGAAATCCCTAAAAGTATAAGGCCAAATGATGTTGAATGTTTGGTTGTGTATTTGGGTGCATTTGACAAAAATATGAGCTATTTGTTAAGGGATAAAGAGCCCACAACACTACGCCAAGCATGTCAGATTGCTATGGATATTGAAAATAATCTGAAGTATTCAATGATGAAAGGATGCCTAAATGCTAATGCTAGTTATTTAGGCACATCTTGTGCAAATGAAATCAGTGAATCAACCAGTGAAGAACCATGCCAAGAAGATGAGACTCATGTTATCCAACTTTCTCCATCACCACAATGTGTTGAGTAGAGTAGATCTCAAGTGAACTATCCACAAGATGTAAGTTTTAAGTGATCACATGTCTTGTGCCAAAAGACTATATGATATAAAGAGAAGTCAAGGTGAATTGTCCCATGAATTGTTCCATAGATTTGTGGATGTGTTGCTAGAAATACCAGAAAGTGTCCATCCTAAAGAGTCAATGTGCATTGACTTGTTTTGTGAAATATACCAGTCAGGAAAAAATATGTTGCCAAAGGAATTGAATCTTGAAAGTCTACGCCAAGTAGTTGACTGGATCAAATTGGTAGAAGGAACTAGAAGCAACCATGTAAGACGTTATAAATTTCTAGGTAATAATGGTCATAGTCCTGACAAGGAAGAGAAAGGAATGGTGCAAATAGGTGAGGTAGGTGAATCATAATATAATGATTGTAGCTTGTTCACTAGCAATATATGGCTGGGTTATTACCAAAGTGGTGAAAAGCAAGAGGACTCCTACTGTGATGGAAGACATGATGTGTCTAAATCAGGTTCTTGGGAAGTATTAAAGGATGAAGAACTGGATGAGGTCTGAATGATTGCACCAATAAGTCATTTGGTCAATGGCTATGATTCTAATGTTGATGATGATCAGTCTTTTGCCAATGATCAAGATATTGATAACAAGGGCTATGGTATTTAGTCTAAGGGGTCTGAATGTAGTCTCACTATTGATGGATTCTCATGTTGTGATGGATGTGATGATACTGAGTCATGTCTTTCCTTTGTTGAATATGATTACCCCTAACAAATGAAGGGAGGCCCTCTTTCACAGGTTTGCAAGGGTTTTGAGTATGATGATAGGCTGTAGGGTTTTTATCCTTATGTAGAGGTAGAAAATGCTTCATTGACCAAATTGAATATAGTGGATAATCCCCTCTTTGATGAACCTTTATCCATAATAGTTGTTAAAGAAGAATCCCCTGTTTGGTACAAGGATAATCCACTTTTTGAAGATTTTGATGATGCTTTGGATGTATGGCAAGAGATGGTTGTAAGTAGTACACTGGTAGGTTCATTGATGATAATTCCTATGAAACTTTCAAATTTGGTACTACTATGGAGAGTGATGTGTATTTTGATGCACATGTAGATTATAAATTGGCTTTGAAGCTCATAAAAGATGAATGGCAATGTGACTCATGTGCAGGGAAATTGAATTGTGTCGAATATGATATCAACCAACATGAGTGTGTGGTTGAGTTCTTTGCTGATACTCCTCATCTCTTGGGTATCATTGTGAATTTTATCCCATTCAACAAGGATGGTGTCTTTGTGAGGCAGGGTAAATATTTTCTTACATCTGTCTATTTCACTTCTGACTCTTCAGAAGATTGCTCACCTAGTTTGATGCACAATGTTTTTGAAGGTTTCAAATTTGATATGCAGAGTGAATGTGATAAGGTGGAATATGGTTGTTTCCTTTTTCCACTTCAACTTGACAAGCCAGAGATTGATAAGCAAGGTAGTTATGAGGCAATTGGTATTTTTCAAAGTAGTACAAACTATTGGGAATTGCCTGACATTAGTATTCATCCAATGGAGGTATGCGAAAAAGGGGCCTTTGACAACGATAAGATTTGGCTCCAAATCTTGGAAGGTCTTGAAGCACCAGGTTTAAAAATTGAGGCCAATGGAATTGGATGAAGTCTCTTGACAAGGTATTCTTTGTATAGTGTTGTAAATTTTGTATATAGGTGTGGTTTGTTCTTTTCCTACTGTGTCTTCTTGTCTTATCCAGACAAGCTCCTGGTTTGTTGTTTTGGGCTGGTCCGCTTCTACCTGAGATCTAGATTCTCACCATACCCGCCAGGGGTATGCGTCCCCGAGCTAGAGCCACTGATAGAGCTTTTGAATTTTTTTAAATTTTTGGCTAGTTTCATGCAAAATTTATCATTTTCACCTTTGTACTGAATGGTCGTATGTTAGGGTTTAGGGGTTTGTCACCCTTGTTCATTTTTTTCAAAACTATTACACCCTTGCGTTATATTTTCATGTTGACCTGTTGTACCAAGTCACCAATCATCTTAGTTATGACTCATGTCATCATGCCCATGCTATTACTAGCCCCGTTGCTTAGGCTCACCGGTCACCAGATGTTTGTTAAATTTTAAATATTTCATGGTCGACCCGAAATATTTCACCGTTTAAAGACTTATGTCTTAAGTATTTTATTTATTTGAGGGGTTGTTTCTTATCACCTACCCCATGGCCCCTTCCTTATAATGAACATTATACACATGTAGAAATACAAGCCGTTGGATTTAATGGTCGAAATCCAAGCCCTTACGCGCATGTCGTGTATTATTAAAAAATGGATTTTGGCTAGGCCGCATGGTGTGCACGATTGTGCCACATGTCCTTCAATTCAAGTGGAACCCATTTCCCACTATCGGCTTGATCTCCCATTGTAGAGGATCGATGAATCTGATGCACCTTTAGGTCTTAATCTGAGTCGTGGCGTGCATACTGCACAAAATATTAAATGGTTTCACCTAAGGCCTTGTGTGGTCTGCACAATGGCAACATGTGTACTTTGTTGGTGGCATAAGGAGGCTTGATGGGGCCTGCAGGTCGTACATGTATTTTCTAACTGGGGGAAGTATCATTGGTCGATGGATATGCCATGCGACAACATGGAATTTTCAATATTTTTTGACTTAATCTGAGTCATTCAATAAGCCAACGCACTGGTGCATCAATGACTCATTTTCAAAACATAAAATTAGCCATGTGATGGCTAGTGAGGCTCTGCAAATGGTGAGCATTAATGGTGCAAGCTCTTCGAAGGATATTAGTCTGATCTCCATGCATGTGAGGTGATAATTCTTGGCAATTATGATGAATTGTACGCTGATTTCCATGTACCTAGGAATTAACAGTGGTAAAATAGACTCCAGCGAATAATCACTTGCTCGCTCATGCTTGAATTGGAGCATTGATGATCGTTTCATTAATTTTCTCAATAAATATGGATGATGGCTTTTTATTTTTACCATAGAAATTAGCATTCTGGAATTCTCTGTGCTTCTGTAGTAAGTAGTTTGTCCTGCAAACATTTTGAATTTGGGTGGAAAATGAGCAAGCCGATTGCTTCTCCTTCGTCTATACGTAGGTCTGCAAGGGTGAATAGGTGAAGGTCTCATGAAAAGGTGCAAAAAAATGAGAAAAGTACCTTTCCAAGTGCTCTTATCCATTGGGAGGAAGACATAAAGTTCGTCCCAGGTGTTACTAGGTGCAGCTCTCGGCTCAAAGGCCAAGTTGCAAGAGCAGAGGTGACAATGCTTGGCAAGGAGAGGAAGTTTGCAGAATATGAGAAGTGGAGGTACGGTCATGGCTCACTAGGTCGACATAATTCACCCATTGATGTCTCTGGTGATTCTGGTGATAGTGATGCAAAGATTGAATCTAATTATAGATTTTTCCTCACGGCTTTGACTGAGATGGCTGGTGTTAATGAAGAGGTCCTCACAGTTTCTCCAATTACTGCGATGGAACTGTGTAATGTTGCAAGCTCTGGTGGTGTGAAGTGTGATGATGAAGAAGAGGTGGTTGTTTTTCCTCCCACTAAGGTGAAAAAATGAAGTGGATGTCTGTACCGTGGCCGTAGTGTTGCTCCAGGTTCTGGGTGATGGTGTGATTTTTTGGGTTTTCCATTTTTGTTTTGATGTTGATGTTGGTTCTTTTTGGGTTCAATGTGGACCTGGACGACAAGGCCTTGATGGAATTTTTCTATGGGTATGGTGACATCGACTGGTTATGTGGGTTGTTGCAATTTTGATTCCCTTGTTCGGTAAATGATTACATCCAACTGTATGGGAATTTTGAAATGCAGATGAAATTATGTTTTGAAATGAAATTTTGGTGAAATGTAATTGGAATGAGCCCGATGCTCGTCACTCTCTTGTGCTATAAAAGAGATCTCAAGGCTCATTGCAATGATTGAATTTTTGAGTCCAAAAGGTCTAGGTAGGGTATATTGAATGCATATGGTGTAGAATCCTAGATGAATCTACTGGTAAATTGTCTTGGGTATAGGATATATGTGAAATAGTCTTAATAGTTTATGCACATTACTGATATAAAAAAAATCTAGAAAATTAAAGTATGTGCTCTCCTATGTACAATTGTTACAGGAAATGAATGAAAATATCAAGTATAGTTTTAGTTGAATCTTCAATGGTTCATTTGAATGTATGATTCTTTTTCTTGCCTTAACTCAAAGAGTGAATTAAAATTATTTGAAAAGAGTTATGGGCCTGTGATAATTTTCTAAGGATATGGTAAGAAGTAATACTTTAAGTACTGTTTGTTTTTGTGATGTAATGCATTACGAGAATGGTCCACTCATTTCAAGGTTAAGTGTTTTGCATATGACAGAGTATTTCATGTTGAATCCTCTTGCCCAATTTGATGAAGCACTAATTTATTTGTTAAGGATTCTTATAATACAATGAAATCAAAAAGTATCTACCTATGGATTCAAGGTTGGAACATTACTTAATTCAAATTTTATCCATTCTGAGATGCAAATCTCATATAATACTTGTATTCCTAAAAAATATGTGGTTATTTGTGTAAAGGTCAGCCAAACCCTTTGATAAGTCTTGTGTATTTGCAAGTTAGTAGGAATATATCTGTGTATTGAAGTGTTCTTGTGGCATAGATTATCAAATGAGCACAAATAGGAACACCCTCCTTGGTCTCACAAAGCCTGAAGAGTAGGGGTAAGGCCCTGAGAAGTTTTACCTGTTAGTTGGCCACTAACTTTGATAGTTCTTGAGCATAGAGATTGGATACCTCTTAGGGAGTTTCAAGGTTCAACTGGAAGAAAAAAAACACCAACATGTACAACTAATTCACCCCCCTCTTAGTTGTCTTATGCATTCAACAATAAGGCGGTTAGAGGAAATCTATATTTTTTCTTTAAGAAAGAAAGAAGGGGAGTGAGAAGTGGGGATCAAGAAAGGAGAATACCCACTACCATGGGGATATATTGAAATGGGGATGGAAAATCCTCAAAGCTCAAGGAGAGTGTGAATCAATGGTTGGGTTCACAAATTAGGTTTACTAAGTGTTGAATGCACTTTTGAGAAAAAGTGATGAGGCCCAAAATATTGTAAATAGAGTGAAAATAATCAAGGATCGTGGACAAAGTATACCTAACACTGAAGGAAATAGAATTGGGATAAATATTAGAATAAATTTATACCACAATAATAGAGGAAAAGAGAAAAGGAAATGGAAACTTGTTGGAATTGAAGGATCAAGAATACATGATAAATCATACTAGCAAGGGGAATTATACAATTCCATATATAAATAAAGGGAAAGTAATGAAAGAGAAAAATAGAATAACAAAGTAATGAAGAAAGGGATGCCAAGGAGACAAGTAGGGAAAACCCCAAAAGCTCAAAATTTTAGGACTTAGAGGAAAAAAGACATCAAGGTCTAGGGATCAGGGATACTAGATGCCATATGATTCTGAAGCATGATGATAAGAGGAAACCTAAAAACCCAAGATCAAAAGCAATAAAATTAGGTAGAAGTATTAAGGAAATTCATGAAAAGGTACACAAATAATGTTGAAGGGTATTCAATATTATAACTTGTGCCTTATCCTCAATAATTCAAAATGAAAATATAGTTAGAGGATCATGCCAATATGTTCTCCCTCTTACCCATGTGTATACAATATTAGTTGGATTCATTTTCTAGGGAATACTGTAGTTGTTATATTTTGATGCATGGTAAGAGTGAGTTTCATTTTCTTATTGGAGGTTTTTTAAGTTCATATGTAGCTAATGTTGGAATGAGCTTAGTGACAAATTTTGCGGTGTATAATATATTAGGTATGGATACTTAAGGGATTTAAGCTTAAGTGATTATTTATATTTAATTTTCCAATTGTGAATACCTTAGAGAATACCCTAATTTTTCTCATAAACTCCCAAGTTAAAGGTGAATTTACCCACTCACAAGAATTGGTCCATTTTATACCACTATTTGAGCATAATTATTTCCCATTGACTTAGTTTACATATCCTTGGTCTTAGGTTATAGTGATAGTATTTAGGATTTGTAGAGAATACAAATTTGAGCACCAATAATAGCTCAACCATATAGAAATCCCCACACATGATAAAAGATGCAATAGGAAGAGACTCTATAATTCAATTCTAGAGAGATCTTTCAACACCATCATTGGAGGGATATTTGTTCACAACCCCAAGAGAGTGAACTTATTAATATTAAAGAGGACCCAAAAAGAATGGCTAGTAGGGTCACATCCATAACCCATTATGTGATTATCACCTAGGAAAAATGAAAGTGGAAATTACTTTTCAAACAAGTTCATGATCACTACATAAAAAGTAATTTTTTGGCTTGATGATATGATAAATTATATAAATCATGACCCATACAATTTTTAACTCCTATAAACAAAATAAATTGAGGTCAAGAAATATTTATTGAGCATTTCACATGATGTATTTCCTTTCGGGATCAATGATATGCCAACATTCCATGAAATAAAATTTATGAAAGATGTGAACCAAGAGTCATGTCATCAACATTGATCTTGTCAACAAATCCATAATGGTTCTTAAAAACTTCTTCCTCTATAAGTGAAATTAAAATGGATGAATAAAATCCAATTAGGGCCTTCTTTTTCTAGTCTAGATTCACCCTCTCTATCTCATGTAATTATCTATGGGAAAAACATGAAACAAGGGGATTTAAGGTATATAAGAATCTGAGTGATGAAATAAAACAATCCACAATTGACATTCTATTGAAACTAGCTCAAGTGGCCATTTTTTATGACTCCCTTTTGGGTTGGGAACCAATGGCTTAATTATCCTTAATAGGATTTGAAACCTAACATCCAAAAACCAATGGTTATGGGCCAAAGCCTTTAGGATCGCAAAAAAATTATTCACAATAGTTTAACCATTCTTATTTTTTAGTTGACCCCCAAAAATTCCTTGGGTGGAAGCTTGGAATGTTGAATAACCAAGGGGTAATCTTAAATTTTATGGTTCAAATATTGGAATTTGTAACGCCCCACCAAAGAACCCCAGAGGACAACATACCTTTACTAAAATAATGGCACAAATTTTTTAAAGTACACTAACATGGAATGTAAACTATATCTAAGCATAACATATAAGTTAAGCTATGTCTTCTAAGGTTCCATAACTGCATTATGAACATAACTACTGAACAAGATCTAAACATACATCATGGATTGACTAACAATAAGAGTTCATTTTAAATCCATTGCATTAAATGAATAAGCAACATACATTTCATACATAACATTAGATAAATAGTCATCAAGGATCATAAATACAGAACCAAAAAGTACATATACAAATTACCTTACATGAGAGTGCAACATAACTATTACATCTTACATCAATGCTTCCCTGAATACAATGGGAATAATACATCACGATTACATTGTATGATACAAATGATATACAAATTCAATACATAACATAAGCAACTATCTCTTTGAACTGGTACAAGATCCAGAATCTGCTACATAAGGTACTGTAAGTGTGGAATAAGTAATGAGTAAAATAACAAACAACACTTCTTAATAAGACATTATATCAAGAGATTCAACAATAATTAATCTAATTAAAACACGAAAACTCTTGAAAGCGTCATATTGCTCTCTATCTCCAAATATTTATTAAATCATAGGGATCTCATATTTGGTAAGCATTGTGACTATTAAAATGCCAATATAGAGAATGAGATGCTGCTAAATGCAATAATCCAATCCTATATGATGATGGTTAAATGATAATGATGAAGCTACTGTACTCTAAATTGACATGGATATGATAAAAGGAAGCTATAGTAAACTATGATGCAGCCATGATTATGATTACTATTCTAAAATACTATGATTACTTATTTATAAATGATAATTCTATTTCTAAGATGCTTGATTGCTCAAATTGTTATTCCTACAAAGTAAGTTTGCACAAAGTTGGGATCCTTTTCCTGTAGAAAGAGGCTGTATTTATAGATTCTCGACAACACATTTGTGAAGGGGCATCAAGGCAAAGGTTTGGATTTGATTTGAAGAATTGAATGGTGAAGGATGAAGAAGCCTGAGAAGATTATGGAGATTGTTCCTCCCCACACAAACATTCAGCCAGATGATAGGAAGAATCAATGGAAGAAGATGAAGAAGTTCACCTGTAAATTTGTCTCCAAAATTGCCCGTGAAGGTTGAGATGAATTAAATTAGACATATAATATCCAATTTGGTAAGTGCACATTTTGAGTGAAAAAAAGAAATAGTTGTAGAATACCCTCTAATTGAATTTTTGGATTTATTCAATTTAGGAAAAATAAGATATTTAATTTAATAAAACAAAAACTATAGAAGTCTATGTTTATTAAATAAATATGGAAGAAATATGATAATTAAATAAAACAAAAGAATAAAACTTGTTTATTTAATTTAAATGGGATGATAATAGATAATTAATAGAAGAATTTAATAATTAGATACAACAAAGTATTAAATTTGTTTATTTAATTAAGAAGGAATAATATAATAGAGATTGAAGAATTAAAAGATGAACTATATAAATAAATATTTCTATTTATTTAATAGTAGAGGAATTAAAGGTTAATTAACCATATAAATCGTATTTAATTAATTAGATTATCCAGACCATTTTTAGGTGTATACATTTTGCCCCTCTTTGAAGTGATGTGTTTACGCATTGCTTCAAAGAAAATTTTGCTGTTGTTGCTAGTATCGACGAAATTTTTTTTAGATATGCCCGAGACATTGATTTTCAGGTGATGATGGATATATGCCCCCTTGTGAGATAAATTGATGATTTTTGGATTATTTTTGAATTTTTGGAAATTTTCAAAAAAATCAATTTTTTTCATGATTTTCTGTTGATTTGATAAAGATTTGATGATGAAATAATTTATCTCCCGACAAATAGTGTGTAAAATGCCCTTGTGATGAAGTATGAATTAAGGCTCCAGTAAATAAAATAAATTAATCCCATAGCGCATAGGTTAGCTGTTTTAGCACATGGATAAATTAGCGCCTAGGTCAAATAATTTAGCACATAGATAGGCTAGATTAGCGCGTCAGTTAGTTCAACACATAGGGAAGTTTTCGTAGCGCATAGGTTAGATGAAATGGTGCATCCATTGTTGTAGTGCTTTGACTGTCTGAAGTGGCACGTTGACCTCTTGAAATGGCACGTCCAATGTTTTAGCGCATTGACCGCCTGTTTTAGCGCATTGACCGCCTGTTTTAGCGCATTGAGATGTTTTAATGGCACATTGAATGTTGTGGCGCATCAAAACATTGTTTTGGCGCATCTAAGTCAAATGATAGAGTTTGTCAATTTTGTCCTTGTTTTTGTCAATTTTAATCGTGTCAACCATTGATTTGATATGATTGATGATCTCAATAGAGTAGATGATGTTCAACCTCATGATAGGCAAGGTTTGATTTGATTAAATCGACGATAATTAACCTCATGATAGATGAGGAATAATTATAGTTTGATTGATAAACCTCATGATAGGCAAGGTACAATTTTTAAGATTGATGATTGACCTCATGATAGGTGAGGTTCAATGATGGTTGCTCACGAGATTTGATCAAAGTATCACCAGAGCTATTTAGATTTGATAGGCTGATTGATGTTTGATGAATTGACAAGATTACTGATTTTCGATGTTTCATGATGATAGGAGTCACTGACGAACCTACAGATTCGAGAGCGTTTTCCTAGGAATTTCGATTTGATATCGCAGCTAATGCAACCTGAGACAACAATGATTTCACGTTGTGGTTTGTTGTCTTTTTTATCTATGCCCCAGATTAGGATTAATCGGGGTCTCCTGATAGCCTTAGTAGAGAGGTGGCATAGCGAGCATAATACCTTCCACCTTCCTATTGGTGAGATGACAGTCACTCCTGAGGATGTATGGCGGATTTTGAGGATTCCCGTTGTTGGTGACATTATATTATATGATTCTTCAGAGCAGGGTGGGACTGATGCTCTACGTAGAGTATTTTAGGATGATAGGATTTGTGGATACGAGATTCCATGGTGTGAGATGGTGGATGCCTATGCCACCCTACCTTTTGTTCTTGCTGGTTTTATTGGAGGGTTCCTTTGTCCTGATCATAGGTCAAATGGAATTTCTGCTGGTTGGGGTCATGCGTTGGAGAGTATGATTGTGCATGGTACTAGATATACATGGGTCATGTGTATGCTTGCTCATCTTTATCACGATTTGCATTCGGTTGTTTACCTCTAAGGTCTCAGTTTGTCCACAGGGGTTACATTACTATAGGTGTGGGCATGGGAACATAGAGTTGTTACGCACCCAGTGATGATGAGATAATGACCCACCATGAGGCCATATGTGCATATTTACGCAGGTCGTCTTACTCAACTTAGAATGGGTAAGTTGCAGCATTAGAGGAGAGTGTTAGACGATGTTGAGGCTATCACATGGTGGCCTTATTTAGATTGTGAGCAATGGGATGACGATGATATTCAGTTGCCATATCTCTCTCAGTCGTTGTTACTGATTAGTTAGACTCATTGGGTTTTGGAGAGATTTTTGTTCAGGAGGGTGCTCAGGAAGTATGGTATTGTACAGGGTATGCTCCAGGGTGTTTCCCATTATGGCTGTCATCAAATATATTCTACAGATTGGGGACCTTTTCTTTCATATAATGTTTTCATTCAGGAGTACGATGGTCTACAACCTTTAGTTTGGGATATTCGTCATGATATTATCGAGGGTCTTGTTACAATGGATTTTGCAGATTATCTAGCTATACATCCCTTTCCACGGATTACCATTCTTGATGAGATAGTACCATTACCTTTTGAAGAGGAGGTTGTTGTTGAGGGCAGTCGTGAGGAGGAGGGTAGTAGCGATGATGAGGGGGATGGAGATGAGGAGGGAGATGATGACAGTGGTGATGATGGAGGAGGTGGTGATGATGGAGGAGGTGGTGGTGATGGAGGAGGTGGTGGTGGTGCAGGTGGGTCGGGTTCTCTCATAGATGTGTGGGATTTTATGGTGCCTTGTAAGAGGTGATCATTGATAGCTCCTACCGAGCAGCGTGTGTAGATCAGGTTACCTTCACAACATCAAAAAACTCAGATTGCGAGTTTATAGGTGCAAGTGTAGACCTTACAGGGGTAGTTGATACAGGCTCGGGGTTTATTTGTCCAGACATAGACTCAGATACAAACATAGGCCTAGTCTCATGCACAAACTCTTGCTTAGGTACATGAACAGTTGGCAGCTACTCAGGCATAGATTGCCTCATTGACAACCGAGAGAGATGCAATTAGACAGGTTGCGGATTAGGCACAGGTTACTGCTGATAGATTACAAAGATTGGTTGATGGTACATCTGTTGCTGATTATATGAGACAGGTTCTCCATGTAGCTCAGGAGGTGGAGTACTATAGAGGTTGGTACCATGACATTATTCCCTCAGAGTAGAGAGTTAGTTATGCCGAGTCTTGATCAAGGAGGACTCATTCTAGGACCATTAGCATGGGTGTGACACAACCTCCACGGAGAGACCCGAGAGATCCAGGTATGTTTGGTGGGAGAGGTATTGGTCCAGAGATGCCTGCACCATCTAGAGCTAGCACCACATAGCCCAATGATTGCACTTTTTGATGTATACTTCAATTTTTTATTAACACCCATTTTTTATGTTGTATCTCTTTTTATTTCAGACATCATTGTATACTTGACATTATGATTTTTGAGATCTATATGATATGCGATGGATTGATCGATTTATATGTGTTCTATATGGTTCTATGATGGATGCATTTAATTCTATGTTCTATATTTCATGTGATGATCTATATGATACTGTTATGGATGCATTTAATGTTCATGTGATATGCTATGATTTATGATGTTCTATCTATGATGTTAAAATTGTGATTATGTGAATAGTGATGATGTATGGATGCATGATGTATGTAGTTATTTACATGGATCGATAAATGTATGATGATGTGTATATCTAAATTGCATGATAATGTAATCATATGCATGGTTATGGATGTGATGTTTCAATGATAGATGAGTGATGCAGATATATGATATAAGAAATGGGTGAATGAATGATGACTATAATGATAATTTTAATGTATGTTTTATGATATGATAAATGGATGAATGAATATGCAACTACATAGAGATTTGTTTTTGATAGTTTGCTCATGCAATTTTATGATGTGATGCACAAATGAAGAAATGACATGATTAATACAAATTATTTGATGAAATGTATGAATGATGAAATGCTATAATAATGTTTTCTAATGTATGCAATGAAAATGATTATGCAGCTATATGATAATGATGATGTTTTTGTTAATGTCAAGTTTACTCAATCCATTAATAAGGAAAGTTAACATCATTTATAAATTGGTTACCCATCTTTGGAACAATATACTCTGTAGATGCAAAACCAACCTAAATGCAATCTAATGTAATCATGCAAAAGTACATATGCAAAAATTGTCACCTTAATGGTCCTTTTATCATGATTTTTATCATCATTGAGCCTTTAAAATGTTGAAAGTGAGTACAAGCATTGATGGTATGAGTTAAACTATGATGACCTGAGTACTAATTTCATGATTTTTGATATTGCAAGTTAACACAAGCATCTAAGTATAATTAAACTGAGATGACGTGAGCATTTCTTGCATAAACAGACAAGAATTAATCATTATAGTGTGTGAATTCAGAATGTCATCAGTGATACTTTGTAGAGAATGTCTCGTGATAATTCACACAATAATAATTAAATCACAAACAATAGACAAAGAAAATATCATTCTCCTTCCTAGCTTCTCTAGTTCAATACATCATTGAGTTGCTCCAAAGAAATGATAACAATAATCAAAATACAAAATTTTGAACATTCAAGCATATAACGATAAAATCATAATTCAAAAGAATATCATCCCTCTAAAGTTGTAAAGTTGTCTTGATTTAATTTTGATTTCAGCTATTTGATATAGATGGTTGATTTTATTGAAATGCTCTGATGTTTGATGTATTGATGTTCGATGTATGTTCAACGTTGGGTTTCATTGTGATCATTGTGTTTACTGTGTTGTCATATTGTTGTTTTCCTATTTGTTTAAGCTCAAAGTTTAATGCCCCCAGTGAGTTCAATATTTTTCCCCTCAAGCTAGGGTGAGACATGACCACATTGCAATGATATGATATTGAATGGAAATGATGGTGAAAGTGAACGACCATGACATGCCTCTAATAAATGGAACTATTGTTTAAATAAGAAGTAGTGTCTATTTCCAGGTTTTCACTACATATTTTTATTACACTTTTTCAGACTTTTTTTTTATGATTTTTTTGTATTTTTGTATTTTTGTATTTGTTTTGTATTTTTTCTTTCACCAAGATGCCTGTTTGCCAAGTTTTCATCAAGGCAACCTTTTTTTAGGACTTGAATTGTGCACTAGGTGATTCAGGTGTAGAACTTTCTAAGATGGATACTATTGATAGGTTCGTTGAATAGATCCCCTTCAAGTGTGGATAGTTGATAGGCTCTAGATCCATAGACTGATATGATAACAAAAGGACCTAGCTAGTTAGGTTCAAAATTTCCTTTCTTTTCTCTATCTTGTTGATTTCTAGGGTTTTCCTTTAGGACCAAGTCACCAACCTGAAAGACTCTAGGCTTTACCCTGTGATTGTAGCTTCTGGACATTCTTTGTTGGTATGCCTTCAAATGGTTTACAACTTGTTGATGATGTTCATCCAACAATTCCAATTCTTGTAGTCTAGAGATTCTATAATCCTCATCTGTAATTATACCCTTTAGTGATACCCAGAGTGATGGTATTTCCACCTCAACAGGTAGGATGGCCTCTGATTCGTATAACAAGGCATATGGTGTAGCTCCTATAGGTGTTCTAATTCTAGTTTAGTATTCCCATAGAGCAGGGTTTAGTTGACTGTGCCAATCACATCCAACATCATTGACCATTTTCTTTGGAATTTTTAGAATTGTTTTGTTGGAGGCCTCTGCTTGGCCATTTCCTTGGGGATAGTACGGTGTTGAAAAATGATGTTGGATGTGAAACATTTCACATAATTATTGGAAATCATGGTTCTTAAAAGGTCTACCACTGTTTGTTACAATGGAATGAGGTATGCCATACCGACATATGAGGTAATTCAGTATGAAAGAAGAAATCTGCTTTCCAGTGATTGTTGGTAAAGGAACCGCTTCTATCCACTGTGTAAAGTATTATGTGGCTGTGATTATGAATTTGTGTCCATTGGATGAAGATGGATTAATATTTCCTACTAGGTCCAGTCCCCACTGACAAAAGGGCCATGTTGAAGTACAAGGTTGCAATTCTTGTGTTGGTGCGTGGATTAGGTTACCATGGATCTGACACTTCTGGAACTTCTTAACAAACTGAAAGGACTCCTTCTCCATATTTGGCTAGTAATACCACAAACAGAGGAGTTTATTTGCTAGAGTTAGTCTGATTGAATGAGTTCCACAAATACCTTCATGAAACTCACGTAAGGCTGTCTCAGATTCCTTATGTTCTAGACATCGAAGAAGAGTACCATCTAGACCTCGACGATAAAGTATGTCAATAATTAAGGCATGTCGTGTGGTTTGGCGAATGAAGTTGTGTTTTTGGTTTCTAGAAATATCAAGAGGAAGGATATTGTCCTTTAGGTAAGCATAGGTCTTTCCATAGATTGAGGATTCAACTTCAACTAATTGGCATATGGTTTGAGATTCAGGACTATCATAGGCAGGATTAGACACTTGTTCGACCATAAACTCATAACGACCTCATTTTTCTGGCAACTACAAGAGAGAAGAAATTGTCACCATAGCATCTGCAACTTTGTTTTTTGCCCTTGGAATATGTTCAAACTTGATATCCAAAAATTGCTTTTTGAGATCATCGATCAAATTCTTATATGGCATCAACTTCTCATCTTTTGTCTGATATTCATCATTTACCTGATAAATGACTAGTTGTGAATCTCCGTATACTTGTAACTCTGTGATATTCCATTCAACTGCCACTTTGATGCCAATAATTAACACCTCATACTCAACTACATTATTGGTACATGGAAACATGAGTCTATAAGACTTTGGTATGGTATGTCCTTGAGGTGTAACAAACAAGATTCTCGCACCAGACCCCCGTTGTGTGCATGAACCATCAAAATAAAGCCTCCATTATTGTGTTGTCATAGTAAGAATGTCTGCATTAGGAAACTCAATGTTCATTGGATGATCATCGGATAATGGAGCTTCAGCTAACTCATCGGAAATCACTTGACCTTTGATGGATATCCTATCCACATACTGGATATCAAATTCACTTAAGATCATGACCCACTTGGCTAGTCTTCCTATTAAAGAAACCTTGTTGAGTAGATATTTTAACGGATCAATCTTTGCTTTGAGCCTAACTGTGTGAGTCAACATGTAATTCTGCAATTGCTGGGTAGCAAATACCATCGCCAAACAAGATTTCTTGACGAAGGTATAATTTATTTCATAACCATTCAAAGTCCTGTTGATATAGTAAATAGCTTGTTCCTTTCCTGTAGGATCTTCCTGTGCTAATAAAGCCCCCAAATAAATCTTTGTTGTTGCAATGCATAGTAATAAAGGTCTATCTTCTGTAGGTGGCATGAGTATGGGTGGTGACATCAGATATTGTTTTATTTGATTGAAAGTTGTTTCACACCCCTGATCCCATTTGAACAAGAAATTTTTATGTAGCAAGTGATTAAATGGATGAATTTTGTCTGCTAATTGGGAGATAAACCTCCTGATCAATTGTAGCCTGCCTTGTAGAGACCTTAGTTGATTGATATTCTTTGGTGGTGGAATTTCCATTATAGCCTTGACCTTGGCAGGATCCACTTCAATACCCTTCTTTGAAACTATGTATCCTAGGAGTTTTGCTAATGTAACACCAAAGACACATTTCTTAAGATTTAATCGGATATTGAACTTCTCTAATCTGGTAAAGATCTTGTCCAGGATCTCTAGATGCCCTTCTTTGGAATACAAATTTGCTAAGATATCACCCACACAATCTACCATAAAGGAATGCATCATGTCATGGAAGATGGTGGTCATTGCTCGTTGATATGTGGCCCCTGCATTTTTCAACCCACAGGGCATGACATTCTAGCAAAAAGTTCCCCATGGACATGTGAATGTTGTTTTCTCTTGATCTTCTGGTGGTATCTTGATTTGATTGTAGCTTGAGAAACCATCCATTAGTGATAACATGGCATGTCTTGCTGTTAAGTCCACAATAATGTCAATGTTTGGTAAAGGAAAATCATCCTTTGGACATGCCTTATTTAGATCTCAAAAATTTGTACATATTCTAATACTATTGCCTGGTTTAGAAATAGGTACACTATTAGAAATCCACTCTGCATAATCAATAGATCTGACGAATCCTGCATCTAACAACTTTTTCAACTCTACCTTTACCAACAAGGCGATGTGTGGATGCATTTTCCTTAGTTTTTGCTTCACAGGTTTTATTCCAGATGGTAGAGATAAATGATGCATTAGGAGATCTGGATCTAAACCTGGCATATTAGAATAAGACCAAGCAAAGTTTATGTGTCTATCCTCAAAGAATTTGGTGAATTCAGGATTTTCCTGTTCTGTCATAGATGCTGCCAAATGTAGAGTCTTTGCTTTTTCTGTTGTGCCAATATTAATAGATTTTGTAGGCTCCACCAGTACTAATGATCTCTCATGATAGTGCTCTGGAAGGGTTTCAAATGTCCCATCTTTCAGTGCCTCAGAGAGGTTTTCACCGTCATATGCGTTCTTTATTTTTACTTTTTCAAGACCTAATACTGCCATTAAATGCTTTTCACCATTAGATCCATTATTCCTGTTTTCAATTTTGCAACTAGAAGATTTGACACCCTCCTGACCTAATGTGTCATTATGATATTTATGATTAGATCTTGTGTCAGGGTCATCACAACAAAGGAAATTAATGATAGCAACATCATTCACAAAGATGGGTACATTGATAGGTTCACTTGGTTCCCAGTTGATAAGTTCAGGATGTATTAAGGGTATAAATTCATCAGATTGACTAAGGTCAATGACAGTGAGGGTTCAAATAGCTATGTTGTCAAGGTTGTCAATAGTGATATCGAGGTCTATGATATTACTTTCCTCCTAGTCATCTAGCTCACTCGATGTTTGTCCATCCTCACTTGAGTCATCGATATTTTGTGATTCAAATACAAGTGGTCTAGTCCCCAAGCTTTGTCCCTCCTTGCGTGTGGGTGCATACTCTTTTATGACGTCAATTTTTATGTCTGTGTATGATACTTCAGATAAAAGATCCCACTCATACTCATTAGAATCTGTTTCAGAACTATCTCTCATTTGAAGGATTCTTTCAACAACTTTTTGAGTCATTTCTTGTTTTGTTTCCTCTGTATAACCCAATCCTGTTTTGTCCTTTGACTGAAGTGTGAGAGGTTGAATGGGTTCTATAATGCCTTCCTTTCTTTTTCCAATAGGTCCTTTTCCTTCATACCCCATTTTCTCTAAGATAGATTTTCCTTTTCCATACTAATCTATTTATATGCTGATATTTGTTGATGTTGATGCTTCTTCGTCTTTGTAGAGCCAATTGAGGATGGCCTTGTCTTCTGATTCATCTTCTAGATTACCTTCTTTTACAAATCTTTCATCCAAAACTATGGTAGGTTGTGATGATTGTCGTGTTATTGTTGATGGTTGTCCATATGACCTTGGAGATGGTAGTAGTTGTGAAAGACATAGAGATTTCCCAATGGAATATTCTCCCATGCCTTTGTCTGTTAACTGGATCTTTTCTTGAAATTGTTGTGATAGAGAATTTAGGTGACCCTCATTGTGTGATAAAGTGGAATCAACAATACTTGTATCTTTTGATTGGCCATTTTTCTCAACCCATTTAGATACAACGTTTAGTTGCTTTTCACCGTTGGATGAACTAGAAGTTCTTGCTTCTCTATTATGGGGCACAAAAGTGTCTTGAGTTGTTTTAAGCATGTTGCAATATTGGGGATTATTGTAGTCAGCTGATATAGTTACTTGTTGTCCATTGACTGGAAATTTTAACTATTGATGATAAGTTGAAGGCACCGCTTGCATTTCATGAATCCATGGATGTTCCAAGAGTATATTATATGTTAGCTCTTTTTCTAGCACTTGGAAAACTATATTCTTCACAATTGGTCCTACTTGAATAGGCAACACGATCAATCCCTTGGAGGATCTCTCTTCTTCATCAAAGGCTTTTATTATTATTTTGCTTCTGTCATCGATAGCATTATTAGAATATCCTAGTGCACAAATCAATTATAAAATACAAATGTTTAAACTAGCTCCACCATCTATTAGGACGCATTTGACATGGTGTTTGTGGATTAAGACTTCTATATGAAGTGCTGCATTGTGTGGATGATTAAGTGATACATCGTCCTATTCAGAGAATGATAAAAAATGAGGTGTGGTTAAATGTCCCACCATAGATTGAAGTTGATAGACATCCAGATTATTGGGCATTGTGGTGGCCACAAGAGCTTGTTCCAAAACCTCCTTATGGGATGGTGAAATTTTAAGGAGTAATAATATTGATATATGTGCTGGTATTTTCTATACTTGATCGAATATGTTGTATTGATTTGAAGGGGGAGTAGTGGTTTTAGATGCAACTCCTTTCAATATTACCTTGGATTTCCCCCTTGTTGTCACATTGACTGGTTGGTAGTCTTGCTTTTCCCTGATTTTTATGACATTGATATGATTGTTGGATGTGTCTATGTTTGGAATCAGATCTAATGGTATGATGTCGTTGGTTCCAACATTATCAATTTTATTATTGGTGACAACATCACTCTCAACTGCTAAAATACAAAAGATTGTGCCATTATAAAGGTAGTTTACATTTTTACCTTTACCGTTTGTAGAAGAAGATTCTCCCTTTTCATAATTTGGTAAAGGATTCTTGAATGCAGTATGATCATTGTTGGTTTGATGTCCTTCTACGAATACCTTTTTACTATCAATCAAATCTTGGACTAGATGTTTCAACTGCATACAGTCATTTGTTTTGTGTTCTTTGTTTTAATGAAAGTCACAATAGTCTGCATCATTCCACCAAGATGGTTTGAATTTTGGTTCCCAATTTATGGCTTCAGGTAAGGTGATAATTCCATTTGCAATAAGATCTCTCATTGCTGATTCTAGTGTTTGTCCCAATGGTGTAAATCTTTGTCAGTTTGATGATATTTGATATGATTGCAGTTTAGATTCTCCATTGTTCAGATTTTTGTTTTGATTGACACTTTGATTGATGTTTTGGCCATTATTTTAATTGGTCTTTATATTGGTTTCCGTCAAATTAAATACTGGTTTCTCATTTTGTGTGTCATTTGTAGCATCATTGTTTCCAGTATTTCTATTCTTTTGCCAAAACTTAGGTTTATCATTGTTGCCATAGTGATTTGAGGAATTTGTATTGTTTGATCCTTCATTGTAATGTTTTATCACCCCTCTTTTGACCAAAGCTTCTTTGATCTTGAGCCCATTTTCAATCACTTTCTCAAATGTAGGTGGACATTGTAGTTCAAGCCTATAGCTCATGTCATCAGTTAAGTTGTCAATGAATAGTTCCATATTTTCTTCTTTAGGTATAGAATGAGGATATCTAGCAAAAAACTTTCACCATTGTTGTATAAATGAGACGAATGTTTCACCTTTCTTTCATTTCATGTTGTAAAGGTCTTTTATTGTTACCTCATGTTGAATATTAAAGGAAAATTGTGAGATAAACCTGTTCACTAGTTCTTCAAAAGTTTGAATCCCTGGTTGTAGTTTAGAGAACCATTCCATACATTGACCTCCTAAGCTCCTTGGAAATAAACTCATTAGATAAGTTTCCTCTTGTGCAAATTCTAAACTCATGGTTCTGAATTCCCTCACATGGTCAATTGGATCTGTTTTACCATTGTACTTGTCGTATTTTGGGAATTCATAATGTCTAGGAAATGGTATCATGTCCACACTTGGATCAAAAGGATAAGGAAAAATGTCTTTTAATGAGTACCTTTTAGTGTTTCCATTTTGCATATCTTGAAGTTGTTGTTGCAAGTTTTTCATTTGATGTGTTAGGGAAACCACTTGATCTATGTTTTGTGTGTTTTTTGGTTCGGTTTTAGTTGCTCTAGGCATTTCTTTTAATCAATTGATATCAAAGTCTTTTGGAAGTTTTGCACCTAGTTCAACTAGCATCAAAAGGTATTTTTCCATACCTTGTTTTAAGACCTTTTCCATAAATTTATGGAAATTGGGATCTTGTTGTGCTGTTTGAATGTCCTCTTGGGTTATTTCATTCGTGTCATTTTGGTGGAGTCTCCTCCAGGGATTTTCTTCAACCATGGTGTTTGGTGTTTCAATTTCCTTTTCTCTAAGTTTATGTCTTTGTAACCTTGTCAAAATTGGCATACAAGTGTTTGTTATTCTCACTAAACTTTGATCTTTTTGTTTGGATGAGTGGCAAGGTATTAACTTAAATCAAATAGAATGATAAATTCTATTGATGAGACTAAGCTAAAAATCTGATTATTTTATTTTGTTTCTTGATTGTAGGATGACAAAATCCTGATTAAGAAACTTAATGTAATAAACCAAAATTTGTGTTTGATGGTTTAGACACTTTAAGGTTGCAAGATCTTGGTTTAATTTGATAAATTTTGACTTGTAAGGTCCTATTTTTCCAAGTTTAAGAGACTGTTTGGACTAAGAAAATGTTTTTGTTCTAACAAAGATTCAGATTTTGATGTCAACAGTCTGATATCAGTTTCAAAAAGCTCTTTGTTTTCTTGTTTTGTGGATGCGCTATAATAGAGCGCATATGCACTAAAATAGACTGTGTATGCACTAAAAGATATGGTGTATGCGCTATCAAACAAGGTATATGCGCTAAAATAGACTATAGATGCGCTAAGATACTGGTAAATTATGACAACAGGCTATGCAAATGCGATGTAAGATAAGAAATATGCGTTGAAACAATGCTTGTATGTGCTAAAACAGACTGTGGATGCCCTAAACTGGACTTTGTCAGGGTGTTCATAGTTTTGTCTATTTGTTTTGGTTTTTCTCAGTAAGATGATTAATTATAGGGTGTAATTTTCTAACCAGTGAAGATAGTGGATGAGTATTTTGATTGTAACTAGCTCAAGTGGCCATTTTTTATGACTCCCTTTTGGGTTGGGAACTAATGGCTTAATTATCCTTAATAGGATTCGAAACCCAACATCCAACAACCAATGGTTATGGGCCAAAGCCTTTAGGATTGCAAAAAAATTATTCACAATAGTTTAACCATCCTCATTTTTTAGTTGATCCCCAAAAATTCCTTGGGTGGAAGCTTGGAATGTTGAATAACCAAGGGGTAATCTTAAATTTTATGGTTCAAAGATTGACATTTGTAATGCCCCACCAAAGAACCCTAGAGGACAACACACCTTTACTACAATAATGGCACAATTTTTTTAACTACAATAACATGGAATGCAAACTATATCTAAGAATAACATATAAGTTAAGCTATGTCTTCTAAGGTTCCATAACTGCATTATGAACATACATACTGAACAAGATCTAAACATACATAATGGATTGACTAACAATAAGAGTTCATTTTAAATCCATTGCATTAAATGAATAAGCAACATACATTTCGTACATAACATTAGATAAATAGTCATCAAGGATCATATATAGAGAACCAATAAGTACATATACAAATTCCCTTACGTGAGGGTGCAACATAATTGTTACATCTTACATCAATGCTTCCCTGAATACAATGGGAAGAATACATCATGATTACATTATATGATACAAATGATATACAGATTCAATACATAACATAAGCAACTATCTCTTTGAAATGGTACAAGATCCAGAATCTGCTACATAAGGTACTGTAAGTGTGGAATAAGTAATGAATAAAATAAAAAACAACACTTCTTAATAAGACATTATATCAAGAGATTCAACAATACTTAATCTAATTAAAACACGAAAACTCTTGAAAGCGTCATATTGCTCTCTATCTCCAAAGATTTATTAAATCATAGGGCTCTCAGATTTGGTAAGCATTGTTACTGTTAAAATGCCAATCTAGAGAATGAGATGCTGCTAAATGCAATAATCCAATCCTATATGATGATGGTTAAATGATAATGATGAAGCTACTGTACTCTAAATTGACATGGATATGATAAAAGGAAGCTATAGTAAACTATGATGCAGCCATGATTATGATTACTATTCTAAAATGCTATGATTACTTATTGCTAAATGATAATGATATTGCTAAGATGCTTGATTTCTCAAATTGTTATTCCTGTAGAGTAAGTTTGCACAAAGTTGGGATCCTTTTCCTGTAGAAAGAGGTTGTATTTATAGATTCTTGACAACACATTTGTGAAGGGGAAACAAAGCAAAGGTCTGGATTTGATCTGAAGAATTGAATGGTGAAGGATGAAGAAGTCTGAGAAGATTATGGAGATTTTTCCTCCCCACAAAAACATTCAGCCAGATGATAGGAAGAATCAATGGAAGAAGATGAAGAAGTTCACCTGTAAATTTGTCTCCAATTTGTCTCCAAAATTGCCTGTGAAGGTTGAGATGAATTAAATTAGACATATAATATCCAATTTGGTAAGTGCACATTTTGAGTGAAAAGAGGAAATATTTGTAGAATATCCTTTTAATTGAATTTTTGGATTTATTCAATTTAGGAAAAAGAAGATATTTAATTTAATAAAACAAAAACTATAAAAGTCTATGTTTATTAAATAAATATGGAAGAAATATGATAATTAAATAAAACAAAAGCATAAAACTTGTTTATTTAGTTTAGATGGGATGATAATAGATAATTAATAGAATAATTTAATAATTAAATAAAAAAAAGTATTAAATTTGTTTATTTAATTAAGAAGGAATAATATAATAGAGATTGAAGAATTAAAAGATGAACTATATAAATAAGTATTTCTATTTATTTAATAGTAGAGGAATTAAAGATTAATTAATCATATAATCATATTTAATTAATTAGATTATCCAAACCATTTTTAGGTGTATACACATACATCCTCCATGCACACGAACAACAACAAGGAACCCAATGGAGGAAAAAACACAATCCACCCAACCATGTGGAACCCTAAGGTCCACCCCTCATGCTAGGAGATAACAATAAGGTCCCTTTACATTGAACATTCAAGAAGACAAAAGGCTAAGAAAAAGTACTAAACATGGCTCCAACATAACAAGGTACAACATGACATCACATAACAAAGGCACTGCTTAGAACATTGAATTTACTTCTAGAGGCACACATACAACAAAAGGGGAACACAAAACTAGGGAATGCTAGACTGCAATAGGGAAGAGTTTCATCGCATGGTCTTGACATGGGTTGTCTTGGAAGTCTCTCACTAGACCCCGACCCCCATCTATGGTTGTTCAACATACCTCTCACTAGGTCCCGAACCCATAGGGTGACACATACGAAATCGACATTCCTTTTGCGAGGACAAGAAATTTGATCTTGACAACTAGGCCTTCTCAACCCATCCTTAGACTAAAAAAGCACTACAAACATGGGTGAGGCATCCAATTATCTTATTTATGTGAAAATTACCCATCCCCCTAGTTCATTATTTAGGCTATCACTGAATTAAGAACTCTCCAATGGGTTGTCTAGGTCACCACTGTGGGATTTGGCCCCCATTGAGAGCCACTCCCCCTACATGCATCTAGCAAACCCTACAAAACAAGCAAGGAATTTACCATATTTCAAACATAACATAATCATATGAATCCAATAGAGAAAGGCATTAACCATCTTTCTCACATATCTTAATCACAATAAAGCATACCCAGTGCGAAGCATAAACCATCTCACATACGAAACACCAACACTAGATGGAAACACACTGCTAGGAAAAACCCTCTTGCACACATCACATGTACATAATCAACTATTTCCAAAATGATATAATCATGAATCCAACTTTCAAGCTAATCCCCTAAGCCTCTGGAAGTCTATCATTGACCATTTGCATAAAAGAATCCCCCCCCATAGGACAATAACCAAAAACAACCAATGTCAAAATCAAACACAATAATCAATAATAAAATCAACCAAACAATACATCCAATGGAGACATTATTTGCACATTTCTAAACTCATTACATAACCGTGAGCTTCACTTGGTAGACCATTCACACAATAATTCTCAAATGCCTATAATATCCATTAATCTAATTTTGAATGCAACTATTTAAATAATTGTAATGTATCAGCATTCCAAGAAAATCCCAATTTCCTCTATAAATTTCTCAATAACTAAAGACATAGTAAATTTTATAAATCAACTATAAAATAATTATATTATTTCTAACTGTTGTTCATAAAACATATTATCTAATTATGTATGAGGAAACTCATATTATAAATACATGGACACACACTCACATATATATATATGTATATATATATTTTGTTAAAATAAAAATCAAATATTAAAGCAACTATTAAGATCACAGTTCTCGTAGCCAAACAAAGAACTCACTACAGGGTTATCGCCTTATTCTAAATGAAAAGCATAAATATCAAATGCCCACTATAATACATAGACAACGAATCGCACTTATATCACTGGCTACTAAGCTTTAAACAAAAAAATCGAGCGATCAACCCAAAAAAAAAATATACAAAGCACATAATGTGAATCACCAACTACAATTTGAGAGGCCTAACTTACTATAAACATCAATGAAAATTCGTTGTCCTCTATAACATCAGTTCAATGAAGACCAAGAATTGATATAACCACCAAACAACATGAGGGATTCTATTCATTAAACTTAGTAGATCTCCATATGATGCATAGCATCTCATATCGCTACTATATAAAGGAGTTGAAGACATAGAAGATGGTTTATTATTATCAATGCAAATCAGATCCAAGGTGAGTACTCGACTTATACCCTATTATGGTGGGCGGCTTAGCCATTGAAATTAAATATAGTTCCCTATGCTGAGGGTATGGCACAGGGATAACAAATTCAGTGTACTAAATGTTGGCAACACAAGGGAAGACAACTGAGACCCTGGGTGAATCAATTGTCATAGAATCTCAAGCTTATTAACCGTTATTCTCAGATCTGATTAATAAAAGTGAAAGCATGAATCGACAACACATCAGAAACATACATAACACCAAGATTTTTGCGTGGAAACCCTATTAGGGGAAAAACCATGATGGAGGTTAATCCACAAGTTATACCCTATTAAAAGTATAAGAAGAATATATGTGGAATGCACATGCATTCAGGCACACTGCCTAGAGCTCACTGCTCAAAGGAAGACTTACTATCTTACAAAAAGAATTCAAATTAAATCCATTTGAAGAATTTGAATTGATAAAGTAGCATCTGCTAATGCCTGAGTACAACTCTAGTTAAGCACATGAACACTTCTTCACTTTCTTTCACTCTTCTTCACACTCTACTCTGCTTTCAAATAATCTAAACCTTTTTCACACATAACACTCACACATTTCACATTTCACATACATCTCAAATGAAGAAACAATCACTTATATATATCTGCAACAAGAAATTACATTGCTTCATGTCGGCTCCAACAAAATAATAGAATGAATGCAAACTGTCAGCCCAAAACAATAGAGTATTAATGCGTATCAACCAAGGTCAGCCACAACATAGTAGAGACCCAAAACAATGTTCTCGAACACAAAACACCTTAAAATATTCTTTCTCGAAGATCCACAACACACTTCAAACACCTTGTCAACCATGAACATGACATGAACATGCAAGAGAAAATCTCGCATCGCGAGCACAATGATCAATGTAGACATGCAACACAGATAGAACATGATCTAGAAATGTCCATGCACACCACAATAACATACACAACAAATCTGATTATCAGATACACGTTATCTTCTTCCATGAACACCATTTGTTGTAACAGAATAGTTGTCAGAACACATAAAATTATAACTTGCTCAAATCTTCATGCACACCTCTAAAAATTTTGGAGTAGAAACTAGATAGGCTTGAGAACAAACCCTTTAATCCACAACATCTCACTATCAACATACTAAACTTTCTACCATACTAATCTTCACTACTTCACAGACAACGTGTAACATATTTTATTACAATTTTCTCAATATCCTCGATATATACAGTCTTAAAGACATTAATGATAATAGTGTTGACATCAATGAAAACCACATATCAGAAACTCGACCACAACATCCAACAATCTACCCCTTTGGAATTGATGGCAACACATGATGTGAAAAATACACCATCAACGTAGATAACTCTTCTTCCAACAATCTCCCCTTTACACATTGCTCTTCTCTGACTTAGTTCTCCAAGATTTTTTCACATTACTCTTCTCCCCTTTGACATCAATGGAAAAGGTAAACAAGCTTTGAACCACATATTTGAATCATCTGACTACTCCCCCTGAGTAGCAGCCACCACAACATCAATCTGAATCAAGATATGACTGTGAATGCACAGATTGATGCAAATAATATGCATCTTAGTTCTGATTAGGAGGGGTAATCACCCCTAACTTCCCTCTGATATACTCAAAAGTATCCTTGGGAAAAGGCTTAGTAAAGATGTCTGCAATCTATTCCTTAGTAGGCACATACTCCAATCTGACTTCCTTATAACTCACTTTATCTCTCAAAAAGTGTACTTGATAGATATATGCTTGGTCTTTGAATGCAACACCGAATTATTAGACATAGTTATAGCACTTGAGTTATCATAGAATATGGAAATAGGTTCATCATACAAAACTTTGATATCTTTCAACATCTACTTCATCCACAATACTTGAGTACAATTGTTAACAACAACAATATATTTTTCCTCTGTAGTAGACAAAGAAACGACATTCTTCTTTTTGCTTAGCCATGAAATCAGTTTCTTTCCTAGGAAAAATGCACCACCACTAGTACTTTTCCTGTCATTCACATCTCCTACCCAATCAACATCAGTAAAGGAACTTAAAGTAAGATCATCATCTTTAGGATACCATAGGCCAAAATCAACTGTTCCCTTCAAGTATCTGAAAATTCTCTTTGCAATAGTCACATGAGATTCCTTAGGATCGGCTTGAAATATAGCAACAATGCATACAAAATTCATGATATCAGGTCTAGTTTGAGTCAAATAATGAAATCCACCAATCATTGATCTGTATCTAGTCCGATTTACCTTCAGAGAATCATCATCTTGTGTCAACTTACATCCGATCACCATGGGTGTACTGATTGTTTTTGAATCTTCCATACCAAACTTCTTTAGTAGTTCTCTCACATACTTGGACGGAGATATAAAGATCCCTTTATCTACCTGAGTAATTTGCAATCCCAAAAAGAATTTCAACTCTCCAATCATTGACATCTCAAACTCATTCTACATCTCATTAGAAAACTTCATGCACAAACCATCATCTCCTCCAAAAATATATCATCAACAAAGACCTCCACAAACAAATCTTTATCATTATCAATCTTGAAATATAGATTACTATCAACAATACCTTTGTTAAATCCAAGCTTCAGCAAATACTTATCCAATCTGGCATACCAAGCTCTAGGGGCTTGCTTGAGTCCATATAATGCTTTTTTCAACCGACAAACCATATCTCCCTAATTAGTCAGTTGAAATCCATCAGGTTGCTCAATATACAACTCTTCCTCTAATTCACCATTTATAAATGTTTACTTGACATCGATCTGATAAACTTTGTAGTTTTTGTAAGCAACATAAGCAAGAAATAGTCTCACAACTTCAATTCTAGCAACATGATCAAAAGTTTCTTCAAAGTCAATTCCTTCCATCTGAGAGTATCCTTTGCATACCAATCTTGCTTTGTTTCTGATAACTGTACCTTGTTCATTCAATTTGTTTCTAAAAACCCATTTAGTTCCAATTACATTTTTGTCTTTAGGTCTAGGAACAAGAATCCATGTATTATTCTTCTCAATTTGTTGTAGTTCTTCTTTCATTGCTTCAATCCAATGTTCATCTTTGCATGCTTCATTGACATTACTTGGCTCAGCCTTTGAAATTAAACAATATTCTTCTACAATTTTTCTCCTAGTCTGGACACCTTTGTTCTTATCTCCTATAATCTAATTTTTTAAATGATTTAATCTCATACCTTGAAGTCTTAGAGTGTTCTTGAATTTTAGGCTCTTGTGATCTCTCTTTTGTACTTTCACTAGTCTCTCCTTCTTCATCTTCTTGATTCACTAGAATGACTTGTACTTGATTTGAAGTCTGACTCTTTTTAGTACTGTTGTTCTGATCATCATAATCATATCCACATGTTCTAGGGGGTCTAGCAATGTCTTCATCAACCTTAACGTTTTCACTTTCAACCATTTTCTTCAATCTCTTATTTTAGCATTGGTAGGCCTTACTCTTAGTAGAATAACCAAGAAAGATTCCTTCATCACTTCTAGCATCAAACTTTCTTATGTCTTCATCTCTCCTGATATAGAATTTACTCCCAAATATTTTAAAATATCTAATAGTAGGCTTATGACCAAACCATAGCTCAAAAGGAGTCTTACCAATATTACCTTTGATTTGTACTCGATTAAGGATATAAACAACAATACTCACAACTTCTCTCCAATGGATATGAGGGACATTTCCTTCCAACATCATAGTTCTAGCAACATCTTGAACTGTCCTATTTTTCCTTTCCACAACTCCATTATGTTGAGGGGTTCGTAGTGCAGATAGTTGTCCTTTATCCCATGTTCTTCACAAAAAGAGTTAAACTCACCAAAAGTAAATTCACCACCTCTATCTGATCTCAGACACTTAATCTTCAGACCTATCTCTGTCTCAACCATAGCCTTAAGGATCTTGAACTTTTCTAGAGCTTCATATTTTTCCCTTAAGAAAGTAACCCACATCATCCTAGAGTAATCATCAATAAGCAACATGAAGTATCTGTAACCTTGTAGACTTCTGATGCTACCAGGACCACACAAGTTAGTATGCACAAGCTCCAATAATTCATTTGAACAATGTTTTTTGTTTCAAAATGAAATTCTAGTTTGTTTTCCTAATTGAAATTCCTTGCATATGGTGTTAGTAGGCTTCACCAACTTAGAAATATCTCTCACAACCAGTGAGGAACTTATCTTGATAATATTGTCAAAGTTTACATGACACATTCTTCTATGCCACAACCAACTTTCATCAAATTGAGCAATCAGACAACTTTTACTAGCATCATTCAGATGAAATATGTTGCCTTTTGTTTTAGTACCTAAAGCAATCACATTTCTAGAACTTCCCAGTATGCTACATTTTCCATCTTTGAATTGAAGATTGTATGCCTTATCAACCATTTGTCCAACACTCAAAAGATTATGCTTCAAACCTTCAACATAGAGAACATCATCAGTATTATGCTTACCATCAAAAGAAATACATCCTCGACCAGTGATTATACCACCATTGTTATCACCAAATCTTACAACAACACCATCATACTTCTCCAGGCTTACAAATTTACTTTTATCACCTATCATGTGATGTGAACATCCACTGTCAATTACCCATTAATATTTTTCTTCAAATCGAGCAGCTAGAGCTTTCTCCAGATTTGTACAACTAGTAGATTCAGTAGACATAGGATTATTTTCCTTGATAGCAATAAATACAAACTCATCTTCACGTGCATTCCCTTTGTCAGATTCATCATCTGTCACACCTTCATCAACAACATAGTAACACTTCTTTTGAAATTTAGGCTTGTAAGGTCTTGGCTTAGGAACTCTTTCTGGACACCTTGATGCAAAAGGACCTATCTTGTTGCAAGAAAAACATTTAATAGGAAAATTTCCTTTATACTTACCTTCTCCTCTAGCTTCCCTTCTGACAATAAGTGCTTCAAGCTCATTCAGTTCTCTTTCTTCTTCTTCAATCTGTCTCATTTCTTCCTCATATCTAAATACCTTTCTAGAAGAACATTCACCTAGATCATATCTCTGCTTGTCTCTCCTGGAAGTAGTAGTTTTAAATGCAGATTCTATCTTCAGAGGGGCATCACTAAATTCACTCAACTCAAACACAGTAAGTTTACCAACCAACATATCTCTAGTTATATTTGTCATAGTTTGGAGCTCCTCAATGGCTGCAAATTTGATTTTGTATGCATCGGGAAAGGATCTAATCACTTTAGCAACAATCTCTTATTCATCCACCTATCCACCAACACATCTGATACCACACAAGTTCATTCACTCTTTACATGAAAGTAGTAATATTCTCATCATTACCCATTTTCAATAGTTCATATTTTCCTTTCAAACTCTATAGCTTAGCCATCTTCACATTACCATCACCTTCATATAAAGTTTCCAACTTTTTCCAGATCTCATAAGCAGTCCTTAGCTCCATAACATTCATCATCTCAGAATCAGTCAAAGCACTCAATAATGCTTCCTTAGCTCTGATGTTATATTCAACATCCCTAATCTCAACAGTAGTAGTAGGACCATTCTGAGGAATAACATACCTATTACATGTAATGTTCCAGTAGGATTAACCAATGCATCTCATATGACACTCCATTTGAGTCTTCCACATAGAATAATTTATTCCATAAAATCTCAAACACTCCATGACTATCCTTCTTGTAAGTCGCCATCCTGGATCACCTCAAGTTGTTAAACTTCTTCCAAGGAACCTGCTCTGATACCAATTGTTGGCAACACAAGGGAAGACAACTGAGAGGGGGGGTGAATCAGTTGTCACATAATTTCAAACTTATTAAACTTATTAACCTTTATTCTCAGATCTGATTAATAACTGTGAAAGCATGAATCAACAACACATCAGAAACATAACACCAAGATTTTTGCGTGGAAACCCTGTTAGGGGAAAAACCATGGTGGAGGTTAATCCACAAGTTATACCCTGTTAAAAGTATAAGAAGAATATATGAGGAATGCACATGCATTCGGGCACACTGCCTAGAGCTCACTACTCAAAGGAAGACTCATTTTCTTATAGAAAGCATTTAGATTAAATCCATATAAAGAATTTGAACTGAGAAAGTAGCATTTGCTAATGCCTGAGTACAGTTCCGGTTAAGCACATGAACACTTATTCACTTTCTTTCACTCTTCTTCACACTCCGCTCTGCCTTCAAATGATCTGAACCTTTTTCACACATAGAACTCACACACTTCGCACTTCACATACATCTCAAATAAAGAAACAATCACTTATATATATATCCGCAACAAGAAATTACATTGCTTCATGTCGGCTCCAACAAAATAATAGAATGAACGCAAATTGTCATCCCAAAACAATAAAGATTATCAATGTGTATCAATCAAGGTCGGCCACAACATAGTAGAGACCCAAAACAATGTTCTCAAACACAAAAAACCTTAAAATATTCTTCCTCAAAGATCCACAACACGCTTCAAACACCTTGTCGGTCATGAACATGCAAGAGAAAATCTCAAATCACGAGCACAACAATCAATGCAGATGTGCAACATAGATAGAAAATGATCTAGAAACTTCCATGAACACCACAGTAAAATACACAACAACTCTAATTATCAGATACATGTTATCTTCTTCCATGAAACCATTTGCAGTAACATAATAACTATCAGAACACAAAAACTTATAACTTTCTCAAATCTTCATGCGCACCTCTAAAGATTTCAGAGTAGAAACTAGATAGGCTTGAAAAAAATTCCTTTAATCCACAACATCTCACTATCAACATACTGAACTTTCTACCATACTCATCTTCACTGCTTCACAGACAACCTGTAACATGTATTTTATTACAATTTTCTCAATATCCTCGACATATACAGTCTTAAAGACATTAATGCTAATAGTGTTGACATCAATGACAACCACATATCATCAAATTGACCACAACATCCAACACTAAACACAAAACAAACAAAATCATAGCCCATGCAATGGAATAAAGTTATAAGAAAATTAACTAAAAGGCAACATAAGGGAATTCATGATAGAATAATTGAATTAAGAAGAACACCCACAAAATGACTTGCTGAGAGGGGCTTGGGTAAACTTTAGAAAATATAATTTTCTAATTGTTTCAACAAGGAAATTTTTGATTTTCTTTACAACATAACATTCAAGTTTTTGCTTCAAAACCAAATAGAGATAGAAATTCAAAAAGAGAATGGAACCTGGTTTCAAACGATTGGCACGACTATAGATTTGATGCCAAGTTCGAGCTTCTCAACTTGTAGCTCCAATTTCTTCAAAACCCCAAACAATTTTACAAAATTCCCCTTTCAAAAAAAATCCCCTAAACAAGATAAAAGTCTCCAAAACCAGAAGATATTCACGGGGACCACCCCCCAAAAAAAAAAAAAATTAATGATCCCCAAAATCTCCCAAAAGATAATTATTTACAAAAGAAAGCTGTTGATTTTCAAAAACAACAAGTTTCTATTCTACAAACAGTTCGAAGTCACGCATGTGCTCCGAGAATTCTTTTTCTATCTTTTTAATTATTTTAGCTGATTACCCATTATCTCCTTCCATTTAACATTTTATTTTATATTATATTATTTTCCCACCTTTTTATTTATTTAAACTCAAATTAATAATGAATTTATTTATATTTAATTATAAAAATACCATTTACCTCAACAATTTAATTTAATTAATTAACCAAGGCAACTTATATATTTATTTCTCCACATGTTTCATTTAATACTTTATTTAATTCAACAATTAATCAAACAACATAATTAATAATTTTAATTTAACAACTAAGTATCAACAACAATCACCTAAACATAGACAAGTTCAAAATGAGAATAACTGACCGCAAACAACAAACATTACTGACGGGATGACCGACTGGATACTCATCCTTTTCGAGGATGATGGCTAGGGTAGGGGACCATACATTATCTTCGTTCAACAATTTCCATTGGGTTTAAGGCACGCTTAGACCCGTCAATTCAGGTGGAGTCGATGCCTGGTACCTGTAACTTGCAGCAAACAAAACGGTCGAACATATATATATAATCGTACAGTCAAACACACCATGAAAGGAAATTGCAGTGTAGCAAGGTACTCACGCATGAGTAATGTGACACCGTCACTTTCACCAAGACACATCAAACAAGTAACCACATCAATGTATAACAAGCAATTACATAAAAAACAACATGGAACAATCATCATATAATCACATAGTAACCATGATCAGATAAACACTTAATGCACATAATCCCATATGTCCATAAAAATATCATAGCATATGCATAAAGTCAAATAGTAGAAAGAACATCAAAGTATCATCCAGTATCAACAAAGCAGTAAATCCAAAATCAACAGAGTGTCATAATGTTTTTCCTAACAAAACAATCATCAGTCTAACAAAGAACAACATGAGGGGCACTACAACATTGATAACAAGTAAATTTTAAAAATTGATATACATGACCCATTGGGTGAAGCTTTGAGTTCCTATTAGGAATTCAATGGAATTCATAAGACCCTTAGATGATTCAACTTGGACAAAACCCATTTTTTTAGGGTAATTGACAAATAATTTTTTTTTTTAACATGAAGAGCATATCCTAAAGAGGCTACTATGCAGTCAAAGAAAGGCCAAAGTGGAAAGGGAAGATCAATAGATTCAACTAGATTGAGACACAGAGAGATAATTCCTCTCAAATGATAACGACTCAAGTCTATGGGGAAAAAATAAGTAAGGAAGATTGAATGTACCAAGAATCATGTTTGAAAATGGCCTTAATAAACTTGACTTCAACAAAATGAAAGATTTTTTTTTTTGATAATATTCTTATTTTGTCTCTTTTATTTCCATCTCCTTTATGAATTGTTGTTATTCAATAGCTAATATATGGAACTATTAGGCACTAGGCCAATCCTTGATTTTTGTTCCATTTAATTGTATCTATCCCATGTGTATCATATTTTTATTTTTGTTATCATTTTGGTTGGATTGTTGGGTTTGTAAGGAAGATAGTTTAATACACCTAAAGCTATGCTAATTACTCAACTATCCCCTATGAGATAGATAGGATAAAAATAGATTGTTTGAGGATCTCTTATCCACTAGAATTATTACTCTATTAAAAAAATAATGGTGTTTTTCCCTAATGATAAAACAAAACAAAATAGTTAAAAATATGGGAAGGGGTTAATTATTCCAATCTTTTTTTTCTATTTGAACAAAGAGACTCTACAATCTACGAAATTTCATGATAAGTGGGTGAAATTGATTTGGAGCAGTAAAACAGTTACTTATGTTCCATTTTGTAAAATGGTTCATGTTGGGTTGTTTATGGTTTTGTTTAAAGAATTTAGCATGCAAAATAGTGTTCTTAAAAAAGGGTTTTGGAATGTGGATAGGCCAATTTTCAAGGATCTATCTTGGAACCTTGTCATTGATCCAAAATAAATAGATGTCAAAATGGAACCCAAGTGGTTTGAAATTATAGAAACTCTTCTCCAATTGTGACACCTACTAAAGGTTTTACTTAAACCTCTAGGTGAAGTGTTGCAAGTTGAGGAAACAAGATGTAATTTAGCCACCATGAATCTTAGGGTTCTAATGTCACTAAAACAAAAAAATAAATGTTCTCATGTTCTTTATTTTCAAATGTATAAAAAAATATTTCAATGTAACATTAGGATACAAGGAGGTTTGAATTCATGTTTCTCATGTAAAATGGAACTTGGTCAAATTAGAAAATGTTTTCCCTTGTTGGTTCCATTAAGAGGTAGAAAAAATATTATAGATAATGATAGTACCATTTAGTCTATTATCCCAAGTAATATTGTGTTAGATAAGATGTATGTGGAAAAATAAGTCTCAAATGGGAGTTATTATATAGCTTCAACTCATTATGAAATTATATATGTTTATTAGGATTTTAACAAAACAAAAGGTGATAGTGAAGTTGATAAGTCAAATGGGAAAATGGATATTGATAATAATCTTCTCTTAGAGATAATTTATAACCATATTAAGATCCCCCTAGTTGAATCTTTGAAAGTTCAAGTGTCCTCAAATTATGTTTTCTCTAATTGCTTCCCTCTAAACTTATTAGATACATAGGTGATCCAAAAAGTTAAAGGTTCAAAATGATGACTTATTTAAGGATTCCAAAGTAATAAAAGTGAGAATGAAGGATTAAATATTTATTTAGTCTCTTACTCTAAGAAATTCCATTTCAAAGTGGACAAGGGTGAAGGGATAATAAAAAGGAAACCAAATGAAATACAAAGTAGCTTAGTTCGGCACAAGAATAATAAAGAAGAGAAAATGCCTCATTGTTTTGAAAGGTTGTATAAAGGTTCCAATTCCTTGCCAATAATAAATGAGTAAAATGTGTTAGTTGTAATGTTAGGGGATTAGAGAATTATGATAGGAAGTATATTAGAATTTTTTACAATTCCTTTTGTAATTTGGATTTGTTTTTGCAAGAAGTTAAAGTCATTGGTTCAATTCTTTGATTTACCCTTAATTTTATATTGAAAAATTCTATAAATATTTTTACTAAACATGAAAAGGGTAAGGGTTGTGCTACTATTTTTCTATCTAAGAAATGGGCTTCTTTTATTATTTCTACTAGATATTCTCCTAACAATAGAATATGTTGGGTCATGATTGATAAAAAGGATACATAATTTGGAATTTTTTATGTTTATACCTCTAATGATTATAGAGAAAGAATTGTTTATGGAATTGGATGAATAACAACCTTGTGGGGTTCCTTGGTTAAGGGAGGTGACTTTAATATGATTGAAAATGAGTTTGACAAGGTAAATGGTATTACATGTTCAACTAGAAAGGTGATGAGAGGTTTTTCCTGACTAAGATGAAAAAAATATTAAGGACCCATTAGAAAATAATTGAGAGACAAGCAATGGTAAATGTTTTAAATGGTATAATCAACAAATGGTCCTAAGAGGGTGCTCTAGACTAAATAAATTTTATTATGATAAATATTTTTTTGTTGCAAGGTTTCTATTGAAAATAATCATTTTATTGTTAAACCTTACTCTATTTCTAACCACCATCCGATTGAGGTTGAATTCTTCTTTAATTTTTTAACCAAGAATTTCTTCTTTAATTCCAAGATTTTTTTAACCAAGAGTAATGGACCAAGGATTTTTAAATTAAACTTCTCTTTAAAGGAAAAATATTTTGTCTTTGATTCTAAGCTTGTTAGGGATCATTTTTGGGACCATGAGAGTGTGTCTTGTATTGTAAAGAGGAACATGATCATACATTTTTCAATTTTTTTGGTAAAATAAAAGAAGACTCTAGAAAGAACTATACTAGAAAGTTGAGTATTTCAATGTAGCTAAAGAAATAATACAAAAGAACCTTGGTGACATCAACTATCAAGAAACTGTCAATAGTAGAAAGTATAGTTTGAGATGCAAGATTTTTTTTATTAATAAATGGTTGAGAATCAAGGAAAAGGCCAATTGGATCAAATATGGTGACAAAGGTAATAAATATTTCTTTAATTTTCTTAGAATTAATTTTTTTACAAAGAAAATTGGCTTGTTAAACATTATGGAATATTAGGCGACGAGTGTGATTTAACAAGTAAATAATTTAATTCCTTTTATTAAATTATTTTTTGTGGAGGTATGAATGATAAAATTGAGGTTAGGAATCTATGGAAGAGGATTATTCCTAGAATATTAGTCTTGGATGATTTTTAAGATTTGGAAGAAACTATCAATATAGAAGAGAAAAAAATCCATTAAACCACTAAAAAATGACAAGCCCCCTGGTAATGATGCATTGTGTGTTGAATTCTATAAAAGGAATTTTGATTGGGTTGTAAGTACTTGCTCAGTGTTTACAATGAGCCTTTCCAAAGTAGTACTCTTGGAGAATTGATTAATAAATAAATCATTAAGCTTCTTCCTAATTATGTAGACATATTTACTTAATAATTTGAGACTTATATCCTTGCTTAATATCTCATATTAAATTATTTTTAAGGCTATTGCTAAGGAAAATTCTCCCCAAGGTGGTCCTTTGGTCACAAACAAGTTTTGTCAAAACAAAAAAGATATTAGAAATCCTAAATACTAGTTGGAAAGGCCTTGAATAGGCCAAGGTTTATGGGAAATCTATCTCATGGTATTACTTGATTTTGAGAAAAAAATACGATAGGATTGAATGGCCTTTCATACTACTTGTGTTTCAAGCCATTGAATATAAACATAATATTTTTAGGTGGATTAATATCCTATTTCAATATTCCAATGCTTAGGTTGAAATAAATGGTAAGCTATCCCATTTGCTAATTTTGTAGGGATCCATTAGGCATGGTTGTCCCCTTGCCCCTTTCCTTATTTCTAATCATTGTGAAAGCTTTACCTTTTTTTCTAAGGGAGCATTCTTTTGGATTGCCTATAAAAGGCCTTAAATTTCCAAATAGTGATGAGTTTATTAATATATAATTTATTAATGATATAGTTTCCAGTTTCCATTTTCCTTGTTATTGACGAGAATACTTTTTTTCTAATTAAAGGACAAACTAAACTTGAATTGTTTTTCTTCTAGATCTAAATTATTTGATCAAGAATATTTGATTGTCAAATTGGAATGATTCTCATCCTGACTAATTTAAGAACATTGGTTGGGCATGCTATGGACCTAATAAGATTGTTAGATACCATGGTATACCTTTTATTGTTTCTCCTTCCCTAAAAGACATGTGAGATTGAGTTTTGATGAAAATTGAGAAAAAAAATGATAAATGGTTGGGTCATATGCTATCCATTGTAGGAAGATATGTTAGAAAAAATCCATATTCAATCTTGATTATGATTTTTCCTCTCTATTTTCTTATTAGGTTGATAAGATTCAAAAAAATTGGTAATACTTTCTTTGGTTTGATGGAAGCAGAAACAACAAAAGGAAAGATTCAAAATTTGATAAGAGAATTTCTCTTGTTTGATAGAATGGGAAACAACTAAAAGCATGCAACATCTTGGAAATGGCGTTATCTCCCTAAATACTTAGGTGGTACATGGTTAAGGAATCTGAAGTGTCATGGCATTGCATTGCTTACAAAATGGATTAGTAAATCCTTCAAGGAGGATGAATCTTGGAAAGTACTTATAAGAAATAATATTAGTAATGTTTTGTCAAAGGTGAATAAATTTTGGAAAGGTTTGCATCCTCATGACATTTTGTTTGGTCATTTTGTTGTGAAACTTTGAAGGTCTATAATATTTTGTAGCATTTGGAGAGCTTGGGAGTCTAACATGGGGTTTCTAAAGACTCGAGAACCTATCTCTAAAAAGACAAGAAAGTGCATCTCTACAAATTTGCATGATAGTTTCTTCAATATAAAATAGGACTTTGACATTAATTCAGTGGTGGTTTTTTAGAGAATGGTTCTCTAAAGGTATTCAAAAATTTGATGATAATTTTTAGAATACTAATTTTTTATCTTAGATTCAACTAAAATGAGATGTAATCTTCTTGATTCTCAAAAAATAAATTTTATATTCTCTTTAAGGCCTTAGGAGATCTATTAAAAAACCCTTGATAATATTTCATAGTTCAAAGTACTTCAATATCAAATATTTCTAGTAAGATACATATGACAAATTAACTAATACTTAAGAGATATTTATTTCACTTAGTATTACATGGAATAAGGATTTTAGGACAAGTCCATTTAGAATAGTATTTTTAAAATAATTTAATCTCACCTTCTAGAACCAAAGAAAGCTTAATTTAGGTGAATGCTACTACAAAAATTAGTTGTTGGGAATTTTAGAAACCCTAAAAAGTTTATCACCATTTCTTGTAGTATATGTAATGTCAATGAGTCATAAACATCTATTTTCATTGTAATTATGTAAAGAAGTTATAGGATCCTTTTATTAATGGTGGTTAGACTAAAGACAACTATTATCTAGAAATACATTGTTAATGGCTTTATTAATGGTTTTGATAAGAAATTAAATAGAGATTAGCTCATATTATCGAGTGAAATATTATGGTTCATTTGAAAATCTAGGAATAATAAGATATTTGATGGTAGAATAAGAATGTTTACTGACTTTATTTACGAGGTTACTCTATTTCTTGACCTCATCGCTTGTTGCCTCACAGGTGTCAATAACTTTGGATATTTCAAAAAGGGAGTTATTAAACTTAATGATCAAGGGTTCTATTAATCATAAAAAAGAGGATTTGATGTAGCTAAATAGTGGCCAAAATTTTAATTTAATAAGGACAAGAATGATATGAAAAGCTATTTATTTCAAGGAAAATCCAAAGACAAGGTTGAGGATTTTCCTCAATGGATATGCAATGACCAGACTACTAAAAAAATAGAAGAGTGGTTTGATAAAAAAATTATTGATCATCAAGCTAGACTTACACTTGTTGATACTTGACCTAGGATAAAATGGACAAGAATGATGTTGATTATGCTCATAACACTACGTCTAATCAACAAACTAATACTTCATTGAAGTTGGCCATAGATAGGAAGAAGTGGGTTGTTGATATTGATTCTAACTCCAAAACTATATTTGATCCACTTGCTAATGTCTAAAAACTTTACATTCCACTTCTTTTTTAGTAAGTTGTATTAAACAATGTAGTGGCAACTAGTTTTTCCCCCACCAACTATTCCTTTCTAAGGAGTTTTGGTATTCTTGGTACTTACATTGTTGTGGTTGCTCTAGATATTATGTTTTAACTACTTCTGTCATATTGCAACTCATCTTTTCTAAACAGTTGGCATGCCTAGTGGAAAAATCCTCCACCTATAATATCAAGATTGAGTCATTCCACCCCAAAAGAAACCTCTCTAATTTGGAAATAAAAATTGTTGTCCCTTGGGTCACCATTGAAGCTCTAAACAACCTAAGTTCTAAAATTCCTTTAGGACGCAATAATATTTATTAGACCCCCCTGACCTCGGCTAAATTAAACTAAACTTTAATGGTTCGACCAAAACAAACTAGGTTAGGCAAGAGGGGGTGGCATCCTATGGGATCATAGAGCTAAAATGATTCTCGCTTATGAAGTTTACCTTGGTAAAAAAACTTCAAGTTTTGTTGAGGTGCCAAAAACATATCACGAGATTCATCTGGCCAACAATAGAGGCTTCGCCAATTCAGCTATAGAAGGGGATTCTTAGAACACCATCATGATGCTAAAAGGTGATGCTTCACCTTTTTGGTCTCTCAAGGATCTCATTGATTTAGCTCGCCTTCATATAATGAGCATATGATAGTGTTAGATAAAAAAAATGTTTCGAGAAGGGGATATGGTTGCAAATGGGATGGCTAATCTAGGAGCCTTTGTTAACTAGATTAAAGTTTGGGAGGATTTCCTTTTGATCCTAGATCATGTGAGAAATTTAATCACTAATGAAGAGATGCATCATGTTAGTGTTGAAAGAATGAACAAGGTTGCCATTAATGAGTTGTCATTGATGTCAAAACTACATGATGGATGTTAAGTGTAATGCCCCGCTTTGCAACCCTAAAGGAAGTTGTAATTAACATCTTAAGCGAACCAATTTTTTTTTTATAAAGTGCATTTAACATACACATTCACTTACTAATTAACAACAACCTCTAAGGCTACAAGGTTAGGATTACTTAAACCCACACATACATATTACATAAACCATAATATTATGAACTTTATGAAATGAACATCATACATCATAAGAATACCACATAACATAATAAGATAATCAACCAAGTTACAATCTCATAAACATTATCTTAAACCAATAGTTACATCACTCATTCCCAGAATGAGACAATAGTACATAAGATTACAATTACAAAATTCCACCTCATAAACATAAGAGGGATAAAATAACTTATACAAGTTAAAAATATTACAATGCAAGTAATTACAACAAGAACTATGAGCTATCCATCTGGATGTCACGCCACCTAGTATTGAAGATAGATGGGGACCCAACGGTTTTGGTGCATGTTCCACCCTACCAATGTGGTACCCAAAGGCCCACCCCCCATGCTAGGAGATAGTAACAAAGTAACATGGACAAAGATTCTACTACCTCTAACCAAAGGAAAACTCATTTTGACTCATACTGATATAACCAAATATATGAACTAATAAGTTCAACTCAATCACCAAACAAGTACAAATCAAGTACAACATTCACATCATTGATATAGGTCACATTGCTTCCAGACATAAAGTAGATCAAGTATGTTCACAAAACCATACATAAAAGAATAATTAACAATAGTTGTCCTAGATAGAGTGTCATCGCAAGGTTTGTTATGAGATCTCTTCTAGGAATCCTTCATAGGCTCCGGCATAAGTAATCCTGGTGGCCTCAACCGAATCCCGACACTCATACTCACTCATGCAGAATCAACTACCTCTCATAAGGACAAGATAGTTGATCTTGCCATTCCAAGCCTTCCCACTCATTCCAAGTCTAAACAAGCCCTTGTGTCTATGAGTGAGGTAAAATTATCTTAATTAGTGAGAAGTTAGTTCTAATCTTCTAAGTACATTATTTTAATTATCACTTATTTAAATCACTCCTGAAGGTTATCTAGTTTACCTCTTTGGGATCTGGCGCCTAACAGAAGACACTCTTCTAATGGACACACACTCACAACTAATCACCAAGGGAAATACAAGTGCATACAAACTAGGCATCATAACCACTCCAACACAAGGAGGATACAAATAATAAAAAACTCACTCCAAACATCTTGGAGGCAACAATCACATAGTCCACTCCTTTCAAGGAGACACGAATCCCATAACCCGCTCTTAAACCAAAGAGGTGCAAATATCCCCGTTCATGAAAACCGGGTAAAACTGAAAAGATGACATGCATTACCCAAGGGAAAACAACTGGATGGCATAAAGATTCAACAACCCTTATCCTCTAAGTTCTTTTGAAAGACTTATAATTTAGGACTAACACTAAATCCCAAAACCAACAATGCAACTTGATGACATAGCAACAAAAGCATTCAAGTTATCAGTCAAATCTAATATTTGGATTTCCTAAATCCATACTCATTCAATAGGTAGTGTTGACAAAGTCAAAGACATGATAACTAGATCATCTAAAATAATCATAACCCCTATTTCCCTTTTCATTATTGAAAATATAAAACAATTAAACTTACTTCCCTTTACTGAATACAGAGAATTAAATCCTTTAAGATAATCATGAGGAAGATACTATTTTTGGATATACTAAATTCATACCTCTTTGATAATCCAATCACAATGATTCAATTAATCTAACTATAAATTAATAAATAACATAATTGATTGTCTCATCAATAATTGACCACGCATTCATATTGTTTCTAATTAAATCTCATTAATTAAAACAGACATTTAAATATAAATATTTCTATAATTCTTCAATATATTTAAATATCTTTTTACCTATCAATTTTGACCATACATTCAAAACTTATCATTTAAATTCTTCATGCAAAGCTAAATTACACGCACTTAAATAAAATAAGGTAAATACTGATTGAAAATACTCATGGATATATATACATTTCAATATATTTTTTTCAATCATATTAACAAAATAAATGTTTCCTTTTAAATCAAATAATTACTTCTATTAAAAAAATATCTTTCTCTATTCATTTTCTACACAGACTAATCATTTATTTAGAACACTAATAATACCCAATTTGCAAACAACGGAATAAAATAATATAAAATATTATTTAATTTCTTAAATGGATATATACCTTTAATAAATATATACTAAATATAAATTAATATATTTAAATATATTTAATCATTAACATATCTTCTATTCTTTACAGAATATCAAATTGTTTAATTCAAAATAAAATATCCCTTATCATCAATTTTCTAAAATATAAATATACTTTTCCAATTAAGTCAAATTAATAATTGGACCTTTTACATATGAATTTAAATTCCACAATTAAATTTTAAATTATGCATTCTTTAAATCAAATATATACCTCCTTCAATAAAATTTTAACATGCCATTATAAAATAAACAATAATCTCCCATACGTTTATAATTTTAATTCTACTAATCTAATATACAAATTTTATTTAAAATAATATAAATAAATATAATACTTTAGTATTATAAATTATAATATAAAATATTATTAAATAATATTTTAATATTATAATAACAATACCTAAAATATTAATATTTATAAATATCAATTTATTATTATTTTATTTTCAAAGCAGCCATGGGAAAATAACTTAACAACAGTCTCATGTTTCAAGCATAACTCAAAAACTACGATCTGGGTATTTACGATTTTTGGACAGGGGTAAGAAAATTTCAAAATGCAAAAACCCTTTAAATTTCTTGACAACCCAGTTTGTGAAAGTGAAGTTATAGGCGACGCAATCAGACCATTTTACCATGAAAATTATAACTATACTGCAGATTTTAAAATCCGATTTTTTTATAATAAACAGAAGGTTTCATTTTCTAAAAACATTCTAAATGCATTGTTTAATCTCTATGTTTGATTTCAATAACAACAAAATCAATTTCCCCAAATAATTTAAATTCAACTAAAGTTTTCACAATTTTCACTCAAGAATTTTCACAAGCAAAAGCTGTAAATTTGTTTAATTCTTTTCTTCTAATATCAAATTTATTTTCTAAAACAGATTTAACAAACAAATCTTTAATCATTACTATTTTAAAGAAAACAATCAAGAACAATAAAACACAAAGAGGAAAACTTGGTACAAGAAGCTACAGGAAGAGATGAATTTCTGATGCAAGCCTCCTCCAAAGATTTGTTGAATTTTCTTCAATCCTCCAAAGAATCCAATCCAAAATCCAACAAATGCAAACAATATCTCCTTCAATCAATTCTACAATCAAAATTTTTTCAAACCCTTGTGCAAATTTTCCAAAATTTCTTCCTTGTTGTAAAAATGTATTTTTCTAAAAACTTTCCTGCCCTAAAATTAAAACATGTATTCTTTATAAATCAAAAATACCTAATTCAACCCTAATTCACATTACATGCAAATTAGATATTTCAATTTCAATTTCAATTTCAATTTCAATTTTCAATTTCAATTTCACTTTCAATTTCAAATTTCAATTTCACTTTTCAAAAACCCACTTTCAATTTAAAATGCAATTTCAAATAATAAATTAATTTCCAAAGTTGCAACCAATTTCCCAAATAAACATTTAATTACAATTTCTAATTTAATTCCACACGTTGGAATTAAATTCCAAAATTAATTCTAATTCTTTTATTTCCTTTCATTCTCTTGCATCACGTTTAATTAATTAATTTAATTATTTAATAACTAAACTCAACCCCTCTTGGATTAAATTTAATTAATTAAATAATTTAAATATAAATTTTTATCCACATTGCATTATTTAAATTAAATAACCATCAACATGATTTAATTGCAATTATTCTAAATATCTATTTTCAAATTAAGAATTCTTCAGAAATAAATAACATTAAAACAAGACAGACAAAGACTCGACACACACAACTGACAACACACTAAGGCTAGGGTGTAAACTTGACACATGTTACCTAGCTACTATCTCCCGTTCAACTTAACCATTGGATCGACATGCTCAAATCTGTGAAACTAGGTGGAGTCGATGTCATGTACCTGCAATCCTGCAACCAAGTAAACAACATCATACGATATATCCAACATATAATACACACCGTGAAGAAGAAATTACGGATTCGTAGGGCACTCACAAGCGAGTGATGCGAAACCGTCCTCTTCACCAATACACTCATCGAAACTGACATTTCCATCATAATTCCAATAATCTCATAATAATATCTCATGTTAACTCTACAACAACATTAATCTATAATGCATGTGAAACAATAATCAGATAACTACATCCCACAATAATAGTTGTCGCTCAATAGTAGCGATCAAAACATCATAACAAAATGTATTCAGTATCAAAGTAATTGCAACCAAACATAGCATAAAGCAACTTGAACAAGAAACAAAACAGAGGGGTATTACATTAAGGATGATTGTAGAAGAGTTATTTTGAAAGAGGGTTTGATCCACATATAGAAATAGTTAAGTATTTTTGCTAAGTGTCTACACTAGTAGATTCATTACACAAAGCCCTTTGGTATTTTGGTCTGCATTCGTTCACCCTTGGAGATTTACTTTTGCAATTCTAATAATTTGTTTATGGATGTCATTAGTATCTTCATTTAGATTTTACTTTTTTTGGATAAGTTGTTTGTAAGATGCAAGTAACAAAAGATCAACATATAAGGTTTACACAATTTTCTGTGAAATGGATATGACTTATCAGGTCTACACTCCTCCACGTATTTGAGTTAGACCTTACGTTTTTGGGAGAATGTTAATAGGTGTCAAAGAATTGTGTTTTCCAGTTGGCATGACATTTTGAGGTCCACATGTTCTGTGGTGATGAACAATTAGAGTATTTTTCTTTTATGTCTTATGCCCGACCGACCTAATGTATGTAAAGAGTTGCAAAGATTAAATATGTGATGAAAATGTAAGAGGGAGATATTATAGGTCTATGGTAACCTATATTACGCCTTGCACATGTGGTTTTGGATACAAAGGCATTTTGATTTGAATTAGGTGCCAAAAAGGCATGTTTAGTATGATTTAGGGCTACATCTAATTAGGCTGGCCTAATTAATGTTTGCGATGGAGTTTGATATATATAAGTTTGTTTTGAGATTGTAGAGATCGAATCTGAATGTGTACATGTTCTGAATACAATCAGTGATGTGAAATTTTATAGAGTTGAGCGAATAAGTTGTAAAGAGGTGTGTGAATATAAAGCAAAGCACAAATTTGTACTTTGAGTTAGATGAAGTGTATTAATTCAGTGTTTTCAGCTTCAAAGGAACTGAATCCAACATATGGTAGATGCATCGTGTATCATTTCAAATCTTGGTTGTGAAGCCACTTCTTTCTATCTTTATTTTCTCTGTGGACAGTGAGTCCACCTAGCAATGAGCCTTTCTGCAATATATTATAACCAGTTATAATATATTATGAGCTAATCCTCATCATTGTTTTTCCCATTTTGGGTTTTCCACGTAAAAATCCAGGTGTTGATGTGCTATGTGATGTTGTGCATGTTTTCATGCTTTTATTCCTTATAAAAGTTAAATATTCTTTGGTAATTGGATGGTTTAATAGGACATTGATTCACCCCCCTCTCAGTATCACAACTATTCAAAAATTGGTATACGAGCCTGGTTCTATGGAAGAAGCTTGACCACTTTGGGAAGATATTGGATTGAACACATGGATGATATAAATTTTCCTATTCCTCTAGAAGATATTTCTGGTATTGAATACACAAAAGAAGATTGCATGCTTGACAAAGATGGAGAACTTAAAGTTTCCCTTGAAGATCTTGACAAAGTTGAAGGTGAAAACAAAGATCTGAAGGAAAATATTAAAGAATAAAATGATTGCATCAAAAAAATGAGAGAGCGAATCAAAAATTTCAGAGAAAGGCATAAGGAAATCAATGAACAATTGAAGCAAGCAAATGAAGACATCACCAGACTGAAAGTGCAAGTGGAAGAAAATAAAAGAATTGAGGAATTTATGAATGCAATGGTGAAAAGAAAATATGATGAATGCATGAGGCTTGAACATGAAGTGGTAAATCTGAGATTGAATTTGGAGAAAGCAAGAAGTCATGAAGATAAATTTAAGACAAGTTCCACAATGCTTGATGAGTTGATTGCAAGTCGAAAAGCATTCAAAGACAAAGGTTTTTTGGGACATGAAAAATGTGAAAGCTCAAAAGCAGATTAGACACCTAATACAAAGAAGATCAATAAACCAAAGAAGATTGAAGACAAGAAGAAAAATGGCAAGATCCAAAGTCAAAGAAACAATGCTAGAAGACCCCATATCATAAAATCAAATGCTCAAAGGTACCCATCTTTCAATGGTATTTGTTATTTTACAATAGATTTGGACATAGCTCAATGGAATGCAGAAGAAAAATGAATAAAATGTTCCATCTTTTACTGGTCAATGCTTTACATACAAGAAGTTTGGATATAGAGAAATTGAATGTAGAAGTCAAATGATGAATACATATAACAATGGTAGAATGATTCAACCTTTTAATGGTTGTTGCTATACATGCTATGGATTTGGACACAAAGAAAATTAATGCAGATCTAGGATGAATGGAAGGAATGTTGTTCAAAAGAATGTCATATGTCACAATTGCAAAAGACTAGGATATATTGCTAAGTTTTGCAAAAGCAGAAATACAAGGAAGGATAATTTGGTAAAGAGAAATGAACTGGTTAAAAATATTGACCCGGTTGAAGTAAAGAAGGAAATGGAAAAGATCTGGATAAAGAAAGAGGAGACTAAGAAAAAAGAAGAATCAGAGACTACAAATGAAACTATACCACCCTCTGATGTAGATGTTCCCTCCAGGAATTGAACCTAGGCATTGGCTTAGGGGGAGCAATAATAGATAATCAAATAACCTCTCGCCAATATAAGTTGCCATGGCTTGGCACAAAGATATGTGATAGAGATGGGTAGTAATGATCTTTTGGAGAAGACACCAGAAGAAAATATGCAAATGTAGATATTTGCATAATGATTTAGGGTTTATTGTTGCACAGAGAAGGGTTTTTACTAGCTTTATTGTTTAGCGCATTGAATGCAAATTAGGGAAGATTGAAGGGTTATAAGTATCTACACTTAGTTGATTTTATTCACTTTTATAAATTTGGAGTAAGCAGAGTGAGTTGAAGCAAATTCAAGAGATCAAAGGTGATTTGTGAAGTAGAGAATCCAAACCTTAGTTCCAGTTGAGTAAGAAAAAGGTATTTACCAAAATCAATAATGTATTGTTTACATTAAGTATTATTAGTTTCCTTTTTGTTTTTGATTTTCATATTGTAGTTATTTCCAAATTGTAATCACATTACTTTGTTGAAAACTAATACATAATGTAAACCAATACTATTATTGTATCAGTTCGCATTATGTATTAGTTGTCTTGTTTTCATTTTGTGTTAATTTTCCATCTTATTAATTGCTTTGAGTTTTTTGAATCTTATTAGTCTTCCTTATTATTTATAGTTTATCCTATTTGATTTTTATTGTTTCTTATTTCAATATTATTTTATATTAGGGTTAGTGCAGGATCATGGGGGGACGAATAGTAGCGATATGACATAAAAGTGGCAGATGAATTTTTTATCCAAATTTGATGAAATGAAAAAGGTTTTATAGAGAAAATTTTCAGCTTCCAAAAATATAAGATGCCTTATTTAGAATTAAATAAATAATTATTATTGATTTCCTACATACATTCTAACTAAAGTCCTGATTGATAGGCTAATTGAAAAAAATCTATCACTTTTAAACATTTTTTGAATCCAAAGATGTGTCATACACTATACTTCACAAAATATAGTTTTAAAAAAAGAAAAGAAAATTTCATAATTTTTGACCAAGTTAGACTGGCCAGACAAATGGTTTTTTAATATTTTAAAAATTCCTACTAGAAAATTCATAACTAAACATTTAATTACAAAAAAATTACAAAAAAATATGTGTCACATCCAAGAATGCGTCCTCTACTTATATTGAAATATTTAGAATAAAATATTTATTTTTTCTCCTCATTAGGGTGGTCGGACAAACACTTGCTTTTTATTTTTTCTTGAAAATTTAGTATTACTAAATTGAAATTTCAAGTTTTCACCAAATAGATTTAATTTTTTCCAAAAAGGACTAGTAGCTTAGAAACTATATTCAATTTGCTACAAATTCTATTTTTACAGATTTTTCAAACTATGTTAATAGCCTATTCAAATTTTTATGTCAAGTTGTGTAACTCTATCTTTCTGAATTTTTATTGCCACTTAGGGGCCTAGTTTGGCCCCCCATGATCCTGCACTGGCCCATTATTTGTTTTTTTCCCTTCTATTCTTACCTTAATGTAAACTAATACATAGTTTTTGAATATATTGATTTACTTGTTTTTGCCCCCTTTTGTTTTGGTGTGCCTTTTGTAATGTTTCTTTTGCATTTTAGTTTTCTTTTTGTAATCTTTTTCATTTTTTTTTTAGTTTTTGTTTCTTTTTTGTATTGGTTTTTGATTTGTATTTGTGACCATAAGGTAATCCAATGCATATACTATTAATGCATTAGTTACTTTATGTTTCTCTTTCTTCTTTCTATATTAGATTGCATTTTATTAATTTCCTCGATGTATTAGTTTGCATTATGTATTATTCAAACTAATACATTTTTTGTTCTATTATGTATCTTTTTCTTTTTGTCACCTTATTTTTATTAGTTTTTTACTTTCTTGCTTCTTTCTTTGAATTATTTTTATGTATTTTATAATGTTATCTATTTCTTAATTTATATATTTCCTTTTTTCCCTTTTAAAGTTTTTGATCTTCTTAGTTTCTTTCTTTAAAATTATTGGTTATTTTTATGCTCTCTTTTTCATTTGATTTTTCTTCTTTTTAATTATTGTTAAATATGTTTATCTTTATCTTATTATTAAATTGTGTTGTTTTAATCTTTCTCCATGTTTATTAATTTGTCCTTATCTTTTCTTTTTCTTTTTCTTCAAGGTTCTTGCCTTCTCTCTTTATTTTTATTTTTCTTTTTTGGCCTTTAACATTGTAATTTTTTGAAATTCGGTCCTTCTATACCTCCCTTCCCCTCATCCTTTATTTATCCAAATATACTACTTCATTTTTCACTCTTTTCTCTATCTACTTTGCACCCTGATGATGGATCATGGAGTATGATAAAAAACGATGATGTAAAAAATTAGCACACAATTCTAATCCATAAATCTTTATGCAATACTATTATGGACTATGGAAACTTCATGAATTTAAATTTATTTAATTCTATCTAAAGCTAAATTAGAGTTTGTTTTTCAAAGCATTTGAATCCAATAAAAATGGCTACGCCTACAATAGTGAATGTGAGTGAGAAACCCTGACCAAAATTCAAGAAATGCCTCATGAAAGTGTTTGAGAATGACCCGCTCAGAGCTTTTTTGAGTATTCCATATAGGGTTCTACCTATAGAGGATACTGGGGCATACATCCATGGGAAAATGGAAGATTATAACCACACAAGATTTATAGACTTGTGGACTGACCAATTAATTGGAGATGATTATAAAATCAAGCCTAAGTATGAAAACCTAGTGAAGAAGAAACTAGACGTCTGGCAATGGTTTCCATGTTTCACTTATGATGATGAAACTAAGTTTGTGAGAATTGCATTGAGCAGAGTGCATGATAAATTCATATGGATTGACATGCCTGGTTTGATAACAAAGGAAGTTATAAGGGAGGTTACTAGACTGTGTGCCATCGGACCTGTACCGGTATTGAAATCTGTGAAGAACAAAGATGTGATGGAATTAACTGGAGCCACATTTGATCAAAGGGATCTCATTGTGAACACTATTTGAAACCCCATATTGAGATATGTAGTTATGGTCATAGGGTATAAGTTATACTACATAAACAAGGAGAATTTTGTGTCAGCTACAACAATTAATGTAGCCCATGAAATGGTGGAAAAGGGAAAGGATTTTGATTTTTGTGAGTTTCTTAGGAAAAAACTCTTTAATAACTTGAAGAAAACCAGAGAGAATAAATACCCCTTCAAGTTTGGTTCTTTGGTGGTTTGTTTTCTATTTTAATTCTTGAGGGAGCTTCCAGGAAGAAACAATGTCATGTGGGATAAGAGAAGATTGATATCCCATCAAATCTTAGAATACCTACACAACATTGGTGTCATGAAAGCTCAAGATGAAGCACTTACTGCATTCTCTGTAGTAATCTAGAAGAGAATGCATGAAAGGGAGAGGATCCCTAAGTTAGTGGTGGACAAATATCAGAATGATATCACATTCTTGATGAATGCATCATTGAGGCTGTAGAACCTAGAATTGTCTAGATTCTACTACTTGGATATGAAACCAATGAGAATAACATCAATGGTTATGTTGATATACTATTGAAAATTACTAAGGACACTACACAAGAAATATATGGCACATATGAAGATAAATCCATGGAAGTGCATATGGAGTTGAAGAAGCCATAGATAAAGAAGAAGGTGAAAAAGATGGTAGATGAGTTTGAAAAGAGGCAAGGGTTCATAAAAGAACAAGTGAGGGAAGCAAGAGAAAGAGCAGAGGGAGAAGCAAGCATAGAAGGTGGGTCCTTCATACCTAGAAGATATGGAAGATCTGCTTCCACCATTCCCCCAGTATTCAACAACCCTCTGGATTAGTTTCTATTTCAAGCAAAACTAAGAGGACGAAGACTAGTGCTTCAATGATAGAGGAAATTTAGGTGAAGGAGGCCACAAGGCCTGAGAAGAGAAAGAAAACTACTCCGGAAACCCCCACTACTACCACTACATCAAAAAGAAGAAAATAGAAAGTTGTAAGAGATAAGAACATGAGTGTACTATCTAAAGAAGAAGAAGAAGAAGAGGATGAAGGTCCTCCATTGATTCTAAGAAGAAGAGCTTAGTCACAAAGAAATAGAGAATAGATATTTTTGACAACTCAAATGAAGAGGAGATTGATAAGGAAAAGCAATCCTTTGGAATACACATGCACATGCAGATAAAATAAAAGAAGAAAAATAAATTAGAAAAAAATGAATTGGAGAAGAAAAAGACAACTCTAGAGAGTCCTCATAGTCCAATGAAGTTGGATGCACTATTTAAAGGCATTTTAAACCATGAAATGTTGAAATAAATAGTTTCCTTATATCATAATGCAAATGAGGTGGACAAAGCCACCATAATTGAGGCAATAATCAAATATATCATCATCAGTGAAGCAGATATCGAGAATATAAAGAAGAAGGTTCTAGATGATGTGTGAAAAATTTTAATGGAAAGGAGAAAAGAGGCAATAAAAAAAGAAGAGAAGGTTAGATAAGATGTTGTGGACAAAATTGGATTCTCCTTATCTGATGTTGATAAGGCCACATTGGCCCAAGTCTATAGCAAGGGATCTAAAATGAAACAGAGGGTCACAATTCTTATGGGAAGAGAACACAATGAGTTTGAGAAAATGTAGAGACAAAAAAAAAAGATTACTGACATAGCTTAGAAGTATGGCATGATTCCCATTGCCCCTACCAGCAAAGAACACGATATGATAAATAAAAATATTGGAGTTACCGATGTAGAGGAAAATCTTGACAATACTCCTCGAGATACATATGAACCAATGAAAGGAAATGTTGAAGATGAGATTGTTGTTGAAGGAGAAACATGGAACAAAGAGGAAACCACAAAGTATGGCACTCTTATTCCTCATATAATACATGATACTATAGGTCAAGACAACTCGAAGACATATGTCCCTCCAGTAGATATAGAAAAAGGCACTGGTGAAGGTAAAAAGTATGATATAGATAATGAGCAAGGGGAAGTGAATGAAGAGAATAAGGAAAGAGAGAATGATGGTAGAAGGAAGGAGAAGAAGACAAAGATTAAAATGAAGAGAATGAGAAAGGAGAGAAACAATGGACTCAATTGATTCCTAGATAAGCAATGATTCAAGTGCCTATGATCCGACATAGGACAAAGATGATCAAACTTGGTATGTTATAATAGACTTGCATGACAAATTCTTCACCTTGTAGAGCTAGAGGGAAGAGATAATCAAGAAACTTGGAAAGTTAAGGGACTTGGTGAAAACAAAGAATATACCTATCTCAAGTGCCCTTGTCGGTATTGTTAAAATCTCAAAGATAAATCTTACCCTCGACACTGTGGAAGGAGACGAAACATTGATGGAGCTTGAGTCTCAGTGCAGAATTCTCGCAAAAACGAAGAGTTGGGAAGAGAGTAAATCTTCTTGGAAATCTATTCTTCAGAAGCTTTAGGGGTCAACATCTTCGGGTTGACCATTTCCATCTTTATGCATTTTTCAGTTTTTCAAGTTTACAAATTCTTTTGTAAATATGCAAATGTATTAGGAATTTTTGGTTAACTTCCTAAGGGGGAGCGAGTACATTCATTTTAGTTATTTCAATTTGTATATATGTTTGAGGGGGAGCATATAGAGTGTTGGTACCAATACACCCTTTTCCCTTGATGTCAAAGGGGGAGAGATATTTGAGGAGAGATACTTGGATAGAAGTTTTGTTTTGGCACATGTTGCCATCAATGACAAAGGAGGAGATTTTTGAAAGAATGAAGGTTGTCATTGATTTCAACACTACATGATGGATGTTAAGGATGATTGTAGAAGAGTTATTTTGCAAGAGGGTTTGATCCACATACAAAAACAGTTAAGTATTTTTGCTAAGTGTTTACACCGAAAGATTTAGTACATAGAGCCCTCTGGTATTTTGGTTTGCATTTGTTTGCCCTTGGAGATTTAATTTTATGATTCTAATACGTTTTTTATGGATGTTAGTAGTATCTTCATTCAAAATTTTACTTGTTTTGGATAAGTGGTTTGTAAGATGCAAGTAATAGAAGATCGACATATAAGGCTTACATAGTTTTCTGTGAAATGGATATGACTTATCTGGTCCGCACTCCTCTACGGATTTGAGTTAGACCTTGATTTTTGGGAAGAATGTTAATAGGTTTCAAAGAATTGAGTTGGCATGAAATTTTGAGGTCCACATGTCTTGTGGTGATGAACAGTTGGAGTATTTTTCTTTTAGGTCTTATACCTGACCGAACTAATGTATGTAAAGAGTTGTGAAGATTAAATATGTGATGTGAATGTAAGAGGGAGATATTATAGGTCCACGTTGACCTATATTACGCCTTGTACATGTGGTTTTGGGTATGAAGGCATTTTGATTTGAATTAGGTTCTGACACGACATGTTTTGTATGATTTAGGGCTACATCTAATTAGGCTAACCTAGTTGATGTTTGCAATGAAGTTTGATATATATACAAGGTTTTTTTAAGATTGTATAGATTGAACCTAAATGTGTACATGATCCAAATACAAGAAGTGATGCAAAATTTTGCAAATTTGAGCGAATAAGTTGTGAAGAGGTGTGTGAATGTAAAGCAGAGCAAAGATTTGTAGTCTGAGTTAGATGAAGTGTATTAAGTCAGTGTTTTTGAGCTTCAAAGGAACTAAATCCAACATATGGTAGATGCATTTTGTACTAGTTCAAATCTTGGCTGTGAAGCCACTTCTTTCTATCTTTATTTTCTTTGTGGGCAATGAGTTCACTTGGACAGTGAGTCCACCTGACAATGAGCCTTTTTGTAATATCTTATAATTGGTTATAATATATTGTGAGCTAATCCTCACCATGGTTTTTCCCATTTTGGGTTTTCCATGTAAAAATCCTAGTGTTCATGTGTTATGTGATGTGGATGTTTTCATGCTTTCATTCCTTATAACAATTAAATATGCTTCCGTAATTGGATGGTTAATGATTGTATGGTTTAATAAGACACTAATTCACCCCCCTCTCAATATCACAAGTTTTCAACAGTTAGGATCTAACCAGTATCTCCTTTGAGATCATAATGGAAACAAGTATCATTCCAGTTGCTTGAAGAATAATAATTGTCATTTGTTTCTATATCCCCATAACATTATTATGTCACCTATGGTTTCTATTTGCATCTGGAGTTTTCTAAGAGTGAAACCTTACCACAAATCTACTATTATTTCGTCTATTGAAATGGGTGGGGAATTTGTTCAGAAGGAGGCTAATTGTTGTGATACTCTGAGGAATGGCCCATATGTATGCCCTATCTTAAAAAAATATTTCATCCTACATTGAGGCCATGAAAGGGAATGACCCTAAACTTTATGTGAAATTCACCAATTCCTAAAAGGATGGTCATGTCGATGTTAGGGGTTTGTCTTTTGTTGTCTCTGTGGAGTATAGAGTGGTAGCTACTAGTCTCCCTATGGAAGGTGCAAATAGACCCAAAAATCCCAAAGGGAATTATCAAAAGGGCATGGAAAAATTCCTTAAGAAACGTGAGAAGGTGAATATATTACAGAATGGGTACAACAAAGAGGACCTGTTGGGTGTTTGGAAGAGAATGGCATAAGTTTTAATGAGGTATGTAATATTGGATGCTCGTTTCAAAAGTTTTCATGCCCATAATTTTCTAATGTTAAATCATTTTTGTCATAATGTCAAGATGATATTTGGTTTTTGGATTCACTCTTCCTTGGGGTAATATGTGAAAGTAGTTCAAGAAAATGGGAAGCCTTTTCCTCTTCACCAAGTTCTAATTTATAGGCTTTAATGGCATAATGTTATGTTTTCCTCAACCATTTCTTCTCTTCCATGGGTGAAAAAACCTACCCTTGTCCATATAAGTGCTTCTGAGATATTAGAGGGAAATCCCAACACCCCTACCTTTTCCACCTTGTCTACCCCTTGCCATCATACTATAATCATCAGGTCTAACCCTCCCCATTCTTTGAAAGGTAAGACCCTTGTGTTCGAGGACCCTACCCCTTCAAGCAAGAAAAAATGTCATTTATGTAACCCCTCCCAAATCTTTATTTGTGATGATAACTCTAGATCCTTGTGGTCTCCAACGTCGAATGATTCCCCTACCGACTCCCCTCCCAACAATCCCATAGATACCTTTCTTGCTAGCCCTACTTCCTCCCTAAAGTGGGAAATTGACTAGACCTTAGGGTCTGAGAACACTACTTTAGACACTTTCGTCATTTGTGAGAATTGTGCTCCCTTGAGGGAGAATTTGGAAGAGCTCAACAAAGCCACAAACATACATAACAACATTCTCAGTGGTTTATTGCTCAGCTCATAACTACTAAGAACAAAATCCAAAGATTAGAGTATGTGGTTCTCAACAAAACTATGGACTAGTCGGGTGAGATGGAAGTTTTTGACCACTAGGAATTATTGAGAGGTATAGCCAATACCTTTTAGAATTGGGTCAACATTGAAAAAGATGTGGAAAAGACTAAAACTGCAATTGGGTCCACTAAGGAGAGCATGAGACTAAAGAAATAGGTTTCTAATCTTCAAAGAAACCAAGAAAAATCCTTCTCAACCTATAGGAAATCGTTGAGTATAGAAAAGAAATGGTCAAAAATGTTGTGGTAACCATCCATGTTTTCTAGCAAGAGCTAAAGATTTTTCAGGCCAAGTGTTCTTGGGAGGATCAATCAAAGGCTCCTTACACTAGTGCAAGGAAGAAGGGAAAGAATGTGGAGAGTGCATCTATCACCCCAAGGACGACAGTGGAAGAAAGAACTAGAAGGCTCTATCCTTTGAAGAAAAGCTCTACTTCCTTTCCAAGGAATGGTAGGCGATCAAGGGTCTCCACCTCCTTGGAGATTGTTACCCTTAAATTCGATACCCCTTCCTTTATAGTCAGATCTTACACAATTTTATGATTTGGCGGTGTTTCATTATACATCTTGAACCTAGGCGAGGTTTTCGCTAGTTGAGCTAACCCCCCACTTTATCGCTTACAGTGTTATTCCTTGAGCTTAGGCAATGTTTTATGACTTCATCATAACTGGCCGCTCTTTTAAAGACTTTTACACATCATAAGTGGTCCATACAATGAGTTGTCTTTTGTCGAGGTCTCCGAGTAGCTTGTCTTGCAATTTATGCCTATGGGTGGTATTCCTTCAGATATTTGAAACCTAAGCGGTGTTTTCCTAAGTTCTATGAACTACCTGCTTCACCGCCTGGAAGCGTTTTTCAATAAATTAATGAAATAACAGTGAACATAGAGTTACAAAATCAGTGCATTGTGTAGGAAAAGAAACTAATGTCATCAGATTTGGTATGAACAAGAATAAATCAATCCATGCATACAAGAACACAAAAATATCCAAATATTATCTTTATTCATATATATATGTATATACATCACATTGGCATTACAAAATTGGTCTATTCAACTGCAAAATTTGATATTGATAACAAAAAGAAAAAAGAGACATTCTTGTTTAGATGCATAGGGAAAACATCAAGACTCGAATGCCATCAATCACAATCTGGAGGCATTCAATTTAAGCAAGGGATAGCAGGTTGTCATGTGATTCTAGAGACTGGGAAAAGAGCCCCATGTCATTCCTCACTATTCTCGCACAAAGAAGAGTAACCGCTTCCTCCACAGCCTTGTTCTGAAGAGTCGACACAATAAAAATGGAGTCACCCACCAACCCACTTTGAGGATAGTGGCTTAGTCCAACAATAGCTACATTGACACATTGATGGAATTCAAGCCTCACCAAATGTTTAGACGCTCTCATACCCTAGTCACGATGACCAAAGGTCTTGCTGACCGTGTACACAAAACTCTCTAGCGTGGTAGCGTTATGCACATGTGTCTGGCTCAGAAATGCTTTGCCCAAGATTCTGCAAAAGCACTTCTTCTTCCACTTCACTCCATGTCACAAAGACTTCCTTCAATTGATTAGACAGATGCCTAAACAACAAACTACACTTGATATTCTCCAGAATGATAAAGTCATGTGCAAAAACACTGTCACTCTGAGTGCTCGCCATATTGAATTCTCCCAAATGGTGAAGAGTGGTGACACTGGTTGAATTTATAGATGGACAATTAGACATTTGCGCTATCTTCCCTAGATTTGATGGGATGGCGACTGGGTTTGAATTAATGGTTGATTTGAACCAGTTTTAAATTGCATTGCTAGTTGGAAAGCATACACATGCAATCATATGGTGTTTCCTTAAAACTTCATTAATTGTATGGTTATGAGATAGGTCATTCGATGGCTGTTGGCGAAAACAAGATCAATTTTTTTGCTCGATGTCCTTTCGTTTGTCAGACTAATTATTCCAGCTGATCATATTCTTTCACCTGTTTCCAAGAAGACGGTAGAGGATCAAGAAGTATCGCCAAATTTAGTAACGGTTTGGTAACCATTTTGGTGGGAATTGGTTGTTATATACGGGATAAAGGAGAAGGATATGGGGTCCGATCTCCAAAGATACACTTTGATGTATTTCAAGAAGGAACTTGACATTAATTTATGTTGTGATGATTTGTAATCTTTGAATTATGAATTCAATGCAATGTTTAGCATATTGATCTTTGTGTCGTACGTGTAATATAGTCATATTTTCTTTGCGAGATATACTTTATGGCATCCATTTATTGTAGTATAAAATCATTTTTCATAGCATATCAATCGTAAGTTTTTTTAATCTTTGTGTTGATAGCTTATGGATTTTTGTCCTCTTATCTGCGTTAGTGTCATATTTATGAACGAGTGTATGTTACCTTATTGCTTTCTAGTTAAAAGTTACCTTATTGTTAATCACATCACACGAGGGATTTGTACCTCTCCAATTCAGAGGAAATTTGTAAATGCAATTGCGACCTTTCTAGAGTTGTTAGTGATTGGCTCTAGTGCTTTAAGGGTGAATTAGAGTCATATTTTTTAATCAATTTCAAGTGGCCAATTCATTCACTAACATATTTTTGGTGACTCCGCTGGGGAGATTATTAATTTTAGCATCTGACAAGTTACCATTGTGTCATGTGGCAAGATGGTACTTCCCCATAACGATGTATTTCCCGTGTTGCAGCCTGATTTAGATTGGATGCAGGAAAAACAAGAGGACATCGTTTAACAATTAAATACGCTTGCCTGGAGATACTAAAGGAGCATTGCAGACTATGTATGAGAGAATATTTCCTTGGAAGAAGAAGAAGAGCGGGCCTGACACCCACTTGCACCGGTAGTTGAACGCCATCCAAGACTAGTTTTTATGTACTACGATAATCCACCCCGTCATCCTAATCAGCCTCCCCATCACCCACGGGACCCACCACCTCCTCAACCTCAAATTCACCTCAAGCTTGTCCACCACCCAAAACTTAATTCAAAAATCTTTTTTCCATTTTACTCTTAGTGAGTTGGAGACTCTGATCATCTATGGCCTCAATCCTTTGGTGCAACCAAGTTGGCCCACTTGCCTTGTTACAATATCATGACTTGCCCATTGGCTCCTAAAAAATGATTTCCTAAATTTTCTAGGCACACAAGACCTTGAAGAACATATCTTGGCTATGACTGTAGAAAGCGGAATCTTGGGCATCCAGGACGAAAATGTCTTTGTGAGAATCTTTCTAGACAATCTAATCGAGAAGGCGGTTGAGTGGTTCAAAGGACTTGAAAAAGGGTGCATTATAGGATGGAATAGTTTTAAAGCAAAATTTCTCCAACGTTATAAAATTCCAGTCAATATTGCGACCACTCTACGATAATTTTTCCAGATTATGAAAGATAAAACTTAGACTATGAGAATTTTGTATACCGTTTCGACCAATTGCTTCGATAGATTCATGTTCTGGAAAGTCCCAATGAAGAGATTCAGTTTCACATATTTATTTCTGCCCTGGACCCTGACATTCAATTGATCCTCAAAAGAGACAAAATTTAACGAATGAGAAAGGCTCAATTAGAAGCAATAAGTGTTGAGGATGAATTTATTTCTGTGGGAAAATGGAAACCTAATTATAGTTAAAAGTCTGAAATTGCTTGCAGACTACCTATTAATCCCTCGATCAAATTTCTTGAAGCAATAAAGCTTTTGTGTCCGAAAACTAAAGACATTAACCTGATAGTTTTTGGTCACATGCAATGGTTAAAAGAAGAGGAAAGTCAACATTGCAATGATCAATTTTTTAGTTTGCACATCTCAACTGAAGCTAAAAATGATCTCAGTTCATCCAACAATGAAGATGATGATTCACCACAAAAGAGGCCATTGATTATCTCTTCCTTTCATCTCAAGAATGAGTCCTCTCCTGATGCCAATATAATGGATTCAATGCTAGATTTCCTTCTCACCCCTGAATATGAAACTTTCACCTTCAAGGAAGTTTCTAATGAGACTACATGATTCGATATGGAGAAGAATGAAGACATCTCACCTGATGCTTCCTAGGAAGAGATAACGTGGTCAATCAATTCTAACCCTCTCTCTATTTTCGATCAGTTTGAAATGTATGACAATCTTCTACTTACAAATCCAATGGTTGATCAATCTATGTCTAAGGTGAAATATTGTTCATCGGTGGATGGAAAAGATCATAGTCATGGAAACGTCTGGAGAATTGCCAATCCCATATTGGAGAAAGATAGTAATTTTTTTTTGAGTCTCCCCTTTTCACCAAAGTTTTTTTTTTTAAATTTTGGGACTATTGAAGATCAATTTGCTTCCAAAAGGTGTGTAGATGAGAATCTTCAGATTGATGCACAACTACAAGTTGGGATGAATCTATTTCTTGATGATAGCATTTCAAAAGAGTGAGGGATTTTTGAGACAAGAAGCAGCGTTAGGAAATTGCCAGCATGTGAATTTGGGAAATATGATGTCAAGAAAGAATTTAGAACTCAGGAATTTTCACCAGAGTTGGAGATACATGGGTTGACGAGCCTTAATGAGGAAAAATGGTTAATCAAGGATGGTCTAGCACCAGTTTATTGGCCGCGAAAAGAAATCACCTGCAACCAAAACACCTATCACCAAGAGAGATCAAAGCAATTATTTTTCTATTGAATTAATCTGAATTGTAATAATTAAAATGAAAGGTGAAGGCTTATAAAAGCAACAGAAAAATCTTAGATGAAGATTTGATTAGATTGAGACAAGTGTTCTTATCCTATGCAATGAGACAACATGACCTATAATTAACCCAATAGAATAATAATAAAAATACTCCTAACTTTAGCTTAAGTATAATAAATTAAAAGGGCCTAATAATTAATTAATTATTAGGTTGTTTTCCTAATTACTCCAACACCCCCCTTAAGATCAACTTAGGGAGAAGCTAAAAAATCCGATGAAGAAATTGATGGATGTTGAATGACTTTTGGCTACAAGAACTAATGAGGCACCCATGTAAAACCAAATGAAATATCTCATAACCAAAGAAAATGAGAAAACCACATGGAAAAAAATTCTCTCCAAAAGATAGATTATAAAATAATTGCACTAGTAAAAGTAGGATAGGAGGACTCGATGTGACCCCCTAAGGACCGATATATCACACAAGTACAATAGATGTCCCCTCGATAGGATAAATAAAATGAGTATGTGAATCCACCCATAAAGAAGTAGCTCCTGTGGTAATGATGAATGCTTGAAGAAAAAACACGATCCACTGCCTACAAACAAAATTTCTCCCCTTAGGAATAAATAGATCCACTAGTGATTGGAGAAGCCATTCCCATAAGCTAAATGAATAGAGAATCCAAATCTAAATGGTGTGTGCCTCTAAAAAATTACTCAAATGTCCACATGTTAGAATGGTATGATGTCAATCCAAGATCCTATGAAGGCTGGTGTAGAACAAGCTCCAAAGACTTAAATGATGGTGGGCTAACAATATGATGCATCTATCATGAGAAAGGAGATGTGTGTCTTCAACATAATCCTCCAAATTTGCAATTTGAGACTCCACAAACAAGGATGATATAGCTACAAGATACAAATCCCAAGTAGTTGTGTCTAGAAGAAGATGAATGTCTTGTTGCTCTAAACCAATAGGTGCCAAGGATGTGGTGATGTCAAGTTGATCAAGAACAACAAAAGATGGAGGTTGGGTCTCGATATGAAGAGTGGGAACATGAAGAGAAGTCTTTGAACCATAGAAACATGCAAGACCTATAATATAATCAAGCTCCTCTAAAGTATCATCATAAAAGGGTATGCAATTTACATTTGCAAGGGGAATGAGACAATTTTATGCAGGATCCTCTAAGAATGAAAAGACATGAGGGTCTTGATCGACCTCCCAAAGTTGAGTCCAAATTGTGTGGGGACAATCAATAACTGATACAACACACATATTGTCATGATCAACATTAGAACAAATAACTCCTACAACATGATCACTGATAATACCCATGTTCATCTACTCTCTGGTGTGTTTGGTAGGGATATGAGTCCATATAGATAAGGAAAAATATCAAGATACTTGAGATGTGTCACGATGCCATTTTTCCAAGACTCATAATTATCCTTTTCCAAGATGACCACCGAAGGGTGAATAGAAAAACCCATGATACTTCCTCATGAAAAAAATAGAGATCAATAATCTCAATACATGTAAAGTAGATCAAATGAAGTTAACTCACACAAACAGATCCTTTCCAGGTGCCAAGATGTCCAAGTAATTGTTTAGAATAGGAATCACAAAAAATTGAATGTAAAATACATGGGTTAGATTATGGAAAAGCGCATGAATGGATCTGAAGAGCTCTAAAATACCTTTCCAATGCCACAAAAATTGTAAAAATTGGAGATACAAGTGAAAAATTATGAGCTCAAAAGAATAAAATGACGATATAAATTTAATTAAGAATAAATTATACTAGAAAAATCTGATGATGAAACCTGCACCACTAGAAAGTGCATAGAACCATCTTTCTGATGATATATCGTTTGCCCAATTTTGACAATATATACCCAAGTTATGGCTAAAAGAAAAAAAATTCTCTTAGGGCACAAAGAGCTAGGAGGTGGGAAAAGGGCCAATCATATGGATGACATCATGCTGATGTCAATATGATGTTAGTGTGAATATACCCAAAATATTCCTTTTTTTTTAAAACTTCCATGTCGCCAAAATATGCTAGAAGCTCCCCAAAATATTCTTTAGATCTAAGTGGTCGGTTGGAGATTCATCGAGAATATTTAAAGACTCCAACTAGTAGGTGAAAATAGTCAATTTGCTAGAAAACAAAGCAAAAATTCCATAGGAGATGCCAACCGACTAGAGGAATAGTTATCAGTCGGTTGTGAGGCGATCGAGTAGCTTGGAAGAGGATACCAATAGGGATGTTGGGCCACCTATGGTTTGATACTATGTTGGAGTTGGTAGTGAACCTCACAACTCCCAAAAATCCCCTACAACCAAAACACCTATCATCAAGAGAGATCAAAGCAACTGATTTTCTATTGAATTAACTTGAATTGCAATGATTAAAATGAAAGGTGAATGCTTATAAAAGAAAAAGACAAACCCTATACGATGATTTGATTACATTAAGATAAATGTCTTTATCCTTGGCAATGAGACAACATGACCTATAATTAGCCCAATCTAATAATAAAAAAACACTCCTAAGTTTAGCTTAAGTGCAATATAGTAAAAGGGGCTTAATAATTAATTAATTATTAGGTAATTTTCCTAATTACTCCAACAATGTTCTATCCAATCCAAATCCAATCAATGCAATTGATCTAAAATCTGAAATTCTTAGCAATCCAAACATAGCAATAAAGAAAAAAATCAAACAGATACAACCAAGAATTCTATGGTATATACAAAAGCATCCATTGGTTTTGTTCCCATCCTCACTACAATTCTTGATTAGTTTTACACAAATCATTGCATCATTATTGAAACATATCATTCTCAATCCTTAAATCAACAACACTATTATCATCAGATCAATCAATCTTCAATTTTTAATTTGATCACATGAAAATCTTGTGTTTATTTTTATTCTTTCTTATTGCTTGTGCTTTCTTGATTGTGTGTTTTCTTATTTTTCAACATATTACAACAATGACATCTTAGTTTTCCATAACATGGTGCCTCCTATCATATGCCTACTTGTGTATCTTTATTTTATGAGTTATTCCTTATATTATATGGCAACATTAACATCATCATTTTTCCATGTCACGGTGTGTCCTATCCTATGCTAAAGAAAACATCAAGTTTCCCAAATATTCAAAATTTAATGTAGGATAAATAGCATTCATCACGCCTCATCAACACTCATGTCCCTTTTTTCTTCAACACTTATTCTAACTATCCATCACTAAAATTTCTTAACTACTACACACCACCTTCAATTTCAGCCCATCCATTCTAGCCCAAGGTATTCCATTTACTACCCCTCTTCTCATTTTGATCACTTGTGTCTTTCACCTTACATGTCCTTTTGAGGGGGCATCTCCCTAACTAGCATGGGGCATTGGGGCATCCTCTACTTCCATTCATTATCTTTCTTGTTTATTTTCTTTCAAAATTAATTGCTTCTTTTAGTCACAATACCCTTTCTAAGAGCAAAAACTGTAGATACCTTAATTGTGCTACTATCATTCATTGATCGTACACATCAATTTATCCTAGATAATTCCCTCAACATCACCATGTTCATTAATTAATTCTAAAAATCAGTTAATTGATCCTATTTAATCTTGTTCACATTTATTTTACAATTAATTAAATAATTAATCAAAATTAATTCCTAATTAAATATGTGCACACATAACTAATTAACTAAAATTGATTAATTATCCTCTCATCATATTATAATTAATTCATTATAAAAAATAATCTTTTCCACTCATCAAATTGTGCAAGTTGTTAATTCCTTGATTTATGCTTGCACTTTCAAAAAATAAATAAAGAAAAAGTTAATCAAATACATTTTAGAATGAAATTAAATTTGTTTTAAATCAAAAAGTGAAAAATAAAATAAAATTTTAATTCAAGCGAATTAATCTCAACCATTCTTTCTCTCATCCATAAATATTTAAATTCACTCTCTCATTCATACCGTCATACCACAATCATTTAATGAGTGAAAATCAATTCAAAATATCAAATTGTCAATCAACCATAGGTATATGTTGATGAGCACATGCTTATAGTGAGAGGGGGCTTGAATTAGTATAAGACCATCTTTTACTTTTTCAATACTTAATCAATCACAAACATTCAAGATCTAACAATTAAGAACACAAGATTTACGTGGAAACCCTTTTGAGAGAAAACAACAAAATAATATTACTTGTATAAAAATTTCTTACAAACTTTGTAGGCACCAACCTACTAGTTACACCAATCTTCACTTATAGAATTTGCAAGCACCAACCCACTAGAGACACCAATCCGCACAATTGAGCACCAACTCAGTAGGAGACACCAATCTCTTCTTTTCAGAGGCACCGACCCTTTTCAAAATATCACCTTCCAGATGTTGCTTCTTCATCGAATGATGATCATAATTTTCTACTCAAATTTGTTTATAATTTCTTCACAAATCTGCATATTTTTCCTTCACAAATCTGCACATATTTCCTTCATATATCTGCACATATTTCCTTCACAAATATGATTGGAATTCTGCTCCAACATTCTTCATAATTTATTCTCTTGGACTGCTCTAGATCTAATCTTCTTCTTTTAGAGAGTTCTTCACAAATTTGATTATATTTCCTTTATAAATTTGCTCCAACATTCTTCAAAATAAATCTGAAATATTCTTCATATTTTTCTACTCTTGGACTACTCTAGACCTACTCTAAATCAAATGATATATCATTGTGTTGCATTCTCGAAAAACCTCCAAACACCTATTTATATGCCATCATGTTCCTTTACACCAACTAGGTCAACCTCCTCAAACGGGGTTGGCCATGTATAATTTTAATCTCAATTTTGGGCACCATACACTAGGAAGTTGGCTAACATCAGCATAATATTTTAATTTCAAACTTGGGTGCCAAGGATAGGTGTCAGCCCAAAGTAATTTAAATTTATTTTCCATAATACCAAGGGTAAAGGAAGTCAGCCTACATTCTTGAGCAACCATAACTTTTTTATTATATCTTCTTCTTTGTCTTCAACAAAATCATCATCATGAAGGTCATCCTTTGACATCAATGACAACAATATTTCCAACATATACTACAAGATCTTACCCAACTACTTAAACATCCATAATCCATCACAAGCACAAGAAATTCCACTTAATGAAAAGAGTTGCCCACTCAATATGAGGTTTCCATGTAAGTAGGATTTTCTAAACAATAAACGAAATTGAAATACAATGAAATTTATGGACTTGAACATGCTTCTTATGGATTGTGGATGCTCAAAAACCTTTGCAAGATCTCGTAGCATATACCTATTATTGTTGCTTTGAATTGACTTATGTTCATTGTGATTTTATGGTATGATGGGATGAAGAAGAAAGAGTGAATTTAAAGATTTTCATATGAGACAAAGAATGGCTGAGATTAACTCATTTGATTGGATACTTGAGTTTTCTTTTGGTTTTTCATTTAAAATTGATTTGATTTCATTCTAAACTATTTTAATGGATTTTTGTTTTATTAGATTTTATAATGTGTAAACATAAATCAAGGCATTAATTTCTTGCACAATTTGATGAATGGAAAAGTGATTTTTTTTTTGTGTGTTAATTATGGAATGAGGAGAGGATAATTAACCAATTTAATTTAATTAATTATGTGTGCAATAATTTAATTAGGAGTTAATTAACTAAATTAATAGTGATTGATTAATTTTAGTTATGAAAGGAATGTGAGTGGGACTAAATGGCATCAATTAATTAATGTGTAGAATTAATTAATCAAAATGGTGATATTAGAGTGGATTGGCTAGGATAAAGTATTGTTCTCAAATTAATGATAAAAAGTGACATAATTAAGGTGTCTATAGGTACTTATGTTGTTGAGGTTGTTTTGGATATTATGTTTTAGTTGTTGTGACTATATTGTAACTCATCTTTTGTAAACATTATGCAATATAAAAAGAAAACAATCCTTAGTAAGAATTTGTATGACCTCTATGGGAACCCCAAGAGGGGCTCAAGAAGAGTTAACCCACCTTCTAAGCATGCTCCTAAGGTAATTCTATCCCTAAAGTACTTGACAAGGGTATAATTTTCAAACCATTTGTGGGCATTCCCAAAATCATGAATAAACAAGATAACACCAAGAACAAGAGCATTACCTCATGGAACACCTTCAAAATAAAATTGCATGGGTGTTTTAGAGCCATTTTCTAAATTGTGTTCAAGCCAATAACTCAAACATCAATTGCCAAATCATTTTGGCTAACAACCATTTAAAAAGGGAGAAAAAACAACCACTCAAAGGCAAGGGGAACTAAAGAAGCCTAAAATAAATGTGGATATTTCTTGCTCCTAACAATAGTATGAAAAAGCATGACAAGGACAATGAAGTGAAACAAGTAAGGATATGTAGACCAAGGTAAGCCTCAAAACCTTAACAACGATGATTCTCACAACATTTTGATATCTTCCTTTTAGTACTACCATGAGTAGTGTTTGTGTTCCATTACTAAATATTTCACTCATTATCATACAATTTAAATTTATTCCAAAGAAAATGTGAAGTAAATGTAAATTTATTTCGTATTAACAATAATTCTAAGAGAGAAAGCTTTACAACACATGTACTAAAATCTTTACTACCTAACATCAAGTAAGGGAGTACATATGGCATTGGTTGAGACTAGTTCTCAATGTGTGCTTCTCTACTCCTTCCTATATGCCACTGAAGTTGTAAGGTCTATTATTTCACTAGAAAAATATGCATATCAAGATCCTTACTATTGATTTAAGGTAGCTTCGGTTAGATATAAATGATGATTGCATTTATGCATCATCATCATTTATATATAATTGAAATTACTTATTAAATATATAACTTTTGTAAGTAAGTGATTTGAATTTCTGAGCATGAATAAAATTCGAAATCTAATGATGATCGAACTTCATATACTCTAATCGTTGTTTGCTAAATGCATGCGAGTGGTTGATGTTAGCCACCGATAATTATCGGTTGACTAAAGGAAGTCTGCGTACTCAAGGGACACGTCCTCTCATAGGATGTGTCTCTCCTTGAGGCATGTCTCCTCCTTTAGATATAAAACATGATTACGATCTTCTATTGTAGATATTGAAATATATAGATGTTCTGCAATCAGAAGATTTGAAATAAAGACATTAGAAATCTGACTTAGAATTCATACAAGTAAATTGAGATCTAGGATTTACTTATTCTCCCTTAGGATATAATTTGATTAGATTTGATTAAATTTAACATGGTATCAGAGCCACGTTGAGAAAATCCGAATCAAATTAAATAATCAGATTATTTAGAAAAATCATATTTTTTAAGAAATCAAATTCACATCACATTCTTCATAATGTCAAGTGTGATCAAATTTGAAGACTGTCTTGAAGGTGCAAACAACTTCACATCATGGAAATTCAAAATCATGATGATTCTAAAAGAAAATAAGTTAGACTCATTTGTGAAAGAAAACAAGAGAGAACCAGAGGATGATCCAGAGAAAACTCAATAGATTGAGAACAATGAGAAAGCCATGAAAATTTTTAGTAGATGCAATTAGGGACCATATAGTACCTATTTTGTCAAAACATGAGACTGCATATCTAATGTTCAAATCCCTGGAGAGCACCTTTGAAATAAACAACACCAGTAGGACTCTTGCATTAAAAAGACAACTTAACAATGTTCAAATAAACAAAGGAGAAACTATTAAGGCATACTTCATGAGAATCACTGAACTAAGGAATCAATTATCAACAATTGGATATCAAATTGATAGCAAGGAGTTAACACTAATAGCTCTAGGAGGCCTACCAAACTCATGGGAGTCATTTGTTCAAGGAATAAGTGCGAGATCTAAACTCCCTAAATTTGATAGGCTAAGAGTAGACTACTTACAAGAAGAAACAAGACTCTCAACAAAAGAAAACAAACAAAAACCCGTAGATGAGGATATTCATGTGCTCAACACAACATCTAATAAAAGGGGTAAGAAGAATTCTTACGGGAAAGGATCATTCAAGAGAAAGAGAAATTCCTATGGAAAAGGATCAATCAAGAAGAGGAAAGACATCTCTCAAATACAATGTTTCAGATGTGATCAATATGGGCACTATGCAATGAAGTGCCCTGATAGAACAAAACAACAAGCATCTTTTGCTAAAGTAGGAAAATCAAATACAGACTATGACTCTGAGAAATTTGTATTCTATTCAGCCTTATCAAGTAAAGTATCTAACAATATCAACAACTGGGTAATTGATAGTGGTTCTTCAAGGCACACAATAGGGTTCAGAGAACACTTAGACACTATGATTGAAGAGACTGATGAAGAAGTAACTATTGGGGATGATTTTGCACATCCTGTAAAAGGGGTTGGAACTTGATCCATCAAATTGAAATCTGGTCTCTCCCTACAACTCATTGGAGTTTTATTCGTACCTAGAATAAAGAGGAATCTAATATCCATCTCTGCTCTTGAAGACAATGGATATAGGGTTACCTTTATAGATGGGAAAGTTCTGGCATGGCCTAAGAACTCCACTATAAAGAAAGCTCAAACCATAGGTATAAGACAAGGTTATCTGTACAAACTGTGCACTGAAGTCAAGCAAGCCCTTACCCTTGATACTTCTGATTCAAATGAAATTTGGCATCGAAGATTAGGACACCTTCATTTCCATGCCCTACCCTCTGTGGAAAAACTAGTAACAGGATTGCCTAAATTAAAACAAACTCATGAAGGAGCTTGTAAAGGGTGTGCCCTAGGAAAGAATACAAAGGGATCCTTCCATAATAGTTTGAGTAAAACCAAAGACGTGTTAGAACTGGTTCACTCTAATTTATGTGGACCCATGTTTGTACCCTCCATGGTAGGCTTCCTATATTATGTAATATTTATAGATGACTACTCTAGGAAGACATGGATTTATTTTCTTAAGTGTAAAGAGTCAATAGAAATCCTTAAAAGGTTTAAGGAGTTCAAAGCTCTCACTGAAAACTTCTCCGAGAAGAAAATCAAAATTCTTAGGACAAACAATGGGAAGGAATACACCTCTGAAATCTTTAAGGAATTTTGCATAAATGTTGGGATTAAGAGGGAGTTTATAGTAGCCTACAACCCTCAACAAAATGGTGTTGCTGAAAGAAAAAATAGAACTATTGTAGAAGCTGCAAAAGCAATGTTATTTGACTAGAACATAGAAACCTCATTATGGGCAGAAGCCTCTAGAACTGTTGTTTACTTCCAAAATAGATGTCCACATTCTCATCTAGACAACAAGACTCCTGAAGAAGCTTTCACTGATATAAAACCTGACATTAGTCATTTAAGGATCTTTGGTTGCCCAGTCTACATTCATGTACCTAAAGAAAAGAGATTCAAACTAGAACCTTCTGGAAAGAAAGGGGTATTTGTGGGATATAGTGAAACCTCCAAAGCCTACAGGATATTCATACCCGAGCATAAACAAATTGAACTAAGCAAAGATGTCATCTTTGAAGAAGACCTTGCATTCAAAAGGGCAAGGAGTTCAAGTGAGATAGAAATTCATAATTCCCCTAGAGTCTTAGAAGTGGAACCTACTCCTGAGATTCAGAGGGAGTATCTTGAAGAAATAATAAGTGAATTTCAATATGCTTCAGAAGAGAATCCAAATGACAACAACAAGAAGAAACCACTTTGGGCTAGGAAAATGATTAAAGAAGCTCAGAATCATGCAACACCCAAGGGAACCTTTAGGGAAAGTAAGAGAGCCAAAAGGTTCTCAAGCTATGTTTCCCTAATGAATGAAATCATCAATTCAGAACCCACCAGTGTTACTGAAGCCTTCAAACATCAAGTATGGAAGGATGCAATGACATAAAAGTATCAGTCCATTTTGAAAAATGATGTATGGGATATAGTGCCTAGACCAAAAGAGAAATCTGTTGTCTCTTCCAAATGGCTCTTCAAAATCAAACATGTTGCTGATGGCAGTATAGAAAAACACAAGGCACGCTTTGTGGCCAAAGGTTTTTCACAAAAGGAAGGCATTGATTATGAAGAAACATTTGCACTTGTTGCTCGGTACACATTTGTGAGAAGAGTGATAGCTATTGCAGCAGCTAAAGGCTGGAAGATCCATCAAATGGATGTGAAAACCGCCTTCCTGAATGGGACCATTGAAGAGGAAGTCTATCTAGAGCAGCCTGAAGGTTTTGTGATACATAAACCTGACTCACATGTATGCAGATTAAAGAAAGCTCTATATGGACTTAAACAGGCTCCCAGGGCCTGGTATGAAAGAATTGACAGCTATCTCTTGGGACTAGGATTTTCCAAGAATGATGCAGACCCAAATCTTTATTTTAAGGTAATTAAAGGTGATATGCTAATAATTATTTTATATGTTGATGACCTGCTGATAACAGGAGAAGATCACCTCATTGCTCAAGGAAAGAAGGATCTAACTTCAGAATTTGACATGAAAAACTTGGGCATTTTACATTACTTCCTGGGTTTAGAAGTCTGGCAGAAATCAGATGGCATCATACTAAATCAAGGAAAGTATACTATTGATATTCTGAAGAGATTTGGGATGTTGGATTGTAGACCCATGTCTACACCTATGGAGACCAACCTACTATGGGAGCAAGAGAAGCAGTATGGCTTCGGAAATTGATTGTGGGACTCTTTGGTGAAACCTTGAATCCTACTATTATCCATTGTGATAATCAAAGTTGCATTAAACTTTCAGTAAATCCAGTATTACATGATAGATCTAAGCATATTGAGATCCCTTACCACTATGTAAGAGACATGGTAGAAAGGAATGTGATCCAGCTGGAGTATATTAGTACAAATGATCAAACAATAGACATTCTCACGAAGCCTCTCTCTAGAGTTAAAGTTGAACACTTCAGGAAGAAACTTGGTATGGTTGAAATGTAATTTGATATTGTGATTGAGATTCAAATTGTTTAGTTGTACTAATATATTTAAAGATGTTTAATGTGTAAACTCTTTTGTCATGTGTGACTCTATGACTTTATGGGCCCTCCATCCCCCTATGTACATTATTGAAAGGTGACGATCTTTCTAATAATGAACACTTGTATTTGACATTGTAAAGTGACGACTCTACAATGATGAGTTAAACTATCATGATAGATATCATGTGACTTGATATCTGTGGACATGTCATGATAGTATCTCGTGGACATTCTGATAGATATCATGGAGACTTGATGTCAATTGAAGATCATTATGATCCTTATGAGATAATCATGGTGGATAAATATATATATCCGTGGACATGCCATGAATTATTATGGTAGACATCATAAGAGTTGATGTCAGTGCACATACCATAATGAAGATGTGTTATGAAAAATGTCATGTGACTTGACAAATTTTGGAAACATACCATATTTTCGATATCACGTGTAAGGTGATATCTATTCTTACTTGTTTTGAGTTATCTTCCCTAGCTAAGAGGGAGTGTTGATTTAAGGTAGCTTCGGTCAAATATAAATGATGATTGCATTTATGCATCAACATTTATATATAATCGAAATTACTTATTAAATATATAACTTATGTAAGTAAGTGATTCGAATTTCTGAGCATGAATAAAATTCGAAATCTAATGATGATCGAACTTCATATACTCTAATCGTTGTTTGCTAAATGCATGCAAGTGGTTGATGTTAGCCACCGATAATTATCGGTTGACTAAAGGAAGTCCGCATACTCAAGGGACACGTCCTCTCATAGGACGCGTCTCTCCTTGAGGCATGTCTCCTCCTTCAGATATAAAACATGATTATGATATTCTATTGTAGATATTGAAATATATAGATGTTTTGCAATCAGAAGATCTGCAATAAAGACATTAGAAATCTGACTTAGAATTCATACAAGTAAATTGAGATCTATGATTTACTTATTCTCCCTTAGGATATAATTTGATTAGATTTGATTAAGTTTAACACTTACAATAGAAATTGTTGTTATAGGAAGGAGTGCTTTATGGTCTATGCCAAATATTAGTATAATGTAATATCAAGCCCAACTTTACAATATCAATATTCAGCAAAGTTGTAGCCAAATTGTAGCAGCTATATATCATTTGGGTTAAAAGACCATTGTTTGAGCCTTAAATGATCTAGGAATACATAAGAACCTAATGAACCTCATAAACTTGATACCTTAAGCATTATAGAGATGAATCTCAAAGAATAAGGGATCTAAACTATTGTTGTGTTTGAGCTAACTCGATTGCTTCCGATCTATTTTATTTGGTCTAGTTCCTTGACAAGTTCAAGCTCTAATAATAGTTGGGGTAGATAGGGATTCCACCTAAAATTAGATTCACTTTACACACACCTCTCTCTCAAGAGCTAGTTGGTGGACTCGTGGATATAGAAGACTTGTAGAAGTATGGAGAAACTTGAAATACAATATTAGTAGTAACTATTTGCAGCCAAAATTGTACTGTATTATGCAATGTAATGCATTAAATGAGATGTAAACATGAAAAAACAAATAGCCTAATTGGATTGTACTGATCATGGCAAATTGTAAGTATCAAAAAATATTTTGGTTCAAATGCTGTCATTTTGTCACATCATATTTATAATTCTCATAAGGTTAATCTTTTATTACCAAATCATTTTAGTAAATATCAAAATAAAAAACGCAATCAATGAAATTATGAAACTAGTTTTGCTAGGTAGTGGTTTAGAAGTTGATGCATGATGATACAATTAAAAACATGGTTCAAAATAGGTGTCATTAATGCTCCTTAGATGCACTTAAATATCTTGTAAAGGAAACATCAATGTTTGAAAAGGTACTAGGCCAATTATCAACAAGTTAAGTTTTTGCACCATAAGCAATATATATTTAGTAAAAATATTAATAAGTGAAAGATAATAATATACAAATGATGATGAATAAAATGACAATTCAACTTCACAAGATTTCTCAACTAGTTCAAGATAATATTAATTTAGAGTTTTTGCATGTTTTCTAGGTCTTCTATACGTACTCGAACTTGTTCACCGTTAAAATGAAGGTACTTCCATTTTGGTCTATACTTCATGAGAACCTCACTTCGCTTATCTTCAAAACCCATTCTTGAAAAAGCATATGCAACCTTTTTCAATGTGCCCTCATCTGGTCTAACATCCAACTCCTCCATATCTGTAAAGATCTACAAGTGAGACAATGGTTAGAGTGCTTTTCATCAAAATATTCAAGGACAAACTAAGGTTAGAGTGCTTATCATCAAAATATACAAGGACAAACTATCTTTCCACAAGTACACTATGACTAAGCAAATCTTGTAAACTTGGAATAAATGTAATAGAGATACTTGCAATATTATATAAGAAAATTAATTATTTCATCTTTTTCTTGAATAAATCTTTATAATTAATCAATTAAAGTACAAAGCTTATGGCCTTATTCTTCCATAATAATGTTTTGATTATATGGGAAAAACGGGTTTTGAATGGACCCAAAACCATTTACAACATGTTTTGAATGGACCTGAAACCATTAACAATCAGATTTTGATGGGGACCCAAAACCCACTCAAAGAAGAAGTTGCTCACGGATACAACATAGACAATCAGTAGCGAACCAACAACAGATCACCAAATTAACAAGACTACCAAATCTGCACTATTCAAAAGGTTTTGATGGGAACCTTAAACCCAACAAAGCCAAGTTTTACAAGGGATCTTGAACCCAAACTAGGTTTATAAGGGAACCTGAAACCCACTTACATCCAAAATCCCTCACAATACACCAGGTTTTGATCGGGACTTTAAGCCCGCCAGTAGAGTCAATAAAAAACCACCTTCCATAAGGAGTGACACCATCAACCAAATCACCAACCCAATGGCCAACACAGTCCAACAGATCTGAGAGAACAGAGCTCAAAAAAATCCCCACTCCACCTCTATAGGAGCAACTACCAAGGAAGACAAGAAAACTCCTTCCACCAAAGCCACAACACTCTGGCAACCTCCAAGCCCACCTCAAAAGGGCAAGCATCCACTTCAATAGGAGTTTCAGAAGAGGGTACCAGAACAGAGGGCTTCCCATCAAAGACAAAGCAACCAACTCCACCTCAAAAGGAGACTCCACCTCAATAGAAGTCACCTTCACCTCCATAGAAGACACTTGCTGAAGATCCCACTAGAAAGCCAATGCTCCAGAAAAAAGGGCAAACTCAGCAACCAAAGGCAACACAAGAGAGAGAAGAGAGATCCCCTTAGGCCAAAACTTCATCTGAAACAAAAGATACAACTTTATACATATCCCAGACAACAATAGTAAATAAAAAATAGAGGCAGCATAGGCTCCCTTTCGCTCTAAGAAAAACAAGGCGTCGAATAAACATAGCCCAACCATTAAACCAAAATCTGGGAGCAACCCAGACATAGCATGCTCCAAGAGAAAGACAACCACCAATGAAAATAAAAACATCACAAACCATAGGGAGTTCAAGACTTCACGGTCAACCAACAACACCAGCTCAACAGCAAAACAAAGGCTAGTAGGAGTGCCTTCCACAACCAAGCAAACACCCACAACAACAACATGGAGAGAAAAGCACCACTCCATCACAGTCTCAATAGTAAAATAGTCATTTAGAACAACCCTCTTAAGACCCAAAAGACGCATGACCTCCTCAAACGGCCAAGGCAACTGCATAGAGTTAGCACAGGAAGAGGAGGGCAACAACCCAACCCCCATTCTGAAAAGAAACCCTTGAAAGAAAAAAGACAACTCATTAAATAAGCACTAGGGGAAAACTGACAGCCAAAAATGGCCCAAAAAAAGAGCACCAATACCCATGAGGCAAAAGGAGCTTTCAAAGGTGCCCAAACAATCAACGGAAGCAGAAAAGCGCAACATAGCAGGCCAAAAACCAATGCCAGAAGAAAGTAGGAACACCACAATAGCCCAACAAGGCAACAACATAAAAAAGCCTTGAAACAACGCTTCCAAGTAGTGACAACAACCAACACCATCCTGCTGCAACCCAGCAGGCCGACAACAACACCCAACCCAGCAGCAAAAAACCTTCAGCATCCCAGCAGGCCGGCAACAACACCCGACCCATCAACAAAAAACTATCCACCTCTTCTAAATCTTCTCCTTCCTCTCCAACATCAACCCCTGATTTCAAATTTCTCCCCCCGCTCCTCTTCCCGCTGCCTCTCCGCTCCATCAATTATCAGTTATTATAATAATGTTTGTCATAGGTTTCTAAATCATTTAGACATCAAGTAGCATGTCCCCATCACTAGAGACCAAACCTTGATTACATGTTTCTTGGTCTTAATTTGTGACATTAAGTGATGTGTTATGCCCATTCAATAAAATTACATTAGTGAACCATATAATCTAAGGAATGCATTTTTAAAAACACAAATAGGCATAAATGTTATGCACCCATATTACATCTTAGTTAAGGGGGATTGTTAAGGAACTTCGTTGCAAAACCTAATTTTAAAATGAAAAATGGTACACCTAAAAGAATAAAAAAGTTCTTTAGTTTTCTTGGTGATAGTTCTTCCATTAACTTTGGGTAGTTGATTGATTCTTTAGACATAAAATGGCATGGGGATTCAAAGCATTGCAATCAACATAGGATATATACTAAGAAACATGGCACAATACATGGACATCTTCATTCATTTTTTACCTTCATGGAACTTGCCTTTGGGAAAATGAAATCAGATTGAAATCTTCAAGAATTTTCTTGTTTTTTTTAGGTTTTACCCTTTAAATTAAGATTCAATTGAAAAATGAATTAAAACTTCATCCATTGATAAAATAATTCATTCAAGATTGTAAAGATTTATTGAAACTATATTTCTTTTCTTGCTTCTTTGAAAATGGAAAAAATTGTGCTAGAAGGCAAGCTGTTTACATTGTAGGAAGACTGTATTGATATAACAATTTAAATATATTAATGCACTAAGACTAATTGGAATATGCAATTTTGCAACCTTGTTTATGGGAAATATTACCAAATATAATGGAAAATGGTTGCATTTTAATATCAAATCCTTAGATTAAATTATTTGACTAATTGATGAATGGTGTTCCTAAATCTTGAGTTTTACAATTTTATGCATTGCTGTTGAAAAAAATCAGAATTCAGTAATTTATTTCAGTCATACATATGCTTGCACTATTGAGTTGAAAATCCATCTATTGCATTCAATTAATTGGCAAACCCCAAAATCAATCATTGGCAATCAAACGTATTCAAAAACAAAACAAAAACAAACATTCCTATTCGCTGGTCAAAGATTTGGAAAAAGACAAAAATCAGTAAATTGGATCAGATTGGGGTTGGGGATCTTTCAGTGGTATTAGAGCCTAGAACCTGCCAGCCTGTGGGGAAATTCAGTTTGTTTCAATTATAGGGCAGTTCAATGGCTAGAATTAAGAATGGGAGATTGATACCTACTTTCCTTCCTGCCTCACCAATGAAGGAAAAAGTACCTTCAAGGAAATTTGGGCAATCTAAGGTTTCTTCTCCAACTACAAGTACAAGGAGAAGGCTTCATGCTATGGAAACATAGGATGCAATTATGAGCAACTACCATAAGTATCACTCTCTTCCTCAAAAGATACAAGACATGCTCTTTCACACAATTTATGGGTATACCAAACGAGGATAATGATAATTTGGTATCTATAAGTTCATATCAGCAGCAAAGAAAGAAAGAAGAATCAAAAGATGTATGTGACTCCGACAATATGGGTTGGGAGCCTAACCATTCATGCTCGAGTGACATGGACAAAAGAGTGGAACCGGACTTCTTTCATTCCACTCCTAGAGACCACTTTCCATCCTTTCAGGAGATCCAACATGAAGTAAACATATCCGGTACAGATTATTTGCAGCAGTGTGATCATGTACCAAGGGAAGTCACACGCGAGGTTATGGTTGAGGCTTCTTGTGCTCCTACCATTCAGAAGGAGAGTTTGGGTGTCCACATGACGGAAAATCCAGAAGAAACGTCAATAGAGGAAGCAAGGAGCAGCAGTATAGAGATTGGGTCTATTTCAGTTGATCTTCATCCAATTGATCCTACAGAAGGTAGAGAGGGAAAAACAGGGGAGCCTACAGGACAGGGTTGCATGAGTATCCTAGTAGGCAACATGGAGGTTATGCTTGGGGACTCTTTTGATAGTCCTAAGAGTGGTCTTACCTCTCTGGATGAGGATAGTGAATCATCATCCATTGAGACCACTTTTTGGAGTAATTATGAGGAGTTTGTGATGGGAATTAATGCTGCCTTAGTTCCGGACCAGCAAGAAGACACTTCGGAAGAATTTTTTGATGAGAGTCAAACTCTCCATTGGCAGCCCACTACTTCAACTAATGAATTTACCTTTGTCCCTAAGAATGATTTGGAGAGCCAACTTAAGGTTGGTGAAGATAAGATTGCTGCAACGCTGTCCCATTTTGATCATTCCCATAAGTTGGTGGGAAATTACCTATGGAAGGTCCAACTTGAGGGGAGACATAGTGGCATTGAAGAGGCTTCATCTATTTCTGATTTGCAAGCGTTTAAGACAGCCATGGAGTCTATGAAAAATAATTATTTAGCCCTTCTTTCCAATAGAGATCACCTACTTGATTTGGGTGTCATATATTCAGATGCATTGAGGAGGAAAGAGGAAGAGGTTGATCAACTCACTACGGAGCTAGTGAAGAATAGAAAATCTTTGGAAGACTCTCAAGTGACTCCCCTTACGGTGGAATATCAGATTGAGGAGTTGAGCGTGGAGTTGAGTTTGGCTCATGCTTCACCAAAGAAATCAGAAAAGCAGTCTTCTATTGCAGCCTCTTTGGATGGGCAAGAATCTTCGTGTTGTGCATGAGATTGAGGGACAAGGAAATGAGGAAAAAGAAGAGCTACATGATGAGGTTCAGGAAGCCAATGATGCATGCTCACATTGTGATGTTGATGGCAGCCATGTGCATGATTTAAAATCAGTTTTAGTAAAAGAACATGTTGATTTGGAATCAGATTTAGATGAGGAAGAGTTACTCATTAAGGGTCTTAAACTTCATGTTGTAGAGGCACAAAATCCACACAATGATGCCACTTGCAGCCGTGTAGTCCGAGCTTTGGTAGAGAACATGCATGAATTGCAGCAGGCTACACCTGTTGGCTTATTCCTTGAGGATAAGTATTCAGCAGTGGAGGAGGTGGCACGAGTCTTAGGCCGATATGATAAGGTAGATAGATGGATCGAGTACCTCATTGGGATAACTCAATCTGATGGAGCACTAGATGGGCATAAGTATGGAATCTCGGCATCCAGCTTACACTTGGTTAGACGTGCGCTTGACAGGATGAGATCTGATGCCATGCAGTTGCTTATAGATAGAGGTTATGCTTTCATGCTTGCTACACAGTTGTATGGTGCACTCATGAGGGAAGAGGCGCAGATAGCCACTTCTGTTGATGCTGAGAGGGATGAGGTATCTAGTAGTAGTAGTGGATCTACTACCATGGAGGATACCTATGACATGGCTACACGAGTAGAGCAGGGTGAGACAGTTTCAGTTAGTCATGGGGAGCAGTCAGCCTATGTTGAAGTAGTTTTTACATCCTATGCTTTGAGTTTTGAGGCTCCTGTATTGGGTAGTGTTGATTCTGGACTTCCCTCAGAATCCCTTGGTGCATTTCATAGTGATTTCATTGTGCGATTCACACATTCCTTTGTATTCAGCCCACTTCCGGATGAGTTGATGCTCCGTGTGACACATAAGAGTGGGGAAAATATGTGGTATGAGGTGCTCCCTTTTGCAAGGGATGGAGCGATATCTGACAAAACCCCTTTACCGCTTCTCTAGGATGGATGTATTATTGGCACACAAAATAGAGAGGCAAGGTTTGATCAGATGGGATTCGGTGATGAGAGGGATCAGCCCTCCATAGCTGCATTGATTAGTGCAACTGGCCTTATGAGTTGGTGTTAGGAGCACTCTTCTTCTAGCCTTGGCAGTTGGAGTATTGTGGGGACACCAACATTTGCAAATGAGTTAGGAGATACTCATCTTTTCTGGCAGTTGTTTGGGTCCATAACCCATAGGCCCAGTGATCAGATGCATCAATGGTGGCAATTGCGACATAGAGTGACAAGGTCTATCAGGGATGGAGGATACCGTTGTTTTCTGTTAGTGCAGAGAATTGATCTTAGTGCATTCCACCAAAACATTTGGGATCCTGGCAGCTCATCAGATTGTGACTTGGTTATTGTCTCTGATGGAGGCAGTAGTATTACTCCATCACGGGGCAGTGATTCAGGTAGATGGAGTTGTAGCCTATCAAGGTTCATTTGGGTCCCCGACATCGATTTCAATGCACTACTCCGTCAAGACCACAGTGTGTTGCTTCACTTTTTCCGACATGATATTGATTGTATTAGTGTGGGGCAATTAGAGATTTGGTGCAGGTGGCCTATCATGCATCACAGAGTGATGGAGAGTGGTGTAACTAGTATGCCTGGTTACAATTCTTGTATTGATAACCCATTGTTTGAGATGGTTGACGATAGGACTTATGGCAATCCACTTTTTGGGTTGGACAATGATTTCCAGTTTGATGTTGGTGAGACTGCACTCACTGGACACTCAGAGACTCCTTGGTGTATGAGTGTTGCTAGACATGGAGGCTACATGCCACAGAGATTTGGGAGTCAATTGACATCTTCTTTTGAGGGGGATACTCCCATTGCCAGGCATGATGCTATTCCTTTGGCAAAGTGTGCAGGGGACTTTGTTGGTCCATCGGCGAGCAGTATTATGCCTTTTGGGGCAGCAGGTAGCTAGGTGAGGATTGCTTCTGAGCATGATCCGCTATGGGTGCATGGTGTTTGCATGGATTCCATGAGGTTGCTTCACAGTTTATGGGACACGGATGTTACTAACAGAGTGGAGCAGCAGTGTATTCAGTGTTGGCTTGAGGGTTTCTTGTGTAACTATGTTTCAAGACATCAGAAGGCTTGGGTGCGATGGTTGTATTTGGGCAAGTATTGTTGTAATACTACGCATCACATGTTGATTGGTATGACTCCCTTCTGAGCACTGTAGAGTTATGATACCTTATCGTTTGTGGACTTGGCGTTAGGTGATAGCAGAGTTATCATGGAGTATTTGGTACGATGGAAGGACTTGTCGTTGGAGGATGCCACATGGGAAGGAGAGATGATACTTCAGCATCTAGCTTTGCAGTTGCTTAGGGGCAAGCAATCCCAAGAAGGGAGGACTATAATGTCCCTTCCTTAGGCAGCTTAGACTAACCAATGTTGGCCTACTATTAGGGTTCACGTAGGTCAACAGTATGGTTAGGGGACCCAACTGAGGGATGTGGAGCCTAGCTAGGAGCTTTACGAGCCTTTTAGTTTGGAGTTCAGTTGTTGAATCTAGGGATAAATTGAAAATATTAGTTTGGTTTAATGGAATAGTAAAAGTGAATAGTAACAGAGAATTATAAAGTGAATAGTGAAAAGTGCCCCCATCCTAGTGAAACAAAGTTGTTTTTAAAAAGTGGCCCTTTCTTTTGATGAGGAAAAGACCCTTGAGGAGGAATATTTTATTATCTTTTATAAAAAAACTCATGGGAGGTTATAAAGTGAATTTTGGGCTTCTATTTTGGTATTCATTTGTCATTTTTCATATCAGCACTTGTAGGTTTGAGCTCTGGAGAAGGGTTTCAACTTGGTTTCCGTCTTCTGGGAATGAAAACTCCCAAGGGCTATCATGAATTGGATGAGAACCCAGCTCACCTTTGAGGAGGACTTACCTTGGGTCTTCGTTTGGGCTTCATTGGAGGAGTTTCAGGTGTTTAATTTTCATACCCGAGTTTGTAGCGGTGTTATATCAGCATATTTCTTCAGATCACATGCAATGATTGATAGATCGAGTCTAAACCAGGCCAATACTATCACATATTTGCATTCTACTTGTTGGCTGTACTATTTTGGCATTACTGAAGGAAGATTTCAGTTAGAGTTTCGGAGAATTTACTGGCAGCAGACAGCTAGGGTTGTAGAGGTCAGATTTATTGACTTTAGAGACTGTTTGGGCTAGCCATACCATCCTAAGGGGCAGTCAGACTATCATCAAGGGCATCCATACCATCTTGTGATGCTGCTGGGGTTTGGACAGCGTATTGGAGAGACTGATCTGATTTATAATTCTGTACTTCTTTGGAATTCCATCAATAAAATTCATGTGCAAGATAGCATTGGACTCCGGGTATGACTAATTGATGAATGGTGTTCCTAAAACTTTAGTTTTACAATTTTATGCATTGTTGTTGAAAAAAATCAGAATTCGGTAATTTATTTCAGTCATACATATGCTTGCACTATTGAGTTGAAAATCCATCTATCGCATTCAATTAATTGGAAAACCCTAAAATCAATCATTGGCAATCAAACGTATTCAAAAACAAAACAAAAACAAACACTCCTATTCGCTGGTCAAAGATTTGGTAAAAGACAAAAATCAGTAAATTGGATCAGATTGGGGTTGGGGATCTTTCATTGTACTTTGTAGATAACTGAGCTGTTGGTGAGGGTTTTGCGCTTGGTGGATGGAGAGAAAAATGTAATGGGATATATTTATGAGGCCATGGACAAGGCCAAAGAGGCTATCCAAAACTATTACAAGGGGGATGCATATAGATTTGCCCCTATTTGGGAGATCATTGATTAGAGGTGGAATAATCAACTCCACCAACCCATTCATGCAGCGGGGTACTATCTCAACCCCAAGTTCTTCTCTAATAGCTTCACGGATGCTAATGGGGAGGTTATGGAAGGCCTATCCACATGTATTGTGAAGATGACATCTACAAATCAGGTGAGAGACCTCATCATTTCAGAGTTGCAAAATTACAAGGCAACTAGGGGGAGGTTGTTTTCTTCATATTTAGATATATAAGGAAGAGGCACCCAAACACCAAGAAAGAAAAATTGAAGCCTTATATCTTGCACTTTGTTAATTACATTATTAATAGTTTATAGAATATTGTTTATTTACAAAAACTTGAATATCTTATTTGCAAGTTCTTGGTGGGAAGACTGGGGTGGAAATACCCCAAATTTGCAAAGGCTAGCCCTCCGAATTTAGTCTCAACCTCGTAGTGCTTCTGGTTGTGAGCACAACTAGAGTTTGTTTGATGCCATTCACATGAAGAAGCGTAATAAGTTCACTCAAAAACACCTCAATGATCTTGTTTTTTGTGCAATACAACCTTCGGCTTCCCACAAGAAAGGTGCAAGACCTACCAAAGGAACTTATTGATTTGGATGAGATTGATCCCTACAATGATTGGATCGTGTAGGATGATGAGGGTCATAAGGCCTATGTGTTTACAGAGGATGAGATTGCTGATTTCAAGAGGCAAGCCATGGAGGATGTGGTTGTAGTAGAAGTAAGGGAGATTGGATTGGATGACATTGATATTGTGGAGGAGGCATCACTTCCATATACCAGCAAGATGGAGCCACAAGCACAGTCTTCTACACCAAGCACAAAGCCACAATCAAATGCGAGGAGGACCATACCCTCTAACCCCCCAATTTTTCACGAGGTTGGGGAAGATGAAATTGTGATTGCCTAGATATGAAATTTATGATGATGATTTTCAAAGACAATCATCATAAATTCATAACAATTATTACTTATTAGTCAGTAGCTAGATATTGTATCTAGTATCCACTATCCGTCTTTGCATGATGATGCCATTTTGTAATCTATATGTATTCAAGAATCAAATGCAATAGAAAACACTTCCTCATGGTTTCTTAGACTCATTTGATACAATTTGTAATTAAATTTTGCGAAAATATGTGTTTTTATAAAAAAAAATTAGTACTTTTTAAGTTGTCAAGTTCTTACCGAGTCAAAAATTTTGGGCTTGTCGAGTACACTCTGAGTCCGAGTCTACGATCTATGATCATATTCAAAACGGACCAAACATTATCATAGTGGAGTATCCTACCTTGGAAGGAGTCCTTGATTATCTCCATGTAAGGAGTGGCTTGGTCTTTTTGAACACACATCTCCATTCTTTTCATTTCATCCATGCTTGGGGCTCCATTCAAAATTCCTTGGAGTATCATCTCCTTCCCATCTGTTCTGAATTTGAACTCCATAAATTGATAGTTGAGTAGACTATCCTAGTGAGTGCAACCATTGCACGACTGAGATTAAATATGTTTCACCTAATCCCACAACATATAAATCATCCTTGACTTGATACCTTCCCAAAAATAAGTTAGGTTGTTGTAGTCTCCCCCTACAAGGAATGATATAGTCATCTCCAAGCATAAAATTAAACCCATCAAACTTTTTTGTATCCAAACCTTTCTAGGAAACCAAATATGCATCTATAAAATTATGAGTGCCCCTCTTGGGACCAATTTTTGTCATATCAAATTTTGCTTGAGTCCCTTCCCCTTTTGTGTCTTAATAGTATATGACCCATTGTTGATAACTAATTTGAAAAAACTTGAGTGGGCCATCTTATTCTTTTTATTATACCTCAGGATGTTGTATCTAGCTCCCATGTTCATGCCTTAGTAAAAAAATTCAGGTTGTACAATCAAAAATTAACTTAGTGTTTGTGTTATCAAGCCATTGAGGTTTTGATGTTCCTTCTATCACCATGCTATCTCTATCGATCTCGACTCCCCACTCACACCATTGTAAAATCGGCTAAGTGTTGAGTTTCTCGACATTTTGCGTCTTCAAGGTTTGACTTCTTTGCATACCAAAATAAGTTGGCTTCCCTCCATCTCCCCAATCCACACAGTCCGAAGTTAAAAGACTTTAAGTGTTGATTTACCGGACTTTCAAGTTTTAGGTCATCAGCATCTCCTTTGCTCTCATACCACTTTTGGTATCCGTTCCGATGGCCCCTTGGCGCTTGAAGTCCGCATTGTGAAATTGCCTAAGTACTCAATCTTTCGAATATTTTTTGGGCTATTAACTTCTAAAATTCCTTCATCCTTTTAAGGCACTTCTCCACCTGCTCTAGCAACTTGCATTAATGGTGTTGTTTCGCCCAACTAATAAGAATATATGTTATTGTCCTCTTTTAGTCTAGAATGCCCGTTTTGGGTGGGATTCATTTTCAGCCGTCGATTTGAATGTGATATAGTGTCACAGATTAGGGTTTTGACCCAAAGGAATATGTTGTGTTTTGAGACTTGTTTCAAGGGGTCGATTGCTTTTCTCAAAGCAAAAGAGGTGTCAACGCTTTCCACGGTTTTAACAATTGAAAGTTAGTTGCAAGAGTGCAGTAAAAGCCGTCCAATATTCAAAGCTACCATGGTAGAATGTGTTCCAAAGATAATGTCCCAAAATCATAAGTACATGTTCAGGGTATTTCAAAATTCCCTTCAACATATTTAATCTTATGATTGTGAATTTTGTTAGAGAATGTGGCAACATTCTAAAACAATTACAAGCATTGTAATAATCTTTGATAAGTTATATATGAGCTTGCACAGTTCAATGTTGGATAACTAAGTATGTTGTGTCTGCAATAGTTTCATTGATGCATTCTTATACACAGATCAATCTTTCAATATTTTCCTTTCATTGCTTTCTTCCTTACCAACATCACTCTGATACCCATAGATAGGCACCGGTCTGGGGATATTTCGACCAATTATCAAAATCAAAATGTTTACTATAGGAATAAGAGTAGTCCTTTGCATCATAACCTTGCATCACAAATAGGGATTCATCTTTAGTAAGCTTCAAAAGGATTCATTTTATGTGGGTTACGATTGCAAATTATCTAAGTTACCGGAATCGGCCCTTTACCTTGCCGATTCTGGGTATGGGTACGTGCCAAAACAAATACGGCTTGGAAACCTTGTAGAATCGTAGTGGAATCAATTTTTTCTCTTCTGATCTCAAAAAAACCCTAAATCCCGTTTTTTTGACTTTTTTAGGGTTCGAGAGGACTTTTCCACCATTTTTAGGGTCCAACCTTGCTGGCTTCAGGTGGACGAGGAGACCGAGAATTATTATTCAGATATACAAGCGATCGTTTACTCTCTCCCTCCTTCACCTCTCCACCATTAGATTCTTTGCAGGGAAACCATGGGTATGCTTCTTCCCATTGATGCTACAAAGAGGCATCGTCGGACCAATACACCAGAATCATTATTATTTTCTCCCATATTTGCAACACTAAGTCTTTTCATTTGAATTGCTCAATAGGTATAGAAGCGGATATTAAATCATATATTAATAATTATATAGTTAGATTATATACTTAGATTATATAATTATATATTAAATATTATATTAGTAATTAGTATATTATTTATTGGATTTTATATTGATAATTATTATTTTAAAATAAACTAATAATTATATGAGCTAGTATATATTATTTTTATATTACTATATTATTTATTAAATTATATATTAATAATTATATAATAAAATTATAAATTAATTAAAATTTAAAATTTAAAAATTCAAAATAAAAACTTGTATAGTTTATATATCATTATTTAATATTAATATATTTATTTTTAATTAATAGATTTCTTTTTTTATGTATATATCTATTATTTTTCTATGTTTTATGTACGAATGTCCCTGAACGTACCCGAACATACCCGAATGTACCCACACCAAAAAAAATTGCCATACCGGCATACCGTACCCGTACCCGATTCGGCAACTTAGCAAATTATTATCAACTATATAGAGGTTTTGAGACAGCTAGCTATTTTTGATTTAATGAAAATCTTTAGTGCCAAGTTAGTATGTTGGGTTCAGCTGTCATTGATTTGTAATAGTACATTTTGTTTGACTCTAATACCTGTTAAAGTATACCCTTGGGAATACCCTCCCAAGTTTGAGCTGATCTTGAAGTGTAGGAGAGAAAACCAACTCTCTAGAGTTGACCTTAAACCCTCCATTCATATTGATGAAAAAATTTCACACTTGATGATTACCCTAGCTTGGTGTGTAGGATTTTGTTCTAGGAAGTGGAGCACTGATTTTGGGACCCAACAGAATGCTGTCGTTCCCAAGGACAAGCAGCTATTAAAATTTATTAACATCATTTACAGAGTTCAAAATTCAAAACCTAGTTTGAGAGCAACTTAAAAGCCGAAAATCTGCACGAGCTATTCGAGGAGGAGAAAATCAGCAAGACTGCTAGTTTTTTGGTCAAAATCCATAGCAGAAGATCCAGCATCGAAAAAAACTTGGAGATTTCTTAGCTTCTGTTTTTTGGCCCTCAGTCCCATAGGCTGTTTGGTCTCGGGAACGACATTAAAATCTCAATCAATCAAAAAGTGTTATGCAGTTGCTATTTTGGGTTGCATCAATAAGTATAATTTCGAGAAAATCTTGTCTCCCTTAGGAACTGGCGACTTGTTGTAGGAACCCAGTTTCATTGAAAATTTGTTTATCATGGATTGAAGAAGACAAAAAAATGAACAGCCTACACAAGGAAATAACACACGTAACATAAGAAATCAATGTGGTAAATGGAAAACAAAGGAAGGAGGCGGCACTTATGGATTGAATGACACAAAAAGAGTAAGTACCTCAAGCAAAGGCAATGCCTTTGTTGACCTAAGGGAACAATACCGGTTTACCTCTGATGATTCGGCAAACTAGCTGTTCAAAAGGAGAAATATAAATGTTGATGAATATGATGTAAGGAGAAACAATGCTGCAATGGGTAGGGTAGGTAGAGGTGCTCACAAAATTGACCAGCAACAACTTTCACTCGCTGGTTCCCATGGTTCTCAATTTGATCAAAATTTCCATGATGTTGATCAACAAATCCAAAATGATGTTGGTGAAAGGAAAAGACTCATAGATGAAGAATTGGGCCTATTAGACCAAGCTAGACAAGAAGGTAGGAATTGCAAACTTAAGTTGATTTGTTGATGCAAGCCCGTGCTTAGGCTACCCAACAACAAGATCAATAGGTAGGTAATCAGCACAATGCACAAAATGTATGTAAGCAGAAAGTGCCCAACCAACAACAAAATCAACAAATAGCTCAAAGATTGCATCGGTTTGACAGCCTTTAAGGGCTAAAAGGTATAGGCAACTAGACTTCTTTGGGATCCTAAATTATCCCAATCCCATTCCCAGTGACATCAGAGGAAAGGTCCTAAAATTCCAAGGCAACAACACAATGATGGGAGAAGAGCACTTAAGATACTTCATCAATATCACCAATGACTATGATATTGAAGACAACGATGTGATGATGAAAGTGTTTGTTCATTCTTTGGAGGAGAATCCTAGGGAGTGGTTTAGGAATCTTCCTGACAACAACATTTCTTGGGAAGAGTTTTTTGTTGCTTTCATAATGCATTATGGAGATGGGATTAATCCAAAGTTCACTATCCACGAGCTCGCCACCATCAAAAAGAGCATCAATGAAACGATGACTGACATCAATAGTAGGTTCATCCTGACCATGAGAAAGGTACCTCAACATCTTAAGCCCAATGAATCTATGTGTCTTGTGCTTTATTATGGTGCATTTAATTCTAAAATAGGATATTGTTTAAGATATGAGGGCCCTCAAACCCTTAGGGAAGCATATGCTACAACCATAAACATTGAGAGTAACATGAGGGCATATAGTAAACAATTAAAAAGAGTTGATGTGAAGTTGTCACAACTAGATAGGGCTTCTATGAACAAACCCCTCTTAGTTGAGGATAAATTAAGCCCAATGAATGACATCAACATCTTAAGCCCAATGAATCTATGTGTCTTGTGCTTTATTGTGGTGCATTTAATTCTAAAATAGGATATTGTTTAAGATACAAGGGCCCTTCAACCCTTAGAGAAGCGTATGCTACAACCATAAACATTGAGAGTAACATGAGGGCATCTGGTAAACAATTAAAAGGTGCTGAAGTAAAGTTGTCACAACCGTATAGGGCTTCTATGAACAAACCCCTCTTAGTTGAGGATAAATTATATAAACTAATGGGTGCCATGAAAGTCTTGTCTTACAAGGTGGCATGAAATGAGGAATTGTCACCTCAAGGTGCATCCACACATTTCAATGAAGGGCGAAGATTGCACTATAGACCATACAACACTGACTGGTCCAAATGACCACAATAGCATAATGGAAGTGTTGCTTAGAAACATGTAAATTTCAAACGAAAGGACAAAGACATATCGGACCCCTTGACTAAAGAAAATGTAAATTATCAAAATGATAATTTGTGGTGTGATTCATGTTTCCTTCCACATGACCCTCTCAATTGTGTTGTAGCACTCTCTTTGAGCAGAGATGAGTTCCCGAATGATGAGGGTAATGTTGAGTGCTATGAGGACAACATTGACCAATTTGAAGAATTGGTCTATGATCAAGGAAAGAATGCAATGTGTCATGACAGTATTGATGTGATTGACCAAGTTTTCCACATTTATATAAATTACCAACTCATGACATTGAGCATATGAAATCTCTTATGCAGCAGACGTATAAGAGGACTAGACCTTCAGACAAGGATATCAAAGCCCTCACTAATGCAGCCATGGTGTGGGCCCAAAATGGTATTCAATTAAGAAATAGGACAATTGCAATGCATTCCCAAAGGGCAGGTAAGTCAAATGTAGTAACCCAAAAGGTTGAAGAAAATGAAAGTTGATGACAAACAATGTGTTCCAACTAAGAAAACTGATGATGATAGAAAAAGTCCAAAACAATAGAAAAATGTAATGTCCCCTTCTTAGCACTAGTCCTTTTTGAGACCGTTAGCCTATTTTCTAGGAGGTATCTTTCTGAGTTTTAAGGGATGCATGCAGGAGTTTTCCAGTTTTTTTTCTAGGTCTTTCTAGGTTTTCAGAGAGCTTCAAGGGGTTATCACATGCATGTTGATCAGTGACCATTTTCGAACTTGCTATTTTTAGTAAGTTACGATGGCTACCTGAAATGTGCTTAAACAATGATTGGAGTCACTATTTTTAGCAGTATGCTATTTATAGTAAGTGCTATTTTTGGCAATATGGTTTGGTAGCAGTTCAACACTCAATTACTATTTCTGGCTACCCGAAATGTGCTTAAATGGTGATTGGAGTCACTATTTTTAGCAGTATGCTATTTATAGTAAGTGCTATTTTTGGCAGTATGGTTTGGTAGCAGTTCAACACTCAATTACTATTTCTGACAATCCAGGCTCGACAAAGGCTTCTCCAGCATTCTTGGAGTCAGAAAAGGAAAGTTGATAACTTAAGTCATATTATATTTTATTGTTGCTTTTGGACCCCTTGATTAGCCGTTATGACTTAAGTTGATTTTAAAAGGTGGGCTTCATTTTTGGATGCCCAAGTTGGAGAAAAATACTTTTTTATATTTTATGCCAAGGTAAAGTGGATGCCAAAATACACAAGCAAATGAGTTTTAATAAATATTATTTTATTCCTCATATTTGGGTGTCCCATTCTGGAGGGAAAAGGAGTTTTGAATTTTTGGTATTGGAGCCGTTAAATACACCTCTATACCTCCTCTTTGGTATCCATTTTCTATCATAAAAAATTGCTGCTGAAATATTTTCAGAACTTTTGCTTCAAGGTTGGAATACCTCCTAGTTGTTCATTAGTTTTGAGTTTGCAAGATAACTCCTAGCTGATCAGTTGGTGCGTCTTCATCCAAAGGTTGCAATTTGAGCTTTCAATGGTGATGGCTTCATTTGTTTTTTTTGTTTGGTGTGGTTTTGATGTTTTCTAAGTGATATTTTGGTGTGTTCTTTCGCTGTTTGGTGGTTTTTGGAATGCTTCTTCAAACCCAACTGGCCCATGTTTATGCTCACATCTTTTTGAGGATTTGGACGAATTTTGCGGGTGATGGTTCTTTGGATTCCTTGCATCTGGGCACCCCCTTGCTCTAGATTTGATATTTTTTTAAAGAGTGTGATTTATGGCATGAGGACAACCTCCCTAGAGGGTCGTACCCAGTGTTACAAGACTTGCCTAAACTCGGCGAGTATTGGCGAGTCTCGAGGCGGGTGAGGCTGGGCGAGTCAAAATGACTCGGATGCCGAGTACTCGCCGAGACTCGCCGGACTCGGCAAACTCGCCAGACTCGCTGAGTCCCGTGCCAAAGACTCGGCCGTCACTTTGTGCGCTTGAGTTGGCAAAAAAACATATTTTAAAGTTTCTTTTTTTTTTCTTTTTGCTTTTATACTTGCCTCTATTTCTCCAAAAGGCACTTCATTTCATTTTCAAGCCAAGTAAGAGAGAAAAAAGAGAGAAGAGAGCCAAAACACATTTGCATTGAAGGAAAATCAGCAAAGAGATTGAGCACCAAATGCTTATTGAATCACATTTTTGCAGGTTCGTAGGTAATTTTGCTGCATCTAGAGGAGTCTACAAGGGATTGGAAAGAGATTTGCATTGATTTCAAAGAAGATTGAAGAGGTATGTTTGAGTTTTGAAGGTTTTTTTTGTTTTTTTTTAACCAAAACTTCATTTCTCTTCTTTTTTTCTTCTTTGTTTTTTCCTATTTTGTTTTAATGAAACAAAGAACAAGTTACAAATAAATACAAACACTAGGTGTGTGTGTTTAAGTTTTTTGTTGAACAAACCTTAGGCATTCTTGCAAAAAAAAAAAAGGTTTTATAGTTGCAAACTTGCAAACCCTAGGTTTTTTAGTTTAATTAAAAATTATACTTTGAATGCTAATTTATTTGAAATTTATGTGTTATTGCAGCTTTTTTTATATCTATAATTTTCTCCATCATATTCACCATGTCTCAAAGTAAAAGAGATCCTTGTTGGAAACATGCCATTATTTCCCCTCAGCGAAAAAAAGGAGAAGTACAATGTTTTCATTGCAAAACAATTTTTCTTGGGGGTGGCATTAATAGATTGAAATACCACCTTGCATGTATACCGGGCTGAGATGCTAATCCTTGCACAAAAGTCCCTGCTGAAGTAGTGCGTGAAGTGCAAGTGCAATTGGAAACCTTTGAGCAACAAAAAGAGTTAATAAAGAAGCAAAGAGAGGAGATGGCAGCCGTGTGTGGAGTTGGAGATTCGAGTTCTTCCATGCCTCCAATTCCTCCACAGTCTTCACCTTCAGTTGTTGGTAGTGGTGGCAGTGGTAGTGGTAGCATTAGTATTGGGCCTAGAGTTCGTGGATCTAGGCTAGATTCATATATTTTGCCACGGACTACTCCGGGTTCCCAACCGTCTCTTGAGAGCATGGGTTGGAACAAGGATAAACATGATGCAGCCAAAGCTGCAATTGGAGACTTCTGGTTTTATTGCGACATTCCATTTCATGCAGCCAGGTAATTCTTCTTTTGTTTTGTTTTAAAATATATAACTTGTTGCTTGATAGTTGATTCTTTATCTCTTGAAGTTTATTTTTAATTTTTTAGAGCTATGTTGAATTCAAATTGAAATTATGCATTTTTCAATACTAATTAGTAATTACTAACTTAATTTAATTTTTTGTGTTAGGTCTCCATATTGGCAAAATATGATTGATGCAGTTACTGTTTGTGGGGCGGGGTTCAAAGCCCCTAATGATGAAGAGATAAAAGGCCCCATTTTGACCCAAAAAGTGGTTGATGTGAAAGCCAGAATAGAGGAGCAGCGAGAAGTTTGGAGGATGAAGGGTTGCACCATCATGACCGATGGTTGGACCGATAGAAGAAATAGGACATTGCTCAACTTTCTTGTTTCTTCCTCAGGTAAATATTTTACTTCCTAAAATGCATTGCTTTAGTGATTAACAATCAAGATTTTAAATTTATATTTTATTGAATCATTTATTTTGTTTTTTTTCCAGGTGGTACCGTGTTCATTAAATCTATTGATGCATCTGGCCACACCAAAAATGTTGAATTCCTTTGTGAGGCTTTGGAGGGTGTCTTGGCTGAGGTAGGAGAGGAGAATGTGGTGCAAATAGTCATGGATAATGCAGCAAATTATGTTGTTGCAGGTAGACTATTGATGGATAGGCACCCATCATTGTTTTGGATACCTTGTGCTGCTCATTGCCTTGACCTCATATTGGAGGATCTTGGCAAGCTTGATTGGATCAAAGCATGTGTGGAGACCGCAAGGAATATTTGTAAGTTCATATATAATCACACATGGGTCCTCAACCTTATGAGGCAATACACGGGACAAAAAGAGTTGGCTCGCCCTGGGATAACACGCTTTGCTACCAACTTCATCACTCTACAATCCTTACTGCAGTCAAAAGGAGCTTTGAGGCGGATGTTTGTTAGTGAGGAGTGGTCTTCCTCAACATATTCTAAGACAAATGCAGGGGTGGATGTGTCAAGTTGGATTTTTGATGAGCATGGCTTTTGGGTGCCTACTACCGAGATTGTCAAGGTAAATGTAAACAATAATACTAATAAGTAATTAGTTTAGTAACATTATATTTTCATTCTTATTTTTATTTTATTTGCTTATTTTTGTTGACTCTTATTATGTCAATGTTTCATAATAATTGTAGGTCACAGAGCCTTTAGTGGTTCTATTACGAGTTGCCGATGGGGAGAAGCCCGCAATGGGCTACATATACGAGGGCATGGATAGGGCCAAAGAGGCCATTAGATCCATTTATGGGGGAATTGATGGTAAGTATCGCCCCATTTGGGAGATCATTGATAGACGATGGCACCTCCAGCTTCACAAGCCCCTACATGCAGCAGCATATTTTCTCAATCCGGCATTCCAATTCCGCAAAGAATTCAAGGCGGATGAGGAGGTTTTGAGTGGGCTCTACACAATCATTGAGCGGATGTCTGATTCTCATGTTAATGCCCAAATTGTCACCGAGATAGAGATTTTCAGACTTGCACAAGGAGATCTCTTTGCAAGAGATATATGCAAAGATACTCGATCAACATTGCAGCCAGGTAAAAATTTATTAAGGGCATAATAGTAGTTTAAAAATTACCACTTTTCAATCTTTTATATTCAATGTTCATAATATTCACATTTCACAATGAGATTTATCTTTTTTCTTTTTCTCATCTCAGATGCATGGTGGAAGAGATTTGGTGCTAAAGTACCAAATCTTCGAAGGATTGCAATTCGAGTGTTGAGCCAACCATGCAGTGCCTCGGGTTGTGAGCGCAATTGGAGTATGTTTGAGCACATACACTCCAAGAAGCGCAACAGGTTGCCAGTGCAGAGGTTGAATGATCTTGTTTATGTTCATTACAACCTGCGCCTTCGCCATAGACAAATATTGGGCATTGACTTGTCACCCATCATGTTGGAGGAGGTTGATCCACAGTCAGATTGGATCACTGAGGCCGAGGATCCTGTTTTTAGCGATGAGGACCTTGATTGGGTCGACCAGGCGGATCGAGAGGCAGAGGCAGTAGCCATGGCAAAGGAGGAGGATAGAGCACGAGGAGACACCTTGGATGCTGGTTTGGGTGCCACTGAGTCTGACACTGAGACACGGGCAGAGATGATGGCTACAACATCATCCAGGACCTATCTTAGACGTCTACGCAGGAGGACTAATGCTTAGTGATGCAGGCTCCTCTGAGCCAGACTTATAGCTTTTGTTTTACTTTTGAATCTTTGATGCCATGGATTTCATATTCCATGAGTATTGTTACATTGTATACATTTCAAAACATTTATATATCTAACTACTTTGACTCTTACTACTGTTATTTGTATTAACTATTAAGTAATTACTTATTTCCTTCAGCTAAAATTTGCGTTTATACTTATGTGATCGATATATGTTTGTGTATAGGATCATAGTAGTTTCTATTTCATGATGTTATTGTGTATTTGAGGTTTATTCACTAAAGGGTGCATGAAACAAGCTTTAAATCCTTAAAAATCTCTAAATTTCAAGGGTTTTTCTATTTGCCGAGTCTTGGGCGAGTCTAGGCTCCGAGTCCAAGTCCGAGTCAAAAATCGGCTTGCCGAGTCCGAGGCGAGTCCGAGTCTTGTAACACTGGTCGTACCACTTGTAACAAGGTCTTTGGGAAGCATGCCTGAGTATTTAAAGCTGATTGGAAGAGTTTGATTGCTAGAACTTGGGCACCTGGCTTCTTGATATCATCTACAACAGATATGAGGTCATTTGGAGGAGCATGGAGGGAGTTATGAGCATTTGAAAGTGTATTAGGCTTGCTGATCAGAAAAATCAGGCCGCTACTTCTTCATATCAGACCTGGTATCTTTGTCATTATTTCATATTTTATGATGCTTCGTCATTATAGTGTTTTAGAGATAAATACCTAACACTTGGGTATCACTATTGTTTTATTCTCACCTGGTATACTGTGTTAGAAATCATATTGTAATCACTAATCTAGTAGTACTAATTAGCCTTATTACTTCAATATTTTGTATTTCACTCCCATTGGATAAGTGGTTGAGTTTTGTTTACTTTTTGTTGCCCGCTAAAAAGTGGAAGTGGCTAGCTATGCTGCCAAGTTCTTTGCTTTCATTTACTTTCCAGTAGTCTGCTGAAAGCTGGAAGAGGTTGGCTTTGCCACTTAGCATTTACATTTTCTCTATTGGTTGGTTTGCCACCAATAGCTCTTGTACTTCTAGCATTTTCAAATTATTATCAAATACCCTTACACCGTATGCTCTCACGTTGCCCATTCGAGATCTGGGTGATCAAAAAGAGAAGGGTTGCTTCCAATTTATTATCTTTCATTGAGCTAAAGCTAACAGGTGAAGTTTATGTGCAAAAAATTGGGAAAAAACCAAGGGGGATATTTCAGTGGTATCAGAGCTAGTCATCCTGCTCGCATGTGTTTTCAGTGCCTTCAATTGATTGAAAATCTTTATGAGTGATAGAGAAGTCAAATACTACAACCGAGAGTTGAAGAGGCAACAGTTTCAAACTCTGTCAGTTAGTGTTGAGGAAACATTTTCAGAGGTTCTCAAAAACCAAGTTATAGCAGTTGAGGAAATGGCAAATAAAGAGAAGGGACCAGCCATGAGGAAAATGCAGATGCTAGAAATGAGAGGAAGTTTGATATTATATCGGACATGATGTCCTAGTTACTTGCCAAGATGAACCAAAATGTAAATATTGTGCAACAAAACCAAAATGTTGAAGTTAGTGCCTGTAACGTGAATGGAAATGGAAGGCCTGTTGGCCAACATGTTGCGGTGACTAGAGGATCAGCCCCTAGACTTCTTCTACCTACCTTCACTCAAAGGGAGGAACCACTTGCTAAACTTGAGGTACCAATGCCAGACGAAGTGAGGAATATTTGCATGGAGTATGCTTCCCTTCTTGCAGAGATCCATGAAATTCTATCCTTGGATCAATACACAAACCAAAAGAAGAGGAGAGGAGGTGAAAGAGTTGAGAATCGTGCTCCTATGCCCCCAAAGGATTTCCACCAAGCTCTTGGGAAGGTTACTTTGGCCCATTTCGATGGAAGTGACAAGTTTTCGGCAAGATCATGGGTCCAGAAGCTAGACAACTACCTCTCTCTAAGACCAATGCCAGAACAAGATGCCATCAAGTTTGCTACTTTGCATTTGGATGGGGCTGCCCATGAGTGGTGGTATCACAGTTTGGTCACTCTTGGCCATAAGCTTATTGTTACTTATGAAGAAATTACCAACAAACTCATTGAGAGGTTTGACACCAAGGATCCTGAGGTGAGGTTTCATGAGCTAGCACAATTGAAGCAACATGGCTCACTTGACACCTACATTTCAGAATTTTAGAGACTTTTTGTGATGGTACCCAACATCACCGAAAGGAGGCTTGTAGTCCTATTTTAAGAGGGACTAATGGAACCGTTGAAGGGGTGGGTGAAGGCTTTCAATCCACCAACACTAGATGAAGCAATCAAAAAATATAGAAGCATGGAGTTGGCTGCCCCAAGGCCAAAATTTCAGTCCAAGCCTTTTGCTCACAAGAAGGATAAGAAGCATTCTTCAAATCAGACTAAGAAGTTTCCTTCTCGGATGGATGATGACCTTCGTAATGAGCTCCAAAGGAAAAAATTATGTTACACTTGCAAAGAACCGTGGGGCCCAAGTCATAAGTGCTTCGAAAGAGGCAAATCTCATCACATGGAGGTGTATTCTGATGATGGATCAAAATCTGATATATCAGAACAGCAGTCTAATTTTGTGGAAAGTGATGAAGAATGGGCTTTGAAAGAGGTGGAAAGGGACCAAGGAAGTGGGGGTACATTTGCCCAACTTTCTATCTTTCAGAAAAATGAGTCCTTCAGAGTCCATGGAGTGCTTGGAGGGCAACGAATCATTGCTCTAATCGGTAGTGGAGCAACACATAATTTCATTGACGAAGGGATAGTTGCAAAGAGAGGCCTCAAGATAGAAGAGTTTCAAGGTTTCAAGGTAATGGTGGTCGATGGCTTTACCATCTCTTGCAATCGTAAGATCTCCAATATGTCTATGTAGTTGGGTAACTATGAAGTCAAAGATGACTTCTTTGTTGTAAGCATTGGAGATACTGATGTAGTGCTTGGCATTCAGTGGTTGCGATCTATCGGAGAGATTACTTTAAATCTATAAACCATGGAAGTGAAGTTCACATCAGATGGGAAGAAGGTGGTATTGAGAGGGATGTCAAATGGAGGCCCTCGTATTGTGTCTTTCAAAAGGATGGAAAGGCTAATTCGTCGTGACCAAATAGAGAAGGTAGCAGAGTGTTTGATCATGCCATCCAATCCTACAGAGGATAAGAGACACTACCATCCTGATGTTCAGTCCTTGATCACAAAATGGAGTAAGGTGTTTGGAAGTATACCTCTTGGGAGACCTCCTAAAAGGGGGATTGAGCATGTCATTGAGCTCGAAGAAGGGGCCAACCAATCATAACCACTCCATATTGGTATCCAAAGAGGCAAAAATATGAGATAGAAAAGGCCATCAAAGAACTCTTGGACATGGGTCACATTCGCCCAAGAAAGAGTCCCTTTGCTTCTACAGTGGTTTTGGTTAAGAAGAAGGATGGCACTATGCGTGTGTGCAAAGATTATCGGGCCTTGAATCAGAAGACAATCAAAAACCGGTATCCCATTCCCAAGATTGATGAGCTTATAGATGAGCTACATGGAGCAATCTACTTCTCCAAGATAGATCTCAGATCAGGGTACCATCAAATCAGGATGAGAGAAGCAAATATTGAGAAGATTGCCTTTAGATGCCACTTTGGGCATTTTGAGATTCTAATCATGTCCTTTGGGTTGACTAATGCACCTGCGACCTTCTAGTCATGTATGGATAGGATATTTCAGAAACAGTTGAGGAAGTTTGTGCTTATCTTCTTTGATGATATCCTCATCTACAATAAGTCATGGGAGGAGCATCTCAAGAACTTGGAGGAAGTGCTTAGCATCTTGGAGTCGGAGTGTTTGTTCGCTAAGGAGTTCAAATTTGAATTTGGAATGATCGAGCTTCTTTATCTTGGGGATGTGATTAGCTCTAAGGGAGTTAGTGTTGACCCAAAGAAGATTAAGGCTATCTTGGATTGGCCTCCTCCAAAGAACCTCATACAGTTGAAGGATTTTTTAGGACTTCGTGGTTTTTACAGGAGGTTTAAGAAGGGATATTCTCAGATGGCTGCCCCTCTTACTGATCTCACCAAAAAGGGGGCATTTGCATGGTCAGAATAAGCACAAGTGGTCTTTGATAGATTCAAGCAGCTCATGAGTTCATGCCCCGTTTTGGCCATACCCGACTTCTCCAAACCATTTGAGTTGCAATGTGATACTTCAGGGGAAGGAGTTGGTGTTTTCCTAATACAAGAAAAACATCCTATTGTCTTCGAGAGCAGAAAATTGAGGGGTGTTGAGAGAACTTACTCAATCTATGACAAGGAGATGCTTGAAATCATGCATGCATTGGCCAAATTCATACAGTATTTGGTGGGAAGCAAATTCATCGTGAAGACTGATCACAACAATCTCAAACACTTCATGCATTAGAAGGATCTAAACAAAAGGCAACAAAAATGGGTGAGTAAGATCCAAGCTTACGATCTTGACATCGAGTATGTCAAGAGGAAGAATATCATTGTGGCTGATGCCTTTTCTAGAAGGCCACACTTGAGCTCTTTGGTTGAGATCACTGCTGATTGGAAAGAGCAAATTATCGCAGAGTACACAAAAAATCAGTTTGCTACTAGTTTAGTTGATGGCACTTTGCAAGATGAGAGGTACAAGTTGGTAGATGATTTGATACAATATAAGGGTAGAATCTTCTTGGTACTTGAATCTAAACTCAAGATGAAGATTTTACAATCATTTCACGACATTCCCTTTGTTGGTCATTAAGGGTATTTCAAGACTTATAGGCATATTCATGAAAGATTTTTATGGAAGGGACTCAAGGATGAGGTCCTTCGCTATATTAAGGAGTGTCCAATTTTCGAGCAGAACAAAAATGAGCACACTTTTCCAATTGGTTTGTTGCAGCCCTTACATATTCCCAATCAAAAATGGGAAAGTATCTCAATGGATTTCATCACTGGGTTGCCAAAGGTGCAAGGGAGAGATTGCATATATGTTGTTGTGGGCAGATTGATGAAGCTTTCTCATTTCTTCGCCATTACCAACTCATTTATAACAGCTCACGTTGTTGATTTGCTCTTCAGAGAGGTGTTCAGATTGCATGGGTTGCCCAAAAACATTGTGAGTGATAGGGATAGCAAGTTCCTAAGTACTTTTTGGCAGGAGGTTTTCAGATTGAGTGGTACAGTGCCCACTCCAAGCACTAGTTATCACCCACAGACAGATGGGCAGACAGAGATTGTGAACAAGTGGTTAGAGGGCTATCTCAGGAATTATGTTTCAAGAAAACAAAAGGCTTGGGTGAGATGGCTTCATTTGAGAGAGTATTGCTATAACTCTTCATACCACATGTCTATCAAAATGTCTCATTTCATGGCTCTATATTGATATGAGGCTCCTAGCTTCATTGATTTGATATTTGGTGATAGTAGAGCCCCTCAAGCAAGGGATATGTTGCAGCAGAGTCGGGACATTTTGAGATCATTGAAGGATAATCTTTAGCATGCCCAGAATCAACAAAAGTTGTATGCTCATCAGCAATGAGTTGAGCACACAATTGAGGTTGGTGACATGGTCTACTTGAGACACTAGCCATACAGACAATCCTCTCTCAAGAAGAGTGGAGTAGATAAACTCAAGCCATGTTTCTATGGGCCTTTCCGGATCATCAGGAGAGTTGGGAAAGTGGCTTACAAGTTAGAGCTACCAACGAGTAGCAAGGTGCATAATGTCTTCCACGTCACACCTCAAGAAGCCACTTGGGCACAATGTTGTAGCTTCATCAAATTTGCCTCCTTTGGATGAGGAGGGAGAGTTGGTTCTAGTTCCAAAGGCAGCTCTTTGAGGAGGAGGTTTATCAAAGAGTATTTGGTTAAGTGGAAGAATTTACCGATTGAGGATGCTACTTCGGAGGATGAGCAGATTTTCTAGCATCCAGACTTGTGACTACTTGAGGACAAGCAATCTTGGGGAGGGCGGACTGTAATGTCCCCTTCTCAACACTAGTCCTTTTTGAGACTGTTAGCCTATTTCAAACGCCTGTAGGCTAGTCGAAGGAAGCATTAGGTTTTCCTATTTTCTACGACGTATTTTTTTGAATTTTCAGGGGATGCATGCAGGAGTCTGCCAATTTGTTTTCTGGGTCTTTCTAAGTTTTTAGAGAGCTTTAGGGGGGTGTCACATGCATGTTGATCAGTGACCATTTCCGGACTTGCTACTTTTAGTAAGTTACGACGGCTACCTGGAATGTGCTTAAACGGTGATTAGAGTCACTATTTTTAGCAGTATGCTATTTTTAGTAAGTTTTATTTTTGGTATGGTTTGGAAGCAATTCAACACTCAGTTACTATTTCTGATAGTGCAAGCTTGGCAGAGGCTTCTCCAGCTTTCTTGGAGTCAGAAAAGGAAAGTTGATAACTTAAGTCATATTATATTTTATTGTTGCTTTTAGACCCCTTGACTAGGCATTATGACTTAAGTTGATTTTAAAAGGTGGGCTTCATATTTGGATGCCCAAGTTGGAGAAAAATACTTTCTAAGTTATATTTTACGCCAAGGTAAAGTGGACGCCAAAATACAAAAGCAAATGAGTTTTAATAAATATTATTTTATTCCTCATATTTGGGCGTCCCATTCTGGAGGGAAAAGGAGTTTTGATTTTTTGGATTTGGAGCCTTTAAATATGCCTCTCTCCTCTTTTGGCATCCATTTTCTATCATAACGAAGTGCTACTGAAATATTTTCAGAACTCTTGCTTCGAGGTTGGAATACCTGTAAGTTGTTCGTCAGTTTCGGGTTTGCAAGATAACTCCTAGCTGATCAGTTGGTGCATCTTCATCCAGAGGTTGCAATCTGAGCTTCAATGGTGATGGCTTCATTTCTGTTTTCAATTTGGTGTGGTTTCGATGTTTTCTAAGTGATATTTTGGTGTGTTCTTTTGTTGTTTGGTAGTTTTTTGGAGTGCTTCTTCAGACCCAACTAACCCATGTTTACGCTCACATCTTCCTAAGGAGTTGGACGAATATTGTGCATGATGGTTCTTTGGATTCCTTGCATCCGGGCACCCCCTTGCTCCGAATTTGATATTTTTTAATAAGTGTGATTCATGGCATGAGATCGACCTCCCTAGAGGGTCATACCACTTGCAACAGGGTCTTTGGGAAGCATGCTTGAGTATTCATAGCTGGTTGGAAGAGTTTGACTGGTTGAACTGGGGCGCCTAGCTTATTGGCATCATCTACAACAAATTTGAGGTCATTCAGAGGAGTATGGAGGGAGTTATAAGCATTTGAAGGTGTATCAAGCTTGTTGATCAAAAAAATGAGGCCGTTGCTCCTTCATATCAGACCTGGTATCTTTATCATTATTTTATATTTTATGATGCCTCGTCATTTGAAAGATACCGAACCAATTTTTTCACTTTTTTGATTACAGCAAGTTAAGCAATACACAATCGTTAGGGTTAGCACTAAACCAAACGATGCAGAATTCAACTCTACCCAAGAATGTACACCAGGATCCCGAGTTGGGCAAGGTGTGAACATATGGTCAGAGGATCTCAAAGCAAAACTTGGTAAAGGAACTTTAACCAATTATGCGCCGGAGGACGACGAGCATATGGTCAAAGGGTCTTAATACAATGCTGATATAAAGAACTCTAACCAAGAATGCGTCGGAGAACGACGAGCATGTGGTCAGAGGATCCCTACCAACTATTATGTTGAAATAGCTCGACGTCAAGAATGTGCTTTCCAAACCGTGATGGAGTTGGAGCTACCATATGACGGAGGTGCTAAATATTAAGATAAGATATAAAATGAAGAAGCAAGATTGCTGATAGTACTACTATTCAGATTACAATATTTAGAGATTGCCTGTCAATAATCATAGAATAATGAAAGACTAATGGTGCTGCAATAAGTAAATAGTCTCCCCAAAGATCTCAACGACTTCCCACCCAAACCCAACTCAAACGACTGATATTATGCAAACTGATAAGACTGACCAGCAACTTGACAGACATAACCAGCAACATAGAATCCTACCAAAATGCTCATATCTCACTCATCTCTCAACCAAATGACCTCAAATCTTATGCAATGAACTCTTATGCCAAAGGCGACCAAGCCGCATACCAAAGACCACACTTAAACCCACGTATTTATTTAGCACGCTTCCCAATGCACTTCAAAGAGGGGCGGCCTAGCAAGAAGGGAAAATTTCTTATTTAAAATAAAGTTCTTCATAATAAAATCTGCAAATTGACACAAGGGGGCACCCAGCATAGACAAAAGGAAATACTCAATACCCAGAACGATTCTTTTTGTATTATTTGACTTATGAATGAAAACGACATGCAGCTACACTGAAACAGCAACTCTAGAATCTGATATAAAATGCTGAAAATCAGAACTACAAGCAAATAATTGCAACAAGCAAACCTCACTACAAATTCTCTCACAAACTAAGTTCTCCACTAGATGCTATCTCTCAAGCATGAAGTCGAGCCAAGGCTAGGAGGCATTCATTCCTCGAAGCAGTCCCAGAGCCATTCCGGCAACATAACAATATTCTAGACATAAGATGATAAAAAGAAGAGCCCAGACCTCCTTTTATAATTTGTGAAGACCTCTCCGGAAGCTTCTAGAAACCCTAATCCTTTTCCCTCCAAGAATGGCGTCCTTTTTCCTCAAGCTTTGTTTGACCTTTTATTTAAATTCATCTCTTCAATATAGGCGTCCCACTTAAAGTCTCAATTTTGACTTTAATAAATATAATATTATCTCCATGAGGCGCCACCCCTTAAAGACCACCTTTTAACACAACATTAAGTTATGAGATTAGGCCAAGGGGGTATCGTAACATTAAAATATAACATTGATTTAAAGAAATGAACTTCTCTCCAAAATGCATCCCAAGGCCAAAATTGAACAAACCAACCGAGTCGACTGAAGAGGAAAGTCAACTGTGCCGAGAATGACAGGACCACTGCCAAAAATAGAATTTACTAAAAATAGTAAATTCCTGAAGGTGCTCGGAATGTCAAGAAAAACACATCACTGCGAAGCTCTCTGAAAACCCAAAAAGAATCCGCCATCCAATTATCAATTCACGAGCAATGGCAACCCTCAAAACACGAAACCCTAATTTCACCTTCCGAGTAGCCTAGGGGTCTCCAGAATAGGCCAACGGTCAACAAAAAAGATCATGCTCGAGAAGGGGGCATTACAGTCCGCCCTCCCCAAGATTGCTTGTCCTCAAGCAATCGCAAACCTGGATGCTGCAGAATCTCATCATTCTCCCAAGTCGCATCCTCCATAGGCAAGTTCTTCCACTTCACCAAGTATTCTCTGATTGTCCTATTTCTCAAAGGACGCTCTCTGGAATCAAAACTAATTGTCCTTCTTCATCCAGAGGTGGCAACTGTGATGAAGCAACAACATTGTGTCCAAGTGCCTTCTTGAGGCGAGACACGTGGAAGACATTGTGTACTCTGCTACTCGAGGGTAGCTCCAACTCATAAGCTACTGCTCCCACCTTTCTGATAACCTTGAACGGCCCATAGAAACGAGGTTTGAGCTTCTCAGCTCCACTCTTCTTGAGTGTAGACTATCTATAAGGTTGTAGTCGAAGATAGACCATATCTCCAACCTCAAAAGAGCGCTCAACACGCCGCTGATCAGCATACATCTTCTGCTGATTATGTGCAATCTGAAGATTGTTCTTCAAGGATTTCATGATATCTTGACTTTGCTGCAACAAATCCTTGGCTTGAGGGGCTTTGCTATCACCAAACACTAAATCAGCAAAGTTAGGAGCTTCATAACCGTAAAGAGCCAAGAAAGGTGACATCCTTATTGACATGTGGAAAGTAGAATTATAACAGTACTCTCCTATGTGAAGCCATTTCACCCATGCTCTTTGCTGCTCCGAAACATAGTTTCTCAAATAGCCTTCCAACCACTTGTTCACTAACTTAGTTTGTCCATCGGTTTGGGGGTGATAACTAGTGCTTGGAGTAAGCACTGTACCACTCATTCTAAAGACCTCTTGCCAAAAAGTGCTTAGGAACTTGCTGTCCCTATCACTCACAATGTTTTTTGGCAACCCATGTAACCTAAACACCTCATAAAAAAACAGATCTGCAACTTGGGCTGCTGAAAAAGAGCTGGTAATGGCGAAGAAGTGAGCAAATTTTGTTAGTCTGTCCACTACAACATAGATACAGTCTTTTCCTTGGACCTTGGGCAACCCCGTGATGAAGTCCATCGATATGCTCTCCCATTTTTGATTGGGAATGGGGAGAGGTTGCAGTAGACCAGCAGGTAGGGTATGCTCATTCTTATTCATTTGACAAGTAGGACACTCCTGAATGTAGCGTTGAACTTCCCCTTTCAACCCTTTCCAAGAAAATCTTTCCCGAATCTGCCTATATGTCTTGAAGAACCCTTGATGACCAGCAAGTGGAATGTCATGAAATGTCAATAAAATCTTCTTTTTGAGCTTAGAATCAGCCACCAAAAAGATTCTACCCTTGTAGTGTATCAGCCCTTCAACCACTTTGTACCGTTCGTCATGAAAAGCTCCCTAAATGATGCTGGTCGCAAACTAATTTTTGGCATAATCAACAAGCAACATGTCCTTCCAATCAGCAGTAAGCTCACATAATGAGTTCAAATGAGGTCTCCTAGCTAGAGCATCGGCCACAATATTGTTTTTACCTTTGACATATTCAATGTCAAAATCGTAAGCTTGAAGCTTACTCACCCATTTTTGTTGTCTCTCGTTCAAATCTTTCTGATGCATGAAGTGCTTGAGACTATTACGATCAGTCTTGACCACAAACTTGCTCCCCACTAGATACTGTTTGAACTTAGCTAATGCATGCATAATGGCAAGCATTTCCTTGTCGTAGATGGAGTAGGTCCTTTCAACACCTCTTAATTTTCTGCTCTCAAACACAATGGGATGTTTGTCTTGCACCAAAATAGCCCCGACTCCTTCACCGGATGCATCACACTGTAGCTCGAACGGCTTGGAAAAGTCTAGAATAGCTAAAATCGGACAAGAGCTCATGATCCTCTTAAACTTATCAAAAGTAGTTTGGGCCTTTTCTAACCAACAAAAAACCCCTTTTTTCGTGAGGTCAGTAAGAGGAGCAGCATTCTACGAGTAGCCCTTCACAAATCTTCTGTAGAATCCACAAAGACCCAAGAATCCTTTCAACTGAGTCAAATTCTCAAGAGGTGGCCAATCAACCATTGCTTTGATCTTTTCAGGATCAACCCTAGCTCCTTCAGCACTGATTATATGACCAAGGTAAAGTAGCTCCTTCATACCAAATTCACATTTGGATTCCTTGGCAAACAAACTCTCTGATTCTAAGATGCTAAGCACTTCCTCCAAGTGCTTGAGATGTTCTTCCCACGTCTTGCTGAAGATCAAAATTTCATCAAAAAATATCAATACACACTTCCTCAACTGCTTCTGAAAGACTCTGTTCATACAAGACTGGAAGGTAGCGGGAGCATTAGTCAACCCAAAAGGCATGACTAGAAACTCGAAGTGGCCATAGTGGCATCTAAATGCTGTCTTCTCAACATCAGATCCTCTCATCCGAATCTGGTAGTAGCCTGATCTCAAATCGATCTTTGAAAAGAACTTGGCTCCATGTAGCTCATCAATGAGCTCATCTATCCTCGGAAGGGGGTATCGTTTTTTGATGGTGCTTTGATTCAAAGCACGATAGTCCACACACATGCGGATGGTACCATCCTTCTTCTTCACAAGAACAACCGCTGAAGTGAAGGGACTCTTGCTTGGACGAATGAAGCCCATCTCCAAGAGTTCCTGAATGTTTCTCTCAATCTCGTCCTTCTGCTTCTTAGGGTACCGATAGGGAGTTGTAATAACAGGTTTAGCTCCTTCCTTGAGCTCTATGACATGCTCCGAACCCCGTTCAGGAGGTGGTCCAGGAGGTAAATCAGCAAACACCTTGCTCTTCTTTGTGAGTAAAGACTGAATATCAGGAGGATAGTCTCTCTTTGTTTCAATCGGACTAGCAGGAAGAATCATACATTCTGCAGCCCACTCAACTTGATCATTACGAATCAGCCTTGCCATTCTCTTGAATGACACAATCCGAGGACCACCATTGGACATTCCTCTTAGCACTACCTTCTTCCCATCGGATTGAAACTTGAGCTCCACGGTTTGCAGATTTAGAGAGATCTCTCCAAGTGAACGCAGCCATTTAAATGCCTAGAACGGCATCCGTATCTCCAATGCTGACCACATAGAAGTCGTCCTTGACTTCATAGTTTCCCAATTGCATAGTCATGTTTGAGATCTTCTTGGTGCATGAGATGTGAAACCCATTAGCAACCATAACCTTGAAGCCTTCAAACTCTTCTGTTTGCAGCCCCTTCTTTGCCACCACAACTTCATCAATGAAGCTATGCATTGCTCCAGTGTCAATCAAAGCAACTATTCGCTGCCCCTTAATCATCCCTCGAACTTTGAAGGATTCATTCTTTTGAAAGCTCGAAAGTTGGGCCAAAGTACCTCCACTTCCCTTTTCGTCTTCGAACTCTTCTGGAGCTCTTTCCCTTTCGCTGTCATCAAAATCAGACTGCTGGTCTAAAGAATCAAAATTACTTTCTTCAGCTGAATAGTATTCAATTTGATGAAATTTGCCCCCTTTTGGGCAAACATGGTCTTGGGACCATTTTTCTCTACACCGGAAACATAACCCCTTTCTTTTGAGTTCGTTAAGTGTCTCTGGATCCAATCTTGTAACTTGAGGTTTATGTTGTTGGAACTCCTTATGAGAAGGTCTTTTTCCTTTATCCTTTTTGTGAAATGATGGCTTGGGTTGAAACTTTGCTTTAGGCGCAGCCCACTCCATGTTTCTTGCTTTCTTCATTGCCTCCTGTAGGGAGGGTGGATCAAAAGCTTTAATCCAACCCTTGAGTGGTTCCATCAATCCTTCACTAAACAGGATCACCAAACGCCTCTCAGTAACTGTGACCATGACTGAGAGTCTCTGAAACTCAACTATGTAGACATCAACAGTGCCATGTTGCCTAAGCTGTGCCAAATCTCGGAAATGCACTTCCTGATCTTTTTTCTCAAATCTCTCTATGAGCCTATTGGTGAACTCATCATAGGTAGTGATAGACCGATGACCCAAAGTGACTAGGCTATGGTACCACCACTCGTGCGCCACCCCATCTAGGTGTAGCGTAGCGAATTTAATCGCCTCTTCTTCCGCCATGGGTTTAAGAGCTAGATAGTTGTCTAACTTCTGTAGCCAAGCTCTGGCTGAACTGTTGTCACTCCCATCAAAATGTGGAAGCGTAACCTTGTTGACGGCATGATGCAACTCCCCATGTACTGCTGTTCTTCTTGGTTCATAATGTCTTCCTTGTCCTCTATTCTTCCTTTTATGATCCAAAAAATCATTGTAAGACATATCCGCCTTAATTTCATCAGGGAGAGAATCATACTCAATACGACCGAGTCTCAACTGTTCAACAAATGAAGCATTCTCTTCTGGATCCGGTTGAGGGTTCATCGGTGCCAAGAAGGTGGGTTTGAACGGTCTAGAAGAAATGTATGTGCTGTTTGAAGCAGGCTGAGCAACATGTCCATTATGCTGGTTGGTGGCACTGTGTTCTCCCCTATGTCCTGGATTGTTCTATGGAGTTGGGTTCTGACCCACTTTCCCCAACATGAGAGATACCATATCCAATAAGGCATCCATCTTCCTCTCGAATCTCTTTCCTGGACTTGACGATCTTTCTCTTCCCCTCCCCCTATCATCTCCGTTACCACCCAATGTCCTCTCATTATCCTCCATTTCTTCTCTCGGAGAAGATTCCCAATTTGCTCTTAATACCTCTGAAGCTGTCTGACCTTCCGAAGCCTGATGCCACTGAAACTGACTAGTAGCCTTCTTGTATTCCCTTGCTAAGTATCTCTGTTCTCTGTTACTCATAGAAGGTTTGTTTCACAGGGTGGTAGGATGCATGGCTCTGATACCACTGAAAGATACCGAACCAATTTTTTCACTTTTTCGATTACAACAAGTTAAGCAATACACAATCGTTAGGGTTAGCACTAAACCAATCGATGCAAAATTCAACTCTACCCAAGAATGTACACCAGGATCCCGAGTTGCGCAAGGTGTGAACATATGGTCAGAGGATCTCACAGCAAAACTTGATAAAGGAACTTTAACCAAGAATGCACCGGAGGACGACGAGCATATGGTCAAAAGGTCTTAATACAATGCTGATATAAAGAACTCTAACCAAGAATGCATCGGAGAACGACGAGCATGTGGTCAAAGGATCCCTACCAACTATTATGATGAAATAGCTTGATGTCAAGAATGTGCTTTCCAAACTGTGATAGAGTTGGAGCTACCATAGGACGGAGGTGCTAAATATTAAGATAAGATATAAAATGAAGAAGCAAGATTGCTGACAGTACTACTGTTCAGCTTACAATATTTAGAGATTGCCTGTCGAAAATCATAGAATAATGAAAGACTAATGGTGCTGCAATAAGTAAATAGTCTCCCCAAAGATCTCAACGACTTCCCACCCAAACCCAACTCAAACGACTGATATTATGCAAACTGATAAGACTGACCAGCAACTTGACAGACATAACCAGCAACATAGAATCCTACCAAAATGCTCATATCTCACTCATCTCTCAACCAAATGACCTCAAATCTTATGCAATGAACTCCTATGCCAAAGGCGACCAAGCTGCATACCAAAGACCACACTTAAACCCACGTATTTATTTAGCACGCTTCCCAATGCACTTCAAAGAGGGGCGACCTAGCAAGAAGGGTGAATTTCTTATTTAAAATAAAGTTCTTCATAATAAAATCTACAAATTGACACAAGGGGGCGCCTAGCATAGACAAAAGGAAATACTCAATACCCAGAACGATTCTTTTTGTATTATTTGACTTATGAATGAAAACAACATGCAGCTACACTGAAACAACAACTCCAGAATCTGATATAAAATGCTGAAAATCAGAACTACAAGCAAATAATTGCAACAAGCAAACCTCCCTATAAATTCTCTCACAAACTAACTAAGTTCTCCACTAGATGCTATCTCTCAAGCATGAAGTCGAGCCAAGGCTAGGAGGCATTCATTCCTCGAAGCAGTCCCAGAGCCATTCCGGCAACATAACAATATTCTAGACATAAGATGATAAAAAGAAGAGCCCAGACCTCCTTTTATAATTTGTGAAGACCTCTCCGGAAGCTTCTAGAAACCCTAATCCTTTTCCCTCCAAGAATGGCGTCCTTTTTCCTCAAGCTTTGTTTGACCTTTTATTTAAATTCATCTCTTCAATATAGGCGTCCCACTTAAAGTCTCAATTTTGACTTTAATAAATATAATATTATCTCCATGAGGCGCCACCCCTTAAAGACCACCTTTTAACACAACATTAAGTTATGAGGCTAGGCCAAGGGGGTATCATAACATTAAAATATAACATTGATTTAAAGAAATGAACTTATCTCTCCAAAATGCATCCCAAGGCCAAAATTGAACAAACCAACCGAGTCGACTGAAGAGAAAAGTCAACTGTGCTGAGAATGATAGGACCACTGCCAAAAATAGAATTTACTAAAAATAGTAAATTCCTGAAGGTGCTCGGAATGTCAAGAAAAACACATCACTACGAAGCTCTCTGAAAACCCAGAAAGAATCCGCCATCCAATTATCAATTCACGAGCAATGACAACCCTCAAAACACGAAACCCTAATTTCACCTTCCGAGTAGCCTACGGGTCTCCGGAATAGGCCAACGGTCAACAGAAAAGATCATGCTCGAGAAGGGGACATTACATCATTGTAGTGTTTTAGAGATAATACCAAACACTTGGGCATCACTATTGTTTGAGACTCACCTGATATACTGTGTTAGAAATCATATTGTAATTGTTGATCTAGTAGTACTAATCAGCCTTATTACTTTAGTATTTTGTATTTCACTCCTCCCATTGGATAAGTGGTTTGAGTTTTGTTTACTTTTTGTTGCCTGCTGAAAAGTGGAAGTGGCTGGCTATGCCGCAAGTTCTTTGCTTTCATTTACTTTCCAGTAGCCCGCTGAAAAGTGGAAGAGGCTGGCTTTGTCGCCTAGCATTTACAATTTCTCTATTGGTTGGCTTGCCACTAATAGCTTTTGTACTTCTAGCATTTTCATCTTATTGTCAGATCCCCTTACACCGTATGCTCTCACCTTGCCCACTCCAAGATCTGGGTGATCAAAAAGTGAAGGGTTGCTTCCAATTTGTTATCTTTCATTGAGCTAACACTAACAGGTGAACTTTATGTGCAAAAATTTGGGAAAAAACTAAGGGGGATATTTCACAAAATAAAAAGTACATCCTAAGGTTCAGTGCTCAATTGTGTGAATGAATGATACTACTATTCGTGGAGACAAAACCGCAAATAGAAAGGAGTACAAGGACAAGATGATAGTAACAAACCAAGTGCCAGTAGGTGCTCAAGATGGAAAGGAAGTAAGAGATAATCCAATTATTTCTAGTCACATGAATTCATGCATACCAAATGCAAATGTAGTACCCATAGCACCAAGTACACCTCTACCACAATACACTTTGATTGATGTGGGACTAATTCTAAGTCAAGTAAGAGTTTCTTTGCCTTTGAATGAAGTTCTTAGAATTCCAGGACATAGGGCAAGGGCTAAATCTTTTATTTTGGAGGTTGTAAAAGAACCACCAACTAGTGCCCCAATAGAAGAAGAAAAGATAGTGGAGGATACTATGGAAGTATACCTTAGTGCATCAATTGTGAACAACTAACTAATCGTAGACCCTTTCTATACTACATTAATCATCAATGGGTGGCTACTCCACAACTGCATGCTTGATTCAGGAGCATTCAACGATGTCATACCATTGCAGGTAATGAATGACCTTGGGCTGCAAGTGTCAAAGTCATGGCAAATGCATTGCCTTGGATTCTAGAGAGGTGAATGTCATTGGACTAGTAGGCGATGTAGAGGTTCAATTTGTTGCTTACACGGACAAGGTCTTCTTGATGGACAACATAGTGGTAGACTATCCTCCTAAGTGGGGAATGTTGTTAAAACACAAGTGGGCATCTTGTATTGGCGGAAGCATACAAATGGATTTATCTTATGCCACCATTCCTTTGCATGGTGAGAAACATGAGGCTAGATAGGGAACAAAGATTCCAAGACAACATTGATGATAGGTATAAAACTCTTGATCATGTGAACCTATTTGATATTAGTATTGATCATATAATATGTTACTATGGTGAGGCCAAGATTGAGGTGGATGCTCTCACTCCTACAAACACCAAAAATGAGTTGATTGATGGTCTTTGGGCCATGTTCTTTGATGATGCTTGTTCGAGAGAAGGTAATAGTATTGGTGTAGTATTGGTATCTCTAAATGATGAGAAGCACAAGTTTTTGTTCAGGCTAACCTTCCAACGTACTAATAACATTGTTGAATATGAGGCCCTATTGCTAGGGTTGAATGTCGCTCATAACAATGGGGTTAGGTGCCTGAAAATTCATAAAGATTATGAGCTTGTGATATAGCAAGTGAAAAGTGTATATGCTACCAAAGAAAATGAGCTCGAAATGTATAGAAATGATGTTTGGGACATCATAGAATTGTTTAACACCATGGTATTGAATGGCTATATAGAAGCGAGAATGTTGAGGCTGATGCTCTTGTAGTTGCAATGCCAAGGTAAAATTTGAATGCAAGCCTTCCTTTATTGCAACAGAGCATCGAGGTCTTAGCAAGACCCACCATACCAAACAACATATATAGCTAGCAAGTATTCGATGATAGTCAACAAATTTATAGGTTCTTAAATGGTATAACGAGTTTGATAGTCAACTCATTGATTGGCAACCAATGGTTGAAATTGAGGATGGAAAGGAAACTTTATTTGGGAATGAGATAGTGCAACTCAAGACAAATACTATTCCCAAAGGGTTGGTTGCCTTAGAAAAGATGTTCGATAGCGGAGACCACTACAAGAATAATAACAAATCAACTCACGAAGATGATGTTGAGGGAGAAAATTTAGGGACAATGAAAATCCCAAGATAGTTTATATTGATAAGAAGCTGAAACCTCATGAAAAACAAATGTTGATTTCCCTACTACATAAATTTAAAAAGTGTTTTGCATGGTCGTATGAGGAAAGAGTTGAGCATTGCAAACACCTCAAATTAATTTTTAAAAGATGTTTGGAGCACAAGATTTCTTTAAATCCCAAGAAGTGTCATTTTGGTGTTGAGGAGGGTAAGCTTCAAGGACACATTGTGTCAAAAGATGGGGTAAGGATAGACCCCAAAAGAGTCAAGGCTATCAACCTTATCCCTCAACCAAAATCTGTCAAAGGAATTCAATCCTTTTCCAAGCAAATCAACTTTGTTAGGAAATTTGTTCGTAAATTTGCTAAGAAGATCAAAGTTATATCAAAGATAATCAAAAAAGGACAATCAATTGAGTGGAGTGGATAACCACCTGAAGCCTTCAAGGATTCCAAGCAAGCAATCTTAGACACCCTTGGCTTGGTAAGTCTAGATTACTCCAGACCTCTCCAGTTGTTATGTTTTGTTGCATTTTATATTGTTGTTGTTGTGTTGTTGCAAAAGAACAAAGATGGATATGAACCAATATCTTTCTTCAGTAAGTCATTACAAGTAGCTGAGCTGAAATACCCAACTATGGAAAAGCATGCCTATGCTTTAGTCAAGGTTGTGAAGAACTTTAGGCCATACCTTGTGGGTGCTAAAATTGTAGCATATGTGTCACACCTAGCTGTGAAGGATATTTTCATACAGCAAGAAGCCTCAAGTAAAAGATGTCGTTGGATAAATAAGATCCAAGAATATGATATGGAGATTCAAACTACCAAGCTTGTCAAAGGCCAAGGCCTAGCCAAGTTGATGGCTAAATCCAACTTGGAGGCAGCAGAGATAAATGAGGCAAGTACTAATGAGGTTGTTGTATGTAATTTGGGTGATGATCTGTGGTACGCGGATGTTGTCTTTTACCTGGTAAACATGAATTGTCCACCTTCCATTAATGATAACCAAAGGACCCTCAAGTTACGGCCACAAAGGCATGTGCTAGTCTAGGGTGAGTTGATGTGGAGGAATCACGAATGATTTTTATGTTGGTGATTGGATAGAAAGCAAGCATGAGGAAGTAATGAAAGAATGTCACCATGGTGTATGTGGTGGACATTTCAAAGCCAAGACCATAGCACATAAAATCCCAAGGGCAGGTTTTTTGGTGGCCAAGTGTATTTAAGGATGTTGCACAAATGATAAGAAAGTGTGATGCTTGTTAGAGATTTTTGAGCAAGCTGAAATTCGTTCGTGCACTTCCTCTGCTGCCTTCAACAATTGAAGCACCTTTCCAGCAGTGAGGGATTGATTTTAATGGAGATTACAAGAGAAGACCAGCAGTAGATACAAGTGGATCCTTGTGGCCACGGACTATTTTACCAAGTGGGTTGAGGCTATTCCAACCCGTAATGCAACTTCCAAGGTGGTGATTGAATTTTTAATTAGCAACATTATAACCACATTTGGAGTTCCAACCAAGATCCTTGCTGATAATGCCATGTGCTTCAAGTCCCAAGATATGCAAAATATGTGTTTTGAGTTCAATATAAACCTAGTACAGTCTTCCCCCTACCACCCACAAAGTAATGGACAAGCTGAGTCTAGTAATAAGAGCTTGATGAAATTCATAAAGAGGACTCTAGATCAAAATAAGAAAAGATAGGATGACAACCTCAAATATTCTCTTTGGGCTGATAGAATCACTTTCAAACATGCTATCAGATGTAGCCCATTTGAGTTGGTTTATAGGGCAGAAACCAAGATACCTGTTAGTTAAAGGCTGCTTGTATATCAGTTGTTGCAGGATATGGATGATGATTAGTGTGATGTAGTGTCCTTGGGGGTCATGCATTGACTGAGTTGGATGAGCAACGAAGAGAAGCTCAAGACAAAAGCATGCAACACAAGCAGATCATGAAGCAGTTGCAAGATTAAAGGACACCACCAAGAGAGTTTCAGGTTGGTGATATGGTTCTTTTTTGGAACGCTAAGTCAGAGGGTAAGGGAAAGCATAGGAAATTTGATCCCTTGTGGCTTGGGCCTTATGGAATAGCTAAAAGGTATGAACTTCATGTCTACCGCCTCATGGATCTAGAAGGAGAACTGTCGGTGTTTTTTCAATGCTTTGCAAGAGAATATGACATAAAGATACTTGCAAATAATAGAAAATACAAGGTTCTGGAGCACTTTCTTTAGATACTGAAATAAAGAACATTTGCATTCATTCTTCCTGTTTATATCAAAACAGTACAATGATAAACCAGACCTGGAAATAAGAGATTGCAGCTATAACAGGACCTCCCCAAATGCAGCAACAGGGCTCCTGGTGACTTCGAACTAAGCCCAAGCAAATGTATTTGAAGCTTTTGATTCTCTAGCGCCTAGCCCCTTCTTTTTCAGCTTCCTAAGAGCCACGTTCAGAAACCTTCATATGCTAGCTCAACAGAGGGTTCCAAGCAGCAAGATGGTGTCCCTCCTTGAAAGGGCGATTTGCTCTTAAAAATCAGAAACAACTCCAAAAAATACAAACTAACTCTTTAGAAAGGGTCTCAAGATGAATCAATACCCAAAACGACTTCTCCAACCGAAACAAAGCTAGGAGCCAAAAACCAGGTTCAGGTCCATTTTCGTAATCACCCAGAAACTGTAAATAAACACTCCAAAATCTTCAAAACTCACACCAAAACTGAAAGCAGATAAAAGCACACCAAAACCCTCTAAAAATACTGAAAGGTTTTCATCATTTCTTCTCCAATAATCGAACTCATGAAGCTCCTGTGATTTCAACTGAAAAAGAACACCAATATCTGATTAGGGTGGGTATTTCACCATCGAAACCAGCCAATACGATGGAGGGATTTCGTCCTCACAATGCAGCCTAGGCAGCCAGAAGAAAATACGGCAGCATATCAGTATGTCATCAAGTCTGGATAATTAAAATGAGAGCCAAACTTCATAATATAAACTTGGGGCGATGGATTCCAAAAGGCACTTAATTCCAGCACAAAAACCAATGCCATTCTCCCTTTTTGAATTATTTAACATTTGAAATATTATATCTCCTCCTTATGGCATCCAACTTTAAGAGGCAAATAAATAATTAATGAACTTTTACAAACAACTTAAGTTGTTTCATTAGGCACCTTGGTACATTTTCCATGACCACTTTTCCCCTTTAAATAAAGTTTATAATTTAACTTTATTAAATCACTTAAGTGGTCGAACAAACAAATATTAAACTGCAACCTTAGGCTCTCCAACTGAAAACTGGATAGTAATGCTGCTGCAAGAACACTGACCTGGGACCAACTTACCCCATAGGTGACTTACTAAAAATAGCACTGCTATAAATAGTAAGTATATGCCCAAACACCCAAACTAAGCGAAACTGAAGACCAATGGGGAAACCTGTGACCAACTGAAGATTTCAACACCAAAACGGACCACTACTATAAATAGAAACCCTCCGAAAAACCCAACACATAACAACAATACTGGCAACTAAGCCCCCTAACCACATCAACTAGCCTACCGGAACTCTAGAATAGGCTAATTGAGTCTCTGCACTGCTCAGGAGCGAGAGGAGACATTACACTCGTGCATGGTCAACATTTGAAGCACTACTTTTCTTAAGTAGTAGAGCTGCAAAATTTTGATTGGTGAGTGCAATATTATATCTTCAATTTTGCTTGATGTTTTTCCAAGTAGTTTTGACTCTTGTGGTCAAGATGGTATTTTGTTTGGTCATAGTGGAGATTTTGGTCTACTTAGAGATCTAGATTCTTGTTGTGCCTACAAGAGGCACACATCCCCAACCAAAACCATTGTTGGACCCATTTGATGTGTCAATTTTTTGTTGAGTCCCTTGCCCCTTTTGTGTCTTAGTAGTATATGACCCATTCTTCATAACCAATTTGAGAAAACTTGAATGGGCCATCTTATTCTTTTTCTTATGCCTTTGGGTGTTGTATCTGGCCCCAATGTTCATGCCTTAATAAAAAAAAAGCAAGCTACAAAATCCAAAATTGACTAAGTGTTTCTGTTATCGAGTCATCGAGGTTCCAGTGTTCCTTCTACCACCATACTTTCTCTATTGGACACGACTCCCCATTCAAACCCTTGTAAATAGGCTAAGTGTTGAGTTTATCAATGTTTTGGGTCTTTGGGGTTCCCCTTCCTTGCATACCAAATTTAGTTTTCTTCCCTCCATCTACCCAATCCCCAAAGTTTGAAGTTAAAAGGCTCTAAGTGTTGATTTGTCGAACTTTTGAGTCATCAACATCTCCCTTTCTCTCATACCTCTTTTGGTATCCATTCCGATGTCCCCCCAATGCCCAAAGTCCGCATTGTAAAATTGCCCAAGTACTCAATCTTTCAGATTTTTGGGCCATCAACTTTCCCTTGCCTTCATCCATTTTATGCATGCTTCCCTCCATCTTCCTAATCCTTGAAACCTCACCAAAGTCTTTGTAAAATGCCTAAGTCTACAGCCTATCGAAGTTTTGGAGATCTTTCCCTGATACCACATTAGCGTGTGGTATGAATCCTTCTCGACTCTTTCCCTCAATTCCATTCCAAAATTATTCCAAGTCCTTTAGGATTTGAACTGTAAAGTGCCTTGCCAAATCTAATAAGAAACCTCTGATTTTTTGCCTTAGGTATTTTGACAAACACTTCTCTTGCAACCTTCTGTCCTGCTGGTTTAGATTTTCAGTTTGTTTCATTTTTGCTTTTGAGTGATGCAAATGAAGTTTAAATGCTTTTCAATTGATACTAAACAACTACCAAGTGAATTGAAATGAACTGCAATATGTTTTTGTATTTTCCAATGCATATAAGTGACTGAAAATGGCACCTAAAAATATATGGCAGCATCCACAAATTTATTCGATTCTCTTCAAAGACCAGATATCCGCCTCCTAGATGGTTGTGCCTTGCTTCCTAGACATCCCACAAACTCTCCAAGAGCTGGTATGAATTTTCATGGACTTCTATCTCAAAACTGCACCTTTCACAAGTGCGTCCCAGCCACAAGAAAAGTCTGATTTTTATCTTCCACCAAAGCTGAAATCGCCCTTCAAAAAATCGTCTCTTGTAATGCCAAAATCATCCTCTCAAAGGACCGCAAAAACTTCCATCAAAATCTGATTAATCTCCTCAAATCGAACCGCCAAATTTGGCCCTTGGCCACAAAATTTGCACAATGAAGAAGACTGAAATAACTTCCTCTCTCAACTCCAGCTAGGATTGATATCTCACAATCGAAACCGGTACCTTAGAGTATTCAAATCCTCAGGCAATCAAACATTCAAGCTTCACCAATGCTGGTATGTTTAATTGTCAACTCAAGATATGACAATAGTCTCTAATAAGCTCATTATAAAGAATTTACAATCACCTCCAAGAAGCTTCTAGAAAAATATATAATATAACCCTTTATTTTAGTCACTTTATTAAATTGATTAAATATAAAGCTATCTTTATGATTTATTTTGATGAGATAACTTTACAAATAATTAAATTAATATTATTCCCTTATTTATCCTTTTAGCCTCCGGGAATTAATAAAGGCTAAAAATAATATCCAAGTGGCTACTGAGAAAGGGACATTACAATCCTCCCTTCCTGAAATTGCTTGTCCTCGAGCAATTGCAAGCTCGGGTGTTGTAGAATCTGCTCATTCTCCCATGTGGCATCCTCTGCTGGCAAATTTCTCCATCTCACCAAATACTCCTTCACCACCCTGTTCCTCAACCTCCTCTCTCGAGTGTCTACAATCTCCTCAGGGACTAGGACCAAATGTCCCTCCTCATCCAACAATGGAAGCTCTGAAGAAGAAGTAACCTACTGACCCAGTGCCTTCTTGAGGCACAAAACATGAAATACATTATGAATCTTGTTGCTCTCAGGCAGCTCCAACTCATATGCTACCTCTCCAACCCTCCTGATAACCTTGTACGGTCCATAGAATCTGGGCTTGAGCTTCTCTGCTCTACTCTTCTTAAGAGAAGACTTGTCTATAGGGCTGCAAGCAAAGGTATACCAAATCACCAACCTTGAAAGTGCGCTCCACCTTGTGTCTATCAACATAAGTCTTTTGTTGATTTTGTGCCACTTGCAGGTTATCCTTGAGTGCCCTCAAGATATCTTGACTCTCCTGAATCCAATCCTTGGCTTTGGGAGCCCAGCTCTCACCAAAATCCAACTCCATGAATGATGGTGCATCGTATCCATACAAAGCTCGAAAAGGACTCATCCCAATGGACATATGATGAGTGGTATTATAAAAATAATCTCACAAGTGCAACCACTTAATCCATGCTTGTTTTTGCCCTGCAATGTAATTGCACAAGTACCCCTCAATCCACTTGTTCACAATCTTCGTCTGTCCATCTGTCTGAGGGTGATAACTCGTGCTCGGAGCCAACTCAGTACCTACCAGCATAAACAGCTCCTGCCAGAATGCACTCATGAATCTACTATCCTTGTCACTGACTATGAATCGAGGTAGCCCATGCAATCTGAAAATCTCCCTGAAAAATAGCTCAGCTACCTGTGGAGCCCTGTACTTTGTCAGAATAGCAAAGAAGTGAGAGTAATTCGTCAACCGATCCACCACTACAAAGATACTATCTCTCCCATCCACATTGGGTAGACCTATGATGAAGTCCATAGAAATGCTCTCTCGTTTTTGTTCTAGGATAGGCAAAGCCTGTAGCAATTTGGTTGGATGTTTATGCTCTGACTTGTTTTGTTGAAAAGTCACACATTCCCTGACATGTCTCAACACATCATCCTTGAGGCCATTCCATGAAAACTTCTCTCTAGCCTGCTTGTAAGTTTTGAAATAGCCTTGATGGCCTGCTAAGGGAGTGCCATGAGAAGCCTACAATATCTTCTCCTTCAGTCTAGATTCTGGCACCAAGTAAATCCTATCCTTGTAGTAAATCACATGATCCACTACTCGGTACCTATCATCTTGTATCAATCCATCCATCACCTCACAAGCAAACTTATTCTTGGAGTACTCCACCAACAAGAGGGATTTCCAATCTGCGAAAATCTCAGAAAGTGAGCAAGATGAAGACCTCCTGGAAAGGGTATCCGCAACCACATTCTTCTTCCCCTTTACATACTCTATATCAAAGTCATATGCCTGAATCCTGTTGACCCACTTCTGCTGCCTCTCATTCAAATCTCTCTGCTCCAAGAAGTATTTGAGACTATTGTGGTCGGTCCTCACCACAAACTTCCCTCCAACTAGATACTGTCTGAACTTCGCCAAAGCATGCATAATGGCGAGCATCTCCTTATCGTAGATGGAGTATAGTCTCTCTGATCCCCTCAACTTGCAGCTCTCAAATGCTATGGGATGACGGTTCTACACCAATAATGCCCCTATACCTTCACCCAAAGCATCACACTCAAGTACAAAAGGTTGGGTGAAGTCTAAAAGTGCTAATACTGGGCAACTTCTCATCACCTCCTTGAGCTTATCAAAAGCTCGTTGTGCCTCAAGTGACCAACTAAATGCACCCTTCTTGGTCAAATCTGTCAAAGGTGCTCCCAACTGCGAAAATCCCCTCACAAACCGCTTGTAGTAACTGCACAATCCAAAGAAGCCTCGCAACTTTGTGAGTGTCCTAGGGGGTGGCCAATCAAGTATCGCTTGTATCTTCTCCTAATAGACTTGCACTCCGTCGACACTGATCACATGCCCCAAATATAATCTCTCTAAGGACGAACTCACATTTCGATGCCTTAGCATAAAGTGACTGCTCCTCCATGATAGACAAGACCTCATCAAGCTGCCTCAAATGTTCCTCCCAAGTTTTGTTGTATATGAGCAAGTCATCAAAGAACACCAACAAGAATTTACGCAACTGCTTATTGAATATATGATTCATGCATGACTGAAATGTGGCAGGTGTGTTTGTCAAGCCAAATGGCATGACCAGGAACTCATAGTGCCCATAATGACAACGAAATGTTGTTTTGTGTATGTCCTGCTCTCTGACTTTGATCTGATGGTACCTTGAACGAAGATCAATCTTCGAAAAGTACACTACCCCATGAAGTTCATCCAACAACTCATCTATCCTGGGTATGGGGTACTTGTTCTTAATGGTTTTCTTATTGAGAGCTCGGTAGTCAATGCACATCTGCATGGTTCCATCCTTCTTCTTCACCAAGATCACAGAAGAAGCAAATGGACTAGAGCTCGGTCTTATGTGTCCCATCTCAAGCAATTCTCTAATTGCTTTCTCAATCTCATCCTTGAATTTCTTAGGATGACGATAGGGGGTAGTGATCACTGGCTTGGTCCCCTCCTCCAACTCAATCGTATGCTCAAAACCTCTATCAAGTGATCTCCCTGGAGGTATCTCTCCAAATACCATATCATGCTTACCAATCAGTCCTTGAATGTCAATGTGATATGGCTGCCCTAAATCTGGAGTCTCCTTAGTGGTAATCAAGCACTCAGTTGCTAAGCTATATCATCATGACGAAAGATACTCTCCATGCGTTTGGCAGATACAACCTTGGCCGATCCAGTAGCCATGCCTCTAAGCACCACTCGCTGCCCATCTACTATCCTAAACTTTGGTCGGAAAATTCTGTGTATATTTCCCTAAGGAATGTAGCCACTAAACAACAAGGATAGCATTAGTGTCACCCAAATCCACTACATAGAAATCATCGGTGACTGTGTAATTGCCCAATGTGATAGGCAACTATGAAACCTTCTGAGTGCATGTCATATTGTAACTGCCTGCCACCATCACATTGAATCCCTCAAAGTCCTCTATTGGTAGCTTTTGTTTTGCCACTAGGGCTGCATCAATGAAGTTGTGGGTTGCCCCACTATCAATCAACACTGCGATGCGCTGACCCTATAAAACACCCCTAACTCTAAAGGAGTTAAATCTAGGTGTGCCAGATAGAGTAGCAATGGTACTTCTCTTGCCCTTCTCCTGGGGCTGCTCCTCATTTGAACTACTGTCATCATGGTCTTGTGACTGTTCATCATCACTACTCTCATCCTTTGATATGACCTCAATGAGATGAACCTTGCCTTTGCCTAGGCAACGGTGTCCCGGCTCCCAACGTTCCTTGCAATGGTAACATATCCCCTTAATCCTGCATTCCCTACAATACTCCTCATCTGGATCACTTTTCTTGTTTCCCTTCTTTTGAAAAGCCTTCTTGCCCTTGTTCTTTTGAGGAATGAAGGGTTTAGAAGGGGTTGTATTTCCAGGTGTGGAATGCTCCATATCTCTAGCTCAAGTGATCGCATCCTGTACAGTGTTGGTCTTGAAAGCCTTGATCCAACCACGTAGTGGCTCGAATAGACCCTCAACGAATAGCATGACCAACCTCTACTTTGAGATATCAGTCACCATGACTACTAATCGTTGAAACTCTAAAATATATGTATCCACTAATCCACTCTGCTTAAGCTGTGCTAGCTCACGAAAATGAAGCTCAAGATCCCTCTAATCAAACCTATCCATCAGTTTTTGTGTGAATTCCAAATAGGATGTGATATTAGCATGTCCCAATGTGACAAGCCCATGATACCACCACTCGTGCGCTTCACCATCCAAATGTAGAGTAGCATACTTGATGGCTTTGGTCTCCAACATAGGATTGAGCTAGAAATAAGTATTCAACTTCTGAACCCAAGCTTTGGCTGTGCATTTTCTAGACCCATCAAAGGAAGGGATTGAAAGTTTCTCAACCTTCCATTGTAGATCCTGGTTTTGCTGCCCTCTATTGTTGTTTCTTGGTCTATTCTTGAGTTTGAGATTACAAAAATATACCAATGACATGGCAGCATGAAATTCATCTCCCAAGGAATTATATTCTCTCAAATACTATGAGAAACCCTCACCTTGTGCTTGCTGCTCCTGATTTCCAGCAACTTGTTCTCCCAAGAATTGAGGCATGAGAGGCCTCATTGTCACTCTGCTAGCTGCTCTAGCATTGCTTTGAGTTGTATTACTGGCTTTTGCATTATTATCATGTCCACTTATGACCATTGTTCCTATTGGTGTTTCAATTATTCAAAAGTTGTGTGAAAATCTTTGTCAACTGTTGTCATCCTCTAGCCATCTCTTCCATCATTTGTTGCTGCCCTCTAGCAAGGTCACTAAGCATATGCTGAGTGTTGCTCTCTTCCATAAGCTCAAACGGACTCAAACCTTTTTTCAACCTTCTGTAAAGATTGTCAAATGGGCTGCGATCTGGAATCTCTTCATTCTCTTCGTTGATAACCCTCACAAGCCAGTAGGAATGCTAGCTCTAATACCACTGTAAAATGCCTTGCCAAATCTGATAAGAAACCTCTAATTTTCTACCTTAGGTATTTTGACAAACACTTCTTTTGCAACCTTTTGTCTTGCTGGTTTTGATTTTCAGTTTGTTTCTTTTTTGCTTTTGAGTGATGCAAATGAAGTTTAAATGCTTTTCAATTGATACTAAACAACTACCAAGTGAATTGAAATGAAGTGCAATATGTTTTTGTATTTTCCAATGCATATAAGTGACTGAAAATGACACTTGATAATATATGGCAGCATCCACAAATTTATTCGATTCTCCTCAAAGACCAAATATTCGCCTCCTAGATGGCTGCGCCTTGCTTCCTAGACATCCCACAAACTCTCCAAGAGCAGGTCTGAATTTTCATGGACTTCTATCTCAAAATCGCACCTGTCACAAGTGCATCCCAGCCACAAGAAAAGTCTGATTTTTATCTTCCACCAAAGCTGAAATCACCCTTCACAAAATCGTCTCTTGTAATGCCAAAATCGTCCTCTCAAAAGACTGCAAAAACTTCCATCAAAATCTGATTAATCTCCTCAAATCGAACCACCAAATATGGCCCTTAGCCACAAAATTTGCACAATGAAGGAGACTGAAATATCTTTCTCTCAACTCCAGCTAGGATTGATATCTCACAATCGAAACTAGTCCCTTAGAGTATTCAAACCCTCAGACAATCAAACATTCAAGCTTCACCAATGCTGGTATGTGTAATTGTCAACTCAAGATATGACAATAAGTCTTCAATAAGCTCCTTATAAAGAATTTACAATCACCTCCAAGAAGCTTCTAGAAAATAATAATATTTTATTCTTTAAGTGACTTTATAATATAACACTCACTTTATTAAATTAATTAAATATAAAGCTATCTTTATGATTTATTTTGATGAGATAACTTTACAAATAATTAATTTAATATTATTCCCTTATTTCTCCTTTTAGCCTCTGGGAATAAATAAAGGCTAAATATAATATCTAGGTGGCTACTGAGAAGGGGACATTTACATGAACTTTCAACGTCCCTCTTCAATTCTTCCTTTTTTGGTATGCAATATGCAAAAATCTAGAGGTCTGATGCCTGACATAATGCGTGTGTCAGGGCGTCAATGGTTTTCGTGCTTCTCTTCATGGTCTGATGGTAGATGGTAGGCCAGCGACTTCCTTGCTCCTCTATTGGGTGTTCAAGAATTTTAATGCTTCATCATTCAAAGGTCCAATAAAGCACAGGGTGAGTATTTTAATGGCTGTAACAATCTCAATGTTGCACTTCTTCTCAACATGCTTTGCCAACTCGCATTAATGGCACCATTTCACCCAGCTACCAAGAATAAATGTTATGTCCTCTTTCAATTTGGAACACCCATTTGGACGGGATTCATTTTTAGTCATTGGTTTGAAGGCCTACAATATTGTCGATTAGGGTTTCAACCCAGAGGTATATGTTGTGTTCAAAGACTCATTTCAAGGGGTTGATTGTTTTTCTCAAGGAAAAAGAGGTGTCAATAGTTTAAAGTTAGTTGTAGGAGTGCAAAAACAGTCCTTGAATATTCAAAGGTACCATGGAAAAATGTGTTGCAAAGACAATGTCTCCAGAATCATAAGTACATGTTCAAGGTATTTCAGAAATTCCCTTCACCTTTATTTTTTTAGAGAATGTGGCAGCATTCTGAAACAATTACAAAGATTCTAATAGTCTTTCATAATTTACATATGAGCTTGTGCAATTCGATGTTGGATAACTAGGTAGGTTGTGTCTGCAATATTTTCATTGATACATTCTTATACATAGATTAATCTTTCAGCATTTTCCTTTCATTGCTTTCTTCCTTGTCAACATGACTTTGATACCCACAGATAGGCATCGGTCTAGGGATATTCTGACCCATTATCAAAACCAAAACGGTAATCATTAATATAGGATTAAGTGTAGTCCTTTGCATCATAACCTTGCATCACAACCAAGGATTCATCTTCAATAAGCTTCAAAAGGACTCATTTTATGTGGGTTATGATTGCAAATTATTATCAGCTATATAGGGACTTTGAGACAGCTAGTTGTTCTTGGTTCAGTGACAATCTTTGGTGCCAAGTTAGCATGTTGGGTTTGGTTTTCATTGATCTGCAATAGTACATTTTGTTTGACTTTAATACCTATTAAGGTATACCCCTAGGAATACCCTCCCAAGTCTGAGCTGAGCTTGAAGTGTAGGAGAGAAAACCCACTCTTGTAGAGTTGATCTTAAGCCCTCCATTCATCTATTGATGAACAAATTTCACACACTTGATGACTACCCTGGCCTAGTGAGTGGGATTATGTTCTAAGAAGTGGAACAATGGTTTTGGGACCCAACAACGCCAATATCAATCAACACTATCACCTTGTGACCTTGCAAAACTCCCCAAACTCTCAAAACATGGTACTAGGGTGCTCTAGAAAGAGTAGCAAGACTGCCTCCCAAAATCTCTTCTTTTTTTCTTTCATACTTTGCCTCATTAGTCATAGCCTTACACTTAGTTCTTTTGGTCTCTTAGTCTACCTCAGGATGAACCTCTATATAGTGTATTTGCCCCTTCTCCAAGCATTTGAGACCAGGCTCCCATGGCTCTCTACATGAAAAGCACAACTTCTTCCTTTAAAGCTCATTCTTAGTTTCTTCACCCTTGTTTGGTTTTGGAGGCAATTCGATTGGTTGAGGAGTATCTTTTTGGAAAGGTTTCTCATTTTTCTTCGTCGGTGCACTCTTGGGGTGGAATTAGTTATTGGTCATTGAATCTTCCAATTTCAAAGTCCTTCGAATAGCATCCTGTAGAGATGATGGCTCAAAAGCTCAAACCAAACCCTAAAGTGACTCTGAAAGCCCTTCAAAAAATGAAAAGATGAGTCTCCTCTCTATAAATATCCAACACTATGATTGGATGTCTTTTGAAATTCTGCTACATAATCTTCCACTGTACCTCACTACCTTCACAATGTCAACTGCCTAAAGTGCATCTCCAAGTCTTTCCTATCAAATATGTTTATGAGTCTTTGTGTGAAATCAGCATATGTCATAATTTGATTATGGTCTTGTGTAATTAGCCCATAATGCCACCACTTATGTGTTGTATCCTCTAAGTGAAGAATGGCAAATTTAGTGGTTTCATCTTTTGTCATGGGGCTAAGAGATAGGTATCTAGTTTTTGGACCCATGCCCATGCAATGACCTTTCCTAAACCATCAAAAGTGACGAGAGTCAACTTATTTAACCTTTGCTACAGATCTCTTTTGGGTTGTCTTTTTTCTCTTCCCAAAATATTCATTGATCTTGCATTATGAAATTGTATAAATGGAATCTATCTTCTAATATTTGGATGAAGCCTTGAGTATGTGTTTATGCATTCATCAAAGTCATTTGCTACCATGTTTTTCTCTTCCTCTGCCTGTGGCTGCTCAACTCTAAGTAAGAATGTGCACTGTGTGATTCTAGGTGGTGATCGAAGTGGAGTTCTATTGTTATGTTCTGACCCTGAATGATTTGAATTACTACCTTCTCAATTAGTTTGTGTAGGCCTATGAGAACTGATTGTATTATTCATATTCTAAAGCATTTGAAGGAGCAATTGTGTCATTTGTTCTTATCTTTGTATATAAGTCTTCCATTCATTCTCTCATTCTTCCTCCGATCGGCCATCTTATTCTTTCTTCTACCTCTATAATTTGGTTGCTAGCCTCTTGTGATGTTGCTTTTAGTCTTTTCTTTTCTCTCTCCAAGGCCCTTTGATCTCTTTGGCTCCACTGCATAAACTGAATTTAAACGCACAAGCTGGCAGGACTGCTGTTTTGATACCAATTGTAATATCCTCTTCTAAATTTTCCTTGTTTTCTTTCAGCATAATAAACCCTAACTCATAATAATAGTTGCATAATTAATGGTAAGTATGAATTTAACCTAGATTTTGTAATTTAACAATTATTATATAATTATGATTCAAAGATTGTAATGTATTCTGGAAAATATAGAACTTATCCTTTTATCTCTGTTGTAATTCTCCTCCAAGGTGCAGTGATCTCTCTCTTTTAAATGCCTTTGAAATATTTCTAAAGTTTTCCCAAGTTAGGGCTATTTGTCCACTAACTCAGCTATATAAATTAAGGGGTTTTCGTCCTTTAACTTCAGGCCTAGAAGGGTTTCGTCCTAAGGTTGGTTGAACCTTGGTCCATATTCCACAAGGAAAATAATAAAATAATGTCCTCCCAAATTGATTCCTCTTCTCCTTACTTGTACTCCCTCAAACAGATTATTTATCCAAGAGTCATCACTCTTTGAATGTCTCTTAATTAAACTTAAATTCATTTGGTTATATTATTCAATCCAAGCGGCTGCCTTTTAACCTTTGTCTTCTAGCAGCTGCCTTTTAACTTTTGTCTTGTAGTGCTAAAGGGCTGCGATTACTTCTTTTTTTGTATTTTTATCTTATTCTAACCGTATTAACAATATTTTAATCTCCTTTGTCCTCTAGTGACTGCACAGCTGTGTTCCCTGTTAGTTTTTCATGATCAGATATATTAAAACAGAAAGAACTTAGAAAATGCAGCACATAAGACAATTAACACAGCAAGATACCGTGGGAAAACCCTCCAACCTGAGGGAGAAAAACCCAACCAATATATCTCTGATATATTGATTGAATAAGAGCAGAAATATGCTTACAACTCAGGCACAACACAATGCCGATTTGATACAATGAATAAGAGCATCTCTCTTAGGTGCAATATACAAATGATATGATTCTCCTTGAAGTCGATCTGCTGCTTCAAATAGAAGACCTGCTGTAAACTGCGAACTCCCCCTAGGAATGCGAATTATGCTGAATGAGCTTTATAATCAATGAATGATTATTGACTTGCATATATACACACCACAAGAAGGTTCGTGCCTCTTCAAGAAGGAAGTCGGCCTGAAGTCGGCCTCATTAGGAAAGACGTGATTCTTCATAGTGAAAGTCGGCCCTTAATAATTCGTGCCTTTTCATAAAATGACAAATTTATCCAAGTCAGCCTCTATTAATAATTAACCATTAGTTATTAATCATATAAAATAATGTGATATAAAAATGAGGTGCCTCCTCATTGATAAACAATCGATCTTAAATAAATTTAAATAGCCAAAAGGCTATATTTAAATTTTATCTCTATATGACGTGCATCTGGAAGTAGACATCCAAACGCTGCACATCAACACTCCCTCTTAGCTAGGGAGGATACTTCCGGCTACATAAAACATATCACCTCATCGTGATATCTACCACAATGGCTACACCCATATGTGGAAAAAGAAAGATATCACCTCATCGTGATATCAACCATCATGGCTACACCCATGTATGGTATGTACAAGTGTTCATCACTTAACATGATGTTGTCACCTCATCGTGACGTTCACCATGGCTCTCCCAGAGGATGAAACACAAGTACAAGAAAATCATCACAAACCCTCTCACGTGATGTTGTCATGGAGTCACACACATGACATCCACCATGGCTCTCCCAGGGGGTGGAAACAAGGGCTTTCACCTCAAATCTCTCTCAAGGAGAAATGCATTAACAAGGGCTTGCACCTCAAATCTCTCTAACAAAGAGAAATGCATTAAAGCAAATCTGAAGTTCACTAATGCTGAGACTCCATCTCAACAAGGGCTTCATTCTCCTCAATACCAAGCTTGTCTCGAAAGTACACAAACTTTATCCTGGAGAGAGAGGCTTGGTGAGAATGTCTGTCGTCTGCTCATCAGTGCTGATATACCTCAGCTGTATTGCTTTCCTCAATGCCATAGTGATATTTGATCTCAACATGTTTAGTTATGTCATGAAGCATAGGGTTGACGAAAGGCTTCAAACAACTCTGGTTATCACAATGAATGATAGTAGGCTCCATTGATTGTCCAAACAATCCTGCAAGGAGCTTTTGAAGCCACACTGCTTCTCGAGATGCCACACAAGCTGCAATATACTCGCCCTCAGTTGTTCTCAGTGCCACAGAAGACTGCTTCCTGCTACACCAGGATATCATAGCAGACCCCCAAACTGAAAAAACATCCAGAGGTACGCTTCCGATCAGTGACACCCTGGCCAATCGGAATCAGTATAGCCATACAGCTCCAAATCCACACCAAAAGAATATCTCAACCCACATCCAACTGTGCCACGCAAGTATCTCAGAAGATCTTTTGCTGCAACTAGATGTATTTGCTTTGGTTCACACATGAACTGACTAAGTGCACTCACTGCATAGCAAATATCTGGTCTAGTTTTGACTAGATACAACAATGATCCAATCAATTGCCTGTACATAGTAGGATCCACCAGATCTTAACTAGTTGTAGCCTCCTTTAACTTGTACAATTAGGTCTCCATAGGCGAAGACATGGATTTGCAATCCATTATACCTCCAGTAAGAATTTAGATCAACATAAAGAACCAAGATCAACTAGGTTACCATCTTCTTTAGGTTCAGTAGGCTCCCTCTAAATCTTCAAACACTTGCATCAACCTTCTGACCTCATCATCCAAGATTTCCTGCAACGCTTGCCTTAGAGAAATGGTTTCCAGCGCACACCTCTGTAGAGATTCAAGGCTGTCCTCTTCGACCTCATCCCAAATCACTCTATTCTGAATAGGTTTGCGGAGCTACCAATGTTAAATCCAGGTTGACTGACTTGAGCAATTCTGATCTCAACTGCTGAAGAGGTACTTCAAGGATTTAGTATCTGGTCTTACAACATTGCAACCCTTACTTATTCTCAGCGAGTCATAGAACTCCCTCTGAAGGTTAATTCTTCCTCTTCGAAGAGATGACACTTCAGCCATCCACTCAGTCTCATGGCTGCAAGCAGTGTCTCCATTCTCTTCTTCTCTTGAAAGCAATCTCTTGGTCCATCCTAATGCACATTAAGGAGAGATTACTAATAGTTCATATAACTCAACTATTCCGAAGAGAAATACCAATGCTGGAACTATCTCAATGTTATAGCATGAATTAATAACTACATGAGGAATTCATGAACATGAAATACTTATCTTATCAGAATCTCTTTAAATAATCCCAGATAAATGAATCATCATTCATTTGCTTCTCGATCCAATCTGCATTTTAAGGATTAATAATAGATTATATATTATGCAGCCAGCATATACAACATAGAATCAGACCTCTCAAGGCACCAACATAGTTCATGCACAAGGAGAATGTTATCGATGTGGTCATCTAATCACAATGAAGTTGCAGTTCTCTTTTTCCTCTCAGAGTCACACTCAAAGATCTTTACAATTTGCATAAAAAAAATGACTTGCAAATAATAATTTGAATCTTCAAGGGATCTTATGTCAGTGAAAACATTTCAAGAGAAAACACAATCTCTCTTTACTAATCACACATGATTCAAATAAATGATATAATAGGAATTCAACCTAGAAAGGTGATTTCAACAAAACAAAGAAAACTTATCTCTTTAAATATTTTGATGGATGCAATAACTGGTCACAGTATGATATGCTGCTCTTGCGCTCAGATTAGTACACAACCTTCACGGCTTGAACACATGCCCATGACTTAGAAAAGAAATTCCCTAGAATCATTTTGGGAAGAGATCTCATCCACATCCGCAAATGAAGCATGTTGATTAGGCCTGGTTGGGCAATCCTTTGCATAGTGACCAAACTTGTCACATCTAAAACATTGAATGCAAGATAGATCCTTCTTCTTCTTGAATGCAGGAGCACCATCTGACCCTTTATCTTTATTCCTCTTGAAGTATCCTTTCTTTCCTCCTTTTCCTTCCTTCTTTGAGGATTGAGCGGAAAGAACATAAATGTCTTCATTTGTAGAGCTTCGACCAATACCTCTCGCAACCAACCTAGACTCCTCTTGAATACGGTCTGCCCTTAAACGATCAAACTTGGGGAGTTCTGATCTTGCACTTATACCTTGAATGTATGACTCCCAAGATGAAGGAAGACCATTGAGGGCCAACATGGTCAAATCCTTGCTATCAACAATATGCCCAATAGTAGAGAGTTGATCTCTCAACTCGGTGATCCTCATGAAGTAAGCGATGACAGGTTCTCCTTTCATCATCTTGACATGATGAAGTTGTTGCTTTAATGCAAGTGCACGGCTTGTGTTGTTGATCTCATACATCTCCTCCAAAGTCTTAAGCATTTCTCTTGCTGTCTTCAATTTAGAGATGATTGGAACAATATGATCCTTCACTGAATCAACTAACATCTTCTTTGCCTTAATATCTTTCTTCTTCCATTGAACCTTTTCTTCCTCATCCGTAGGCTCGGGAGCTGTGCTCTCCACGAACTTTGCCAACTCACTTTCCTCCAAGGTGAGCATAATTCTGAATCTCCATGATGTGAAATTTGATGCTCCCTCAAGTCTGTCCTCGATCTTGAGACCATTCACCATCTTGACGAAGTGATAGAAGAGATCAAGAAGGTGAAGGAAAATAAAGAATATCGCTGCAAGATAAATCTGATCAAGATCTTCTTCAAACCCGCTCTGATACCATGTTAGTTTTTCATGATCAGATATATTAAAACAGAAAGCACTTAGAAAATGCAGCACATAAGACAATTAACACAACAAGATACCCTAGGAAAACCCTCCAACATGAGGGAGAAAAACTCAGCCAATATTTCTCTTATATATTGATTGAATAAGAGCAGAAATCTGCTTACAACTCATGCACAACACAATGCCGATTTGATACAATGAATAAGAGCACCTCTCTTAGATGCAACTTACAAATGATATAATTCTCCTTGAAGTCGATCTGCTGCTTCAAATAGAAGACCTGCTGTAAACTGCGAACTCCCTCTAGGAATGCGAATTATGCTGAATGAACTTTATAATCAATGAATGATTATTGACTTGCATATATACACACCACAAGAAGGTTCGCGCCTCTTCAAGAAGGAAGTCGGCCTCATTCGGAAAGACGTGATTCTTCATAGTGAAAGTCGGCCCTTAATAATTTGTGCCTCTTCATAAAATGACGAATTTATCCAAATCGGCCTCTATTAATAATTAACCATTAATTATTAATCATATAAAATAATGTGATATAAAAATGAGGCGCCTCCTCATTGATAAACAATCGATCTTAAATAAATTTAAATAGCCAAAAGGCTATATTTAAATTTTATCTCTATATGATGTGCATCTGGAAGTAGGCATCCAGATGCTGCACATCAACATTCCCTTTTACTGCCTTAATAAATTATTAATAATTCTGAATGTTTTAATCTGATTTTAATTTCTGAAATGGGGGCATTACAGAAAATATTATATTCAGTAATCAATGTCATATAAGGAATGAGTATTGTACATAAGTTTAGCATATGTATATATATACAAGTGTTCCTATTTGTGTGAACCATAGGTTATTGTACTACAATAGCATCAAAATCAAATTTTCAGAAGATTAATATGGGTCATGATAGTGGTATCTATGAACCAAAAGCGCTGCAGTAGTGATGTAACATTTCCTGCCCCTTATGGGTCAATAATATGCATGTGATATGTATATCCATTATATGTTGGCACCTTGTCAATACATATCAAAGGAACGACTTAGCAATAGATTCTTCAATTTGACAAGGGGTAACTAGTGGTTTGATCCAAATATCGTTTACAATCATTTTTTTTCTTTTCAAAATATATACATGTTGCAAATACAAGAATAACAAACTTTAGGGTGACTGGAAAGGTATTCAAACAAAACATATAGCAAATATAAGTATAGTATGTAATTTTTTAACAAGGGGCAGTGACTAAGCATGGAAGAGGACTTAAAAATTATTGCCATGAGTATGGTTTAACAACTCGTGACTCGACAAAATTCAACAAGATTCAAATTTGACTCCAACTCAGCAACTCGAAAATTTTCCAAACATAAAAAAAATGGGGGCACCTCAGTTATTTTGGTGATAGTTCATCTTATTAGTGCAACCCAAGAATAACTGTAAGTAAGCTCTAGAAGGCAAACATCTTGCATTAAACAGCATTAACTGCATTATATTCTAATCAAATAGTATCATTTTAACAAATATTTTTCACATGATCTCACAACTAAACAACATGATTAAAATGAATAATTTGAAACAAAAAGGATAGCAAGACAAAAACAGACTTTATTTAGTGGGTTGAGAAAAGAAACCTGATTATCTTTGTTTTTAATTCAAAAGTGCTATATTTTCCTCTATCACATACATCTTTACTAGTATTTTTTTCTTGGATGGAAAAGAGAGACAAACTAGAGCAGATAAGAGATATGAAAAACCTTATTTCCTTGTCATTTGCATGTTGGAGATCTAGTATATTTACCTCCAAAATCCTTCCTGGCATGTTGTGCTTCTCATACATGGATATCATTCTTGAAAACAACATCTTGGGCATAGAACTTGAATGCTTTAAGGAAATTATGTCCCATAATGCTTGAGCCTCATCAACCCTTCCTTCCATATCAAATGCAAGTATCATTGTATCATAAGTGCCCATCGTCATTCCTTGACCCTTGCTCAACATCCATTTGGCAACCTAAAGTTGAAACATGTCAATCCAAAAGCTATAATACAGAAACAAATATAGACTGATTAGGAAAATGCTTACCATGCTTTTCAAATTTCCCAAAATACTTCAAATTATTTCAAAGAGAAAAAATTACCAAAAATATCTTCTCAAAAGTCAAGGAACTTCCAAATGATCTTATTAAAGGAGGAATATAGGCCCTTAGAAAGAGAGTAAAAGTAGTACTTAAAACCATATTGGCATGTTATAATTATCATAAAAGCCACGTTTCCTAATGAATAAAACAATTGTAATAGGAGAGATAAACCCTCAACTTTTTTTGGATTGTAGAAAATTTCATTGTTGTGCGTGTTAAAAAAAATTAAAATTCTTCCAAGCTTAGATCACTTATAGAATGGAATTTTATACAACAATTAATCCACAAACCTTATACAAAGCATTTTAAAGATACAATCTTATGAAATTTAATGTAAATGAGTGGATTTTGTTGTGAATTATGATTATCCTCGAAAATATTTTGCTTGCAATAGATATAATTGGAACATTCCTTTCCAAGGTAGATATTCAGCTAGACAACATAAAGAAAGATGTAGTGAATAATAAGAAAGCAAATAGAATTTCAAACTATATTCCAAAAAGTTTTGAAATAAGGGAGGGGAACAAGCACGGCACAAAAATAATTTACATATATATTATACATACATGTACATATACAATATATTATACACACATATACATATGCATACATACATACATACATACAAGCATACATACATACATACATACATACATACATGCATGCACACACACACACGTAGTGAATGATAAGAAAGAAAATAGAGTTTCAACCTATGTTCCACAAAGTTCTTAAAGAAAGGGACCAGGGACAAGGATGGCTTTCTAGGATGGGGAGACTACAGACCAAAATTTGGGGATAACAACTAGTGTTGGAATATATATGTTTGTGTGTGTGTGTGTGTGTAGTGAACAATAGGAAAGAAAATAGAATTTCAACCAATCTTCCACAAAATTTCCAAACAAAGAGGGTGGGGGGTTTAGGGGGCAAGGATGGCTTTCAAGGACAAGGGACCAAAATTTGTGGAAGGCAACTAGCAGCACAAATATAATATACATATAGCTACAAATATATATTATACATACATACCTATATATATATATATGCCTACACAGAAATATATATAATTTTGATATTATCAATATTTATTTATTAATTAAAAAATTAATAATAAATATTTTATAATCCTATGTTTTCTTTGACACCAAATCCCATTATTTCTCACCAAATCTTATTCTTTAAATAACTAATAATCAAGTTGGGGAATCTAACCAGTCTAAATAATGAGGGTTGAGCAATTGAAGACTAATAATGTCGTTATTCTTGAATAAGAGAGAAGGGGACACAAGGACGACTTTTGGGGATGGGGGGACTATGGACTAGAATTTGGGGACAACAACTGGTGGCGCAAATATAACATACATATAGCTGCACATGCATACACATGTATTATACATACATATATATATGTACATATACATATACATATTTATAATTTTTAATATTATTAATATTTATTAATTAAACTAATTTCTAATAAAAAATTATTAATCCCATGTTTTCTCGAACACCAAATCCTTATTATTTCTAACCAAATCTTCATTCTTCAAAGAGCTAACAATGAAGTTGGGGAATCTAACCATCTAAATGATGAGGGTTGAACAGTTGACAACAAGAATCTCGTCTTTCTTGAATATTTTTATTTATTTTCTTCTCTATTTTTAGAAACTCCTTACTGCAAACAGCAAAAACTAACAAAATTTTATGAAAACTTCATAGCATCCACAACCACCCCACCTTGTCGCTTTCAACACTCTCTAGTAAGCTCGAGGCATTCATAACTATAAATGTAATCAAATCTGATCTAATGGGATCCTAAAAACACTAAGATAAAACTAAGGTCTGAAATTCTAAGTCAAAAGACGTTTTCCAGATTTCTTCACTTGATGCCGAATGTGCTGATTGTAGAACATTAATTGATTTTGATGTTTGCATTCAATGTTGGAATTCCTATTTGTATGTAGAGAGGCTCGCCTCCAAGGGATGCGTCCCTTGAGAGGACGTGTCTCCACATTTGGAGACACGTCCGCTCAAAGGACGTGTCCCTTTGGGCGCGCGGGCCTTCTCTACAGCCGAATATCATTTAGTTTAACTAACTTAACACATATACCCCCTCACACATGGTGGATATAAATCATAAGAATTCCGATATAAATTCAATATGAATTTCGAACATCATTTATTAAAATTCGAATTTATACATGCATTATAAAATTCGATTTTACTTATTTAGAAATATTAAATATGAAGAGCAATTTGTCATATATAAAAGATGAAGGTGATTATAGCAATCATAGTTTTATATCTGACCTAAGCTACAATTCATCAACACTCCCTCTTAGCTAGGGAAGATATTTCAAATCAAATAAGTGGAGATATCACCTTAACACGTGATATCTAAGACATGGTATGATTTCTCAATATTGTCAAGTCACATGACATTCTTCATAACACATCTTCTTTATTCAACACTCCCTCTTTAACTAGGGAGGATAACTTCCAAAAGTGATATCACCTAACTCGTGATATCAGAAGATATGGTATGCTTCTAAAAGTGTCAAGTCACATGACATTCTCCATAACACATCTTCATTATGGTATGTGCACTGACATCAAGTCACATGATGTCTACCATAATTCATGGCATATCCACGGATATAAATATCCACCATGATTATCTCTTAAGGATCACAATGATCTTCAGATATCAAGTCTCATGATATCCATCAAGGTGTCCAAGAGATACTATCATGACATGTCCACAGATATCAAGTCACATGATATCTATCATGATAGTTCATCATTGTAGAGTCGTCACTTTACAATGTCAAATACAAGTGTTCATTATCAGAAAGATCGTCACCTTTCGATAATGTACACAGGGGGAGTAGGCCCATAAAGTCATGGAGTCACACACATGACAAAAGAGTTTACACATTAAACATCTTTATATATTAGTACAATTTATAAACAATTTGTAATTCAAACATAAATAACAAATTACATTTCAACCATACCAAGTTTCTTCCTGAAGTGCTTTACCTTGATCCGGGAGAGAGGCTTGGTGAGAATGTCTGCAATTTGATCATTTGTACTAATATACTCCAACTGAATCACTTTCCTTTCCACCATATCTCTTACATAATGATAGGGGATCTCAATGTGCTTAGATCTGTCATGAAAGACAGGATTCACAGAGAGTTTTATGCAACTCTGATTATCACAATGAATAATTGTAGGATTCAAGGGCTCACCAAAGAGTCCCACAAGCAATTTACGAAGCCACACTGCTTCTCTTGCTCCCATTGAGGCTGCAATGTATTCAGCTTCCGTTGAGCTCTGTGCAACTGAAGATTGTTTTATGCAAATCCAGGAGATCATAGCTGATTCTAAACTAAAGCAACATCCTGATGTGCTTTTCCGATCGGTTACACTTCCAGCCCAATCTGAATCTGAGTACCCATGTAGATCTAGTTGATCATTCTTGTAGAGAAGACCATATCCAATAGTGCCTTGAAGATATCTCAGAATATGTTTCACAGCCATTAAGAGAAATTCCTTTGGTTCACACATGAACTGGCTGAGAACATTTACTGCATAGCAAATATCAGGTCTGGTGTTAACCAGATACATCAAGGATCCAATCATCTGTCTGTAAAGGGTTGGATCTGCACATTTGGATTCTGCTGCTGCTTCTTTCAATTTGTGAAGGTTGCTTTCCATAGGTGTAGACATCGGTCTACAATCCAACATTCCATATCTTTTCAGAATGTCAATAGTATACTTCCCTTGATTTAGTATAATGCCTTCTGATTTCTGCCATACTTCCAAACCAAGGAAGTAGTGTAGAATACCCAAGTCTTTCATGTCAAATTCAGAAATTAGATCCTGTTTCCCTTGAGCAATGAGGTGATCTTCTCTTGTTATCAGCAGGTCATCAACATATAAAATAATTATAAGCATGTCACCTTTGATTACCTTGAAGTAGAGATTGGAGTCAGCATCATTTTTGGAAAATCCTAATCCCAAGAGATAGCTGTCAATTCTTTCATACCAGACCTTGGGAGCCTGTTTAAGTCCATAGAGAGCTTTCTTCAGCCTGCACACATGAGTTAGATTTATGTATCACAAAACCTTCAGGCTGTTCCAGATAGACTTCCTCTTCAATGGTTCCATTCAGGAAGGCAGTTTTCACATCCATTTGATGGATCTTCCAGCCTTTAGCTGCTACAATGGCTAATACTGCTCTCACTGATGTGTAACGGGCAATAGGTGCAAATGTTTCTTCATAATCAATGCCTTCCTTTTGAGAAAAACCTCTAGCCACAAAACGTGCTTTATGTTTTTCTATACTGCCATCAGCAGCATGCTTGATTTTGAAGAGCCATTTAGAAGAGACAACAGATTTCTCTTTTGGTCTAGGCACTATGTCCCATGCATCATTCTTTAGGATGGACTGATATTCCTCCGTCATTGCATCCTTCCAAGCTTGATGTCTGAAGGCTTCTATAACACTGGTAGGTTCAGAGTTTATGATGTTGTTCATTAAAGCAACATAGCTAGAGAACCGTTTGGGTCTTTTACTCTCCCTGAATGTTCCTTTAGGTGCTGCATGATCCTCTGCTTCTTTGATCATCTTCCTGGCCCAAAGTGGTCTCTTTCTGCCGATGTCATTTGTATCCTCATTTGAAGTGGCAGGAAGTTCATGTGGCATTTCCTCAGGATGCTCCCTCTGAATCTCAAAAGCAGGTTCCATTTCAGGTACTCTAGGGGAATAGGTTTTTGTCTCACTAGAACTTCTTGCCCTCTTGAATGCAATGTCTTCTTCAAAGATGACATCTTTGCTCAACTCAATTTGTTTCTATCCGGGTATGAATATTTTGTATGCTTTGGAGGTTTCACTATAACCCACAAATACTCCCTTCTTTCCAGAAGGTTCTAGTTTGGATCTCTTCTCTTTGGGTACATGAATATAGACAGGACAGCCAAAAATCCTAAAATGACTAATGTCAGGTTTTATGCCGATAAAGGCTTCTTCAGGAGTTTTGTTATCAAGATGAGAATGAGGACATCTAGTTTGGATATAGATAACAATCCTAGAGGCTTCTGGCCAGAAGGACGTTTCAATGTTTTGGTCCAGCAACATTGCCTTAGCAGCTTCTACAATGGTTCTATTTTTTCTCTCAGTAACCCCATTTTGTTGAGGGTTGTAGGCAACTGTGAACTCCCTCTTAATTCCAGCACTCATGCAGAATTCTTTAAAGATCTCAGAGGTATATTCTTTTCCATTGTCTGTCCTTAAGGTTTTTATTTTCTTTCCGGAGAAGTTTTCAGTGAGGGCTTTAAACTCCTCGAACCTTTTGAGGATTTCTATTGACTCCTTGCATTTAAGGAAATGGATCCAGGTTTTCCTAGAGAAGTCATCTACAAATATGACATAGTATAGAAATCCTGCTTTAGAAGGTATAGACATGGGCCCACAAAGATCAGAGTGAACCAGTTCTAATACATTAAGGGTTTTACTTAGGCTATTCTGGAAGGATCCTTTAGTATTCTTTCCTAAGGCACAACCTTTACAAGTTCCCTCATGAGATAGTTTAGCTTGGGTAAGCCTGTAACAAGTTTTACCATAGAAGGTAGGGCACGGAAATGAAGGTGACCTAGTCTTCTATGCTAGATTTCATTTGAATCAATAGTGTCAAGGGTAAGGACTTGTTTAACCTCAGTGCAAAGTTTGTAAAGGTACCCTTGTCTTATGCCTATGGTATGTGCTTTCTTGATAGTTGAGTTTTTAGGCCACACTAGAACTTTACCATCCATAAATGTAACTCTGTAGCCATTGTCTTCAAGGGCAGAGATGGATATAAGATTTCTCTTTATTCCAGGTACAAATAAGACTCCAGTGAGTTGCAGAGAAATCCCAGATTTCAACTTGATGGAACATGTTCCAACCCCTTTTACAGGGTATGCATAATCATCCCCGATGGTTACTTCTTCATCAGACTTTTCAGCCATGGAGTCCAAGTGTTCTCTGAACCCTGTTATGTGTCTGGATGAACCACTATCAATTACCCAATTTTGAGTGTTGTCAGATACTTGACTAGAAAGAGCTGTATAGAACACAAAGTTCTCAATTTTCTTAGGTTCAGCCTCTGGTTCCCTAATAGTTTCTCTCATAAGTGAGTCTAGTTTATTCTGTTTTAGGATCATCATGATTCTAAATTTCCATGATGCAAAGTTGTCTGCTCTTGCAAGACGATTTTCAAATCTGATCACAATTGACATTATGAAGAATGTGATGTGAATTCGATTTTAGAAAATACGAATTTCTGAGCAATCTGATTTTAGATTTGATTTGGATTCACACAACGTGGCTCTGATACCATGTAAATGTAATCAAATCTGATCTAATGGGATCCTAAAAACACTAAGATAAAAGTAAGGTCTGAAATTCTAAGTCAAAAGACGTTTTCCAGATTTCTTCACTTGATGCCGAATGTGCTGATTGCAGAACATTAATTGATTTTGATGTTTGCATTCAATGTTGGAATTCCTATTTGTATGTAGAGAGGCTCGCCTCCAAGGGATGCGTCCCTTGAGAAGACGTGTCTCCACATGTGGAGACACGTCCGCTCAAAGGACGTGTCCCTTTGGGCGTGCGGACCTTCTCTACAGCCGAATATCATTTAGTCTAACTAACTTAACACATATACCCCCTCACACATGGCGGATATAAATCATAAGAATTCCAGTTTAAATTCAATGTGAATTTCGAACATCATTTATTAAAATTTGATTTTATACATGCATTATAAAATTCGATTTTACTTATTTAGAAATATTAAATATGAAGAGCAATTTGTCATATATAAAAGATGAAGGTGATTATAGCAATCATAGTTTTATATCTTACCTAAGCTACAATTTATCAACAATAACAAACAAACAAACTAAGAAATATTTGACCACCAACTTCCTAAAATCAAGTTAAAGGAGCATGCATCCAAGTAAACAAAAACAATAATAGTTGTTTTAGACTTTTAGTAGTCGAATTTGCCTCCAATACCATGTAAATATTCCTTCTTTCTTCCAAGGACAATTATTTGTACATGCCATCAGGTTGTTTGTTTGTTGAAATCTTTGACACAAATCGAAATCTTTGTCATGACATAGAGAAGGCAAGCATGAGGACTCCCTAGTGCCCCTAGGACCTTTGAGGATGTCAAAATGCCCCTTGCCCAAGCTAGATATGTCAAGAAGTTCCCCCAATGTCCCATACTGAGTAGGACCACTAGGGATGTCTAAAGGGTGTCCATAACTACAAGTGGTTGGGGGGTCAAATGTCCTTGAGCACCCAAAACGTCCCAATTCAAAAACTTCACTTTTTAAGTTGGGGATAGGTCCACATGGAACACTGATTTCAACCCACTAGACAAGTTAAACAAAGATACTGCAACTTTTAAGAAACAAAACCATAAATTAACCAAAAGATTGAGGTTATTCTCACAATCTTTTTGTCAAACTAATCCTAGATTAGGTTCATCTTTATAGAATCAGCTATCCAACATTGTTCTCTTGCTTATTGTTCTTTAAGAGGTGTACCATCCATTTCTTTTAATGTATATGCACCAGACCCATAGTTCTCCTAAATGACATAAGGGCCTAACCAATTCGAACTAAACTTTCCTTTTTCACCTGCGTTGGCATTAACATTGCATTGATTTTCATATAACACTAAATCACCTTTGTTAAACAAGCGCAGAATCACATTATCGTTGTAACTACGTTGCATTCTTTTCAAATAGGCTTGAAGATGCTCGAGAGCGTTAATGTGTTGTTCATCAAGCATTTCAAGTTGTTGCAACCGTTTCTATTTATAAGTGGTATCGTCAATAAGTCCTTGAAGAGCAATTCACAATGAAGGAATTTCTAACTCCAAGGGCATTATTGTGTCAACGCCATAAACAAGGTTATAAGGTGTGTTTCCCGTAGATGTTTGAATACTAGTACGTTAAGCCCACAACACATACGATAATTGAGTGTGCCAATCCTTATCATGTTTGCTTATTGTCTTCTGCAAGATTTGTTCAAGTGTTTTGTTTGTTGCTTCCGCTTGACCATTAGATTGTGGGTAATACGGTGTTGAAAAACGATGTTGAATGTGAAAATGTTTCCAAAAATTTCTTCACATCATTGTTCTTAAATTGCATACCATTGTCTAAAACTAATGCGAAAGGAAGACCAAAGCGAGCAATAATGTGTTCCAATAAGAAACGACAAATTGCATCAGCGATTTTGGAACAAAGAGGAATTGTTTTTGCACATTTTGTGAAATAGTCTATTGCGGTAATTATAAACATATGTCCAAAAGAAGAGGGAGGAGATATCTTTCCAATGAGATCCAAACCCCAAACCGAAAATGACCAAATAGGAACTTGGGCATGAAATTCGAAAGCGGGAGCGTGAATCAGGTTGTTATGCTCCTGACACTTGTCACATTTCTTAACATGATCAAAACAATCTCGTTCCATATGTCTCCAATAATATCCTATGCGAATTAATTTTTGAACTAACGATCTTCCCCCAAAATGCTCCACACAAGCACCAACATGAGCTTCCTAAAGGGCTATAGGGATCTCTGATTGTTTAAGACATCTAAGTAAAAGACCATCAAAGCATTGTCGATATAAGACATCTGCTAGGATGATATATCTAGTAGCAAGTTTTCGAATACGAGCTCTAGTGTTCTTATTGGTTGGTTAAGGGAAGGTACCTTCTTTTAAATAATTAAATACCGGTGTGTACCATTCAGTAGAGACCTCAATATTAGTCACTAATGTTTCTTTCACTTTTTCATCTATTGATGGTTTAGTAATCATATGGATGACAAATGTGAAATCCATAGAAGGATCATCAGGAGATACAAGGGAAGCGGCACTTGCCATTGCATCTGCATGTCGATTATCCTTTCGAGGAATATTGTCAATGGTATATGATTCAAAGCATTCCAGCAATGTCATTGTGAGGTTTTTATATTGGACTAGTTTGTCATGTTTTGCTTGATAGGATCCATTAATTTGTTTAATGATTAATTGAGAATGACCGAATATGCAAATGTGTTGAACACCTAAGGATAAAGCTGCACATATTCCAGCAATTAGGGCCTCATACTCTACAGTGTTGTTTGTACATAGGAAGTTTAGATGGTAAGAGAAGCGAATAGGTTTTCCTGAAGGTGGTTTTAATATAACCCCTACTCCAAAGCCAATTCGACACTTAGAACCATCAAAATATAATTCCCATGTTTCCTTTTCAGTTGTCAACACACTCTCATCAAGGAATGAGTCCATATTAGGTAATGTTAATGGAGAAAGAGCATCAGCTAAATGGTCGGTCAAGGCTTGTCCTTTGATTGCCTTTTGAGAGACAAATTTAAGATTGTAAATGTAATCAAATCTTTCCTCAACTAGGATCCTAATACCTAAGAGCAAAACTAAGTTCGAATTTCTGTGTAAGACAATTATAAGTAAAAATGAAATTTCCAGAATTTTCCTCTAACTGCGATTTCCAGAATTTCTTATTTAAATGTGAATGTGCTGATTGCAGAACATTATCTGATTTCTATGTTTGCATATCAATGAAGGAACTCCTATTTGTAAGAGGAGAGGCCCACCTCCAAGGGATGCGTCCCTTTGCACGCGGGCTGTCTACAGTCTAATGCTATTTGTTATGTATGTATTAACACATACACACCCTTCTACATGCTAGCGGGTGTCTTTAAGAGGATTCCGATTTCAAACAAATGCAGAATATAAAATCACGGGAATGATCGAATTTATATGAATGCTCATAATTTCGATTTAAATGTTTCCTTTAGAAATATCATAGTATGTATGATAATTTCGATCACTTATGAATGACAATGATACTTGCATCACTGTCATTCATATCTGACCGAAGCTATCATCCATTAACACTCCCTCTTAGCTAGGGAAGATATTTCAAGTCAAATAAGTCAATATATCACCTTCACATGTGATATGATATGTTTTCTCAAAGTTGTCAAGTCACATGACATTCTTCATAACACATTTTCATCATTTCAACACTCCCTCTTTAACTAGGAAGAATAACTTCCAAAAGTGATATCACCTAACTCGTGATATCAGAAGATATGATATGCTTCTGAAAGTGTCAAGTCACATGACATTCTTCATACACATCTTCATTATGGTATGTGCACTGACATCAAGTCTCATGATGTCTACCATAATTCATGGCATATCCACGGATATAATCATCCACCATGATTATCTCTTTATAGATCACAATGATCTTTAGATATCAAGTCTCATGATATCCATCAAGGTATCTAAGAGATACTATCATGACATGTCCACAGATATCAAGTCATATGATATCTATCATGATAGTTCATCATTGTAGAGTCGTCACTTTACAATGTCAAATACAAGTGTTCATTATCAGAAAGATCGTCACCTTTCGATAATGTACACAGGGGGAGTAGGCCCATAAAGTCATGGAGTCACACACATGACAAAAGAGTTTACACATTAAACATCTTTATATATTAGTACAATTTATAAACAATTTGTATTTCAAACATAAATAACAAATTACATTTCAACCATACCAAGTTTCTTCCTAAAGTGCTCTACCTTGATCCGGGAGAGAGGCTTGGTGAGAATGTCTACAGTTTGGTCATTTGTACTAATATACTCCAACTGAATCACTTTCCTTTCCACCATATCTCTCACATAATGATAGGGGATCTCAATGTGTTTAGATCTGTCATGAAAGACAGGATTCACAAAGAGCTTTATACAACTCTGATTATCACAATGAATAATCGTAGGATTCAAGGGCTCACCAAAGAGTCCCACAACCAATTTTCGAAGCCACACTGCTTCTCCTGCACCCATTGAGGCTGCAATATATTCAGCTTTTGTTGAGCTCTGTGCAACTGACGATTGTTTTCTACAAATCCAGGAGATCATAGCCGATCCCAAACTAAAACAACATCCTGATGTGCTTTCTCGATCAGTTACACTTCTAGCCCAATCTGAATCTGAGTACCCATGTAGATCTAGTGGATCATTCTTGTAATGAAGCCCATATCCAACGGTGCCTTCAAGATATCTAAAGATATGTTTTATAGCCATCAAGTGAATTTCCTTGGGTTCACACATGAACTGGCTGAGGGCATTTACAACATAGCAAATATCAAGTCTGGTGTTAACCAGATACATCAAGGATCCAATCATCTGTCTGTAAAGGGTCGGATCTACACATTTGGATTCTGCTGCTGCTGCTTCTTTCAATTTGTGAAGGTTGGTTTCCATGGGTGTGGACATCGGTCTACAGTCCAACATTCCAAATCTTTTCAGAATGTCAATAGTATAGCCCTTGATTTAGTATAATACCTTCTGATTTCTGCCATACTTCCAAACCGAGGAAGTAGTGAAGAATACCCAAGTCTTTCATGTCAAATTCAGAGATTAGATCTTGTTTCCCTTGAGCAATGAGGTGATTTTCTCCTGTTATTAGCAGGTCATCAACATATAAAATAATTATAAGCATATCACCTTTGATTACCTTGAAGTATAGATTGGAGTCAGCATCATTTTTGGAAAATCCTAATCCCAAGAGATAGCTGTCAATTCTTTCATACCAGACCCTGGGAGCCTATTTAAGTCCATAGAGAGCTTTCTTGAGTCTGCACACATGTGAGTTAGATTTATGTATCACAAAACCTTCAGGCTATTCCAGGTAGAATTCCTCTTCAATGGTTCCATTCAGGAAGGCAGTTTTCACATCCATTTGGTGGACCTTCCAACCTTTAGCTGTTGCAATGGCTAACACTGTTCTTACTGATGTATAACGGGCAACAGGTGCAAATGTTTCTTCGTAATCAATGCCTTCCTTTTGAGAAAAGCCCCTAGCCACGAAACGTGCTTTATGTTTTTCTATACTGCCATCAGCAGCATGCTTGATTTTGAAGAGCCATTTAGAAGAAACAACAGATTTCTCTTTTGGTCTAGGCACTATGTCCCATACATCATTCTTTAGTATGGACTGGTACTCCTCTATCATTGCATCCTTCCAAGCTTGATGTCTGAAGGATTCTGTAACACTGGTAGGTTCAGAGTTTATGATGTTATTCATTAAAGCAACATAGCTAGAGAATCGTTTGGGTATTTTACTCTCCCTGAACATTCCTTTAGGTGCTGCATGATCCTCTGCTTCTTTGATCATCTTCCTGGCCCAGAGTGGTCTCTTTCTACCAATGTCATTTGTGTCCTCATTTGAAGTGGTAGGAGGTTCAAGTGGCATTTCCTTAGGATGCTCCCTCTGAATCTCAAGAGCAGGTTCCATTTCAGGTATCCTAGGGAAATAGGTTTTTGTTTCACTTGTACTTCTTGCCCTCTTGAATGCAATGTCTTTTTCGAAGATGACATCTCTGCTAAACTCAATTTGTTTATGCCCGGGTATGAATATTCTGTAAGCTTTGGAGGTTTCACTATAACCCACAAATACTCCCTTCTTTCCAGAAGGTTCTAGTTTGGATCTCTTCTCTTTGGGTACATGAATATAGACAGGGCAGCCAAAAATCCTAAGATGGCTAATGTCAGGTTTTATGCCGGTAAAGGCTTCTTCAGGAGTTTTGTTATCAAGATAAGAATGAGGACATCTATTTTGGATATAGACAGCAGTCCTAGAGGCTTCTGCCCAGAAAGATGTTTCAATGTTTTGGTCTAGCAACATTGCTTTGGCAGCTTCTACAATGGTTCTATTTTTTCCTCTCAGCAACCCCATTCTGTTGAGGATTGTAGGCGACAGTGAATTCCCTCTTAATTCCGGCATTCATGCAGAATTCTTTAAAGATCTCAGAGGTATATTCTTTTCCATTGTCTGTCCTTAAGGTTTTTATTTTCTTTCCGGAGAAGTTTTCAGTGAGGGCTTTAAACTCCTCGAACCTTTTGAGGATTTCTATTGACTCCTTCCATTTAAGGAAATGGATCCAAGTTTTCCTAGAGAAGTCATCTACAAATATGACATAGTATAGAAATCCTACTTTAGAAGGTATAGACATGGGCCCACAAAGATCAGAGTGAACCAGTTCTAATACATTAAGGGTTTTACTTAGGCTATTCTGGAAGGATCCTTTAGTATTCTTTCCTAAGGCACAACCTTTACAAGTTCCCTCATGAGATAGTTTTAGCTTGGGTAAGCCTGTAACAAGTTTTACCATAGAAGGTAGGGCACGGAAATGAAGGTGACCTAGTCTTCTATGCCAGATTTCATTTGAATCAATAGTGTCAAGGGTAAGGGCTTGTTTAACCTCAGTGCAAAGTTTGTAAAGGTACCCTTGTCTTATGCCTATGGTATGTGCTTTCTTGATAGTTGAGTTTTTAGGCCACACTAGAACTTTACCATCCATAAATGTAACTCTGTAGCCATTGTCTTCAAGGGCAGAGATGGATATAAGATTTCTCTTAATTCCAGGTACAAATAGAACTCCAGTGAGTTGTAGAGAAATCCCATAATTCAACTTGATGGAGCATGTTCCAACCCCTTTTACAGGGGATGCAGAATCATCCCCGATGGTCACTTCTTCATCAAACTTTTCAGTCATGGAGTCTAGATGTTCTCTGAACCCTGTGATGTGACGGGATGAACCACTATCAATTACCCAAGTTTGAGTGTTGTCAGATACTTGATTAGAAAGGGCTGTGTAGAACACAAGGTTCTCAATTTTCTTAGGTTCAGCCTCTGGTTCCCTAATAGTTTCTCTCATAAGTGATACTAGATTATCTGCTCTTGTGAGATGATTTTCAAATCTGATCACAATAGACATTATGAAGAATGTGATGTGAATTTGATTTAGAAAATACGAATTTCTTTTGAGCAATCTGATTTTAGATTTGATTTGGATTCGCACAACGTGGCTCTGATACCATGTAAATGTAATCAAATCTTTCCTCAACTAGGATCCTAATACCTAAGAGCAAAACTAAGTTCGAATTTCTGTGTAAGACAATTATAAGTAAAAATGAAATTTCCAGAATTTTCCTCTAACTGCGATTTCCAGAATTTCTAATTTAAATGTGAATTCTGCTGATTGCAGAACATTATCTAATTTCTATGTTTGCATATCAATGAAGGAACTCCTATTTGTAAGAGGAGAGGCCCGCCTCCAAGGGATGCATCCCTTGAGAGGTGGAGACACGTCCGCTCAAGGGACGTGTCCCTTTGCACGCGGGTTTTCTACAGTCTAATGCTATTTGTTATGTATGTATTAACACATACACACCCTTCTACATGCTGGCGGGTGTCTTTAAGAGGATTCCGATTTCAAACAAATGCAGAATATAAAATCACGAGAATTGTCGAATTTATATGAATGCTCATAATTTCGATTTAAAGGTTTCCTTTAGAAATATCATAGTATGTATGATAATTTCGATCACTTATGAATGACAATGATACTTGCATCACTGTCATTCATATCTGACCGAAGCTATCATCCATTAACAAAGATCAAACTACATTAACATAACCCATTTAGCTAAGCATCCTAATAAGTCTATTTTAGCAAAAAGGTGTTTTAGAAGATCAAAATTTGTAACCACCTAAATTTCTGTATTTAGTAAAGAATGTATCAACTTACTAGTAGCAAACACAAGGGCCAAACATTGTTTTTCTATCGTTGTGTATCGAGTTTCGTAATAAATTTAAGTTCGGCTAATGCAATACACAAGATGCTCTTTACCATTATCATCTTGTTGAGCCAACAATGCTGCTAGAGCATCGGCAGATGTTGATATATAAAGGATAAATGGTTTTCCTTGAATAGCGGGTTGTAAAACGGGACGAGTAGTGTAATGTCCCTGCTTTTTCATAAGCCCGATTTAATTATTTAAATATTGAAATGGTCTTTATTTACCTTAAAAAGCTTTTTCATTATTTAATTAATTAATTATATTTGGACTTTATAAAAGTTTTTGATAAATGGTAAATATTTGACACTTTATAAAGTCTTTATTCAAAATTAAATATGATTCAATTGCCATAACGGAAGGTGGCAAACTTTATTAAGGCATTTGGGCGAACTCATAAATTATCACAAAGTTGAATGTTGCTTGGATTTATTCTACAGGTAATTGGGAACGCAAACTCTCAAGGACTAGAGCCTTGCTTGGACGGAGCCCCAGACATGGCATATTGGCGAAATTACTGAGTCTTTTAAAATTTAAGCACTCTTTCTATGGCGACGATTTCCAGATGCTTGGAATTGCCATCGTTGACATTGACGAGCTTTGTGCACCCCAAGTGGTAAGAGGAGAATTGAAGGTATACGGGCATTGGCTTCCTGATGACAAAATTCATATTGAGCCTTGAGGTTAAGCAAAAACAACCATTTTATAGCTAACAATCGTATTTGTTGCTCACAATCAACGCTGGAGAATATTACAACATAACACGAAGAGCAGTTTGTAATAGATAGAAGACGTCATTGCTTTCCCAACTGTCATTCACGGGTCCTGATTCATTGTTGGTGCCAATGCTAGGCATTCAACGAGTTTATATTATTATCCATTCTGCTATGGTTGAAACTTCTTCGGGTTTTTATTGTATATATATATATATATATATATATATATATATATATTGTTGTTAACATGTTAATACTAGAGGAAGACCTGATATCGAGCACACCAATTCATACTTGTTTATGGACGTGGATGTTGGAGGATACGAGATTATCTTGGACGAGACGAGCACACCTGTAGTGGACGTTTATTTTGCTACTGTCGGCACTATTTTCTGTTGATGTCTCTTGGTCGGTCAAACACTAGTATGCCATTAATTCGTGAAACCAAAACCCTTGCACTTTTGTACGTTTGGAGATAATATGGAATGCATTCTGAGTTATTGTAAGGTTGTTGTAGAGTCGAGAATGTAAGATTTCAATTATCTTCTATGCAATAGCATACAAACTCCTATTGCATTGTGTGACATGTATATGCTCATATATGAAATGCTTTGTTCTTATTTTGAGCCGTATAATTATCATGCTCTGTAATCGATTGTTCATTTCCTTTGTCCTGAAGACAACGTTATTAGCATTTTCTATAATATTTGGAAAACTACTGTTCTATCTGGTTTGCATTTCTGGATTGTATTTTGGTCTGCAACATCATTCACTGTGCAATCATTTTCCCATAAGTCAAATTGAGTCATTATTTCCAAACTGGTCCAAACCATCCCTTGAAAGTCAATAAAAGACCATTGGAACAGCAATCAGCTTTAATTGATATTATATATCCAAGTCGAGAACATCACAGTGGTATCAAAGCCTTAAATCCTGCCAACCTGAGGGTTCATGAACACCAGTGATAGGGCCAGGAGATACTTTGAAAGAGAGCAGAGACGGAGGCAATTCCAAATTGTCGATCCTTATCCTGAAGAGGATACCTTCTCTGCAGTATTAGCAGCCCAACAATTTCCTAGTGTCCCACTGGAAATTGAAGCAATGGGGGATTCAGACCATGAGGCTTCTCAAAACAGGGGCAATAATAGCCTTCAGAATATTCTGAACAAATTAGCACATGGCCAGCAACAGATGATGCAACAATTTATGCAATCTCAACAACAGTTGATTACTGCTATTGGAAAGATGTCTCAGGAGATGAATACATTGAGAGTGAGTCAAAATTCAAGAGAGGGAAGTAATGCTAGAAACAACATACCTAGGGGAACCAATTCGGGAGGAACAAGCAGACCTTTCCAGCCTACGTTTACTCCTAGGAATGAGGAGGAAGTGGCACAAACAGAAAAAACGCCACCTTTGGTCGATGAGGTGATAGAAGTTTATGAGGAATACCACAATCTTCCTCATGATATTAGACAAAATATTACGTTGAATCACTCTATGAATCAACATAGGGATAGGAGGAGAGCACAACAAGAACAAAGACCTTGAGGTCCTCACAAAGACTATCAACATGCTTTGAGTAAACTTACACTTCCTAACTTCGATGGGTGTGGGAAAAGTACAACCCGTCCATGGATCCACAAGCTAGATACTTTCCTGAACCTAAAACCAATGCCAGAGGCAGAAGCAATTAAATTTGCAACAGTATATCTAGAGGGTGCAATGTATGATTGGTGGCATCATGGATTGGTGATGCAGAACCATGCTCTAATCCAGTCTTATAGAGAGTTTAGCAGCAAGTTAATTGCTCGATTTGACAGGAAAAATGAAGAGGTTCATTTTAGGGAGTTGGCATTGATTAGACAGCAAGGAGACGTTGATAGTTACATCAACGAATTTCAGAAGGTGGCAGTCATGGTTCCTGATATATCTGAGAGGAGAGTGGTAATGTTATTCACAGAAGGGTTGCATCACAATTTGAGAGGGTTGGTGAAGGCTTTTAAGACAAGGACTTTGCAGGATGCTATCTAGATGGCATTGGATCTTGAGACCACATTCTAGTTCACAGCCACCGAAGAAGAGTTTCAAGAACGAGCCATTCACTAAAACTCTTGACCAGCCCAAACCAAATCCTCCTAAGCTAGATTTTGTAAGCAAGGATGAATTACGTAGGAAGAAGCTATGCTACACTTGCAAGGAGCCATGGGATTGTAATCATCAATTGGTTGGGAACAGCAAGGTGCATTATATAGAGGTCACTTCTAATGTGGAGGAGGATACAGTTGATACTAGTTCTAAAAGTGTACATGAGCAGTGGATAGAGCATAACAATTCCATGGTAGATGAGACTCAAGGTGCTATTGCTGCATTATTGGGTGTGCCTAAGGATCACCCTTTCCGAGTAAGGGGTGTTATTAATGGACATCGGGTGACTTGCTTGATTAACAACGGAGCCACGCGTAATTTTATTGATGAGGGTTATGCAGCCAAGAGGAGATTACAGGTGGACTTTCTTGGTTTCAATGTCAATAGCAGATGGTTTTAAGATGGGATGCACGACAAAGGTCCAACAATTAAGCATTCAGATGGGAGATTATACAGTCACTGATGATTTCTATGTGGTTGGAATTGGAGAGATTAACATAGTGTTGGGAGTTTAGTAGCTACACTGTCCATTTTTAGCAAGTCAATTGAAATTGTGATAAGAGCTTGGATTCAACAATAGGATAACATGATGGAAAGAATGAAAGAATGGGAAAAAGGATTGGAAAAATTGGGAAATAGTCTTGAGCAGGAGGCCACTAAAGTTCCTCAAGAGGAATTACAGGTTTCATCTTCTCTTCAAGAAGATAGCATGCCATCATCCGATGTTTCAGTTGAGCGGGGTGATGATGAATGCATAGAGCAGTCGGAGTCCCCTTGTATTTGGACACCTATTCAGGACATTGATGATTTTTCAGATGGAATTGGCGCTGGCCTAATTCTAGATCAGCGGGAGAGCATACAGGACTTTGCGGAAAAAGGATATCAGGCACAATTTGAGGCTTCTCCTTTCGAAATAGAAGCCAATCATAGTCTGCATAGTTTGAGGAACCAGCTAAAGGTGAATGAGGGTGATATTGTAGCAACTTTATCTCATCATGACAGAATGCACAAGCTAATTGAAAATCACCTTTGGATGGTTCAGCTAGAGAGAAGACAAAAAGGAGTTGTAGCTGAATCTTCTCATGACAGCTTATAGGAGATCAAATAAGGTATGGGATCGATGAAGTCAAGTTACTTACACCTTCGTTCAGACCATGACCACCTTCTTACCCTTGTTGGGATCTATTCAAATGCCTTGATGAGGAAAGAAGAGGAAGATGATCAGCTCTCCCAGGAACTTGAGGTCACTAGGGATTCTTTGGTGAGTACTCAGTTGGCACTTCAGGATTCCGAGAGACATGTTGATGAGCTTTGCTTAGAGTTGAGTTTGGCTCGAGATTCATCGCCATCTATGGCTACTGAGGGCCAAGATGAGGTGAGCAACATGAGCATTCACACTCAGGATACAGGTACAGTGTCTCTTGTGTTGATAAGCAAGAGAAGTGCAATGGGGGTGTTGATACAGTCTCCTTCCAGGGAGTAGATGGCATTCATGATAGTATTTTTCTCACTCCTGATAGTGAGTCAGGACATTTGCAGTTGCTTTCTGAGGGAGGTCTTGATGACATGGCTGCATTGAGTGGTGAGTCTTCTTTGGATACTACCAATACATGATGGAGTATACATGACTATTCAGGTTTCCCATTGACACAGTCAGGGGAGTATCATCACGATTGCATCATGAGGTGTGCTCATCAGTTCTCTTTCAGCCCACATGTACAAGATTTGATGATGGCACCGAGAGATGGGTTGAATAGGGAGTGTTTTGGTTCACTCTGGTATGATACATTTTCGTCTACAAGTGACGAGTCCAAGTTTGGCAAGTCTTCTACTTTGTTCTCTTCTGCTGATTGCTTCTTGATTCAGGACTTAGAGACTTGCTACATTTTGGAGTTAGGGGGTATTCGAGAGGCACAATCGAAAGCATTAGGTATTGGCTTTCCAACAGCATGGATGCATGAAGATTATCATTGATGTATTTGGGGTCGGCATGGTGGAGCAGATACACAAGTTTGGGATCCATGAGTTCTCTTATTGGATAGTTGGCCTCACAGTGATAGGAGCTTCAGCTATATTCAGAGACAGGAGCTTCAGCTATATTCAGAGGATGTTGGTTGGAGTACTTCTCAGGATCACTTGGGATCCGGGTGGTTGGTGGACAAGTGCAGGTGATTCTCCATTTCGGGCTTCAGATATTATGGCAATTGGATGGTTTGGCAGATGCGGATTTCTTGAGGGCAAGCAATCTTTGGGAAGGGAGGACTGTCATGTCCCTGAATTGGAGGTATCATGATTTAATTAATTTAATTAATTTAGTTGTCCAAATATTGATATTTCATAAGGATGACTAATTGATTATTTTAATTAAATTTAAATGAATATATTGATTTAATATATTCATTTAAATTTAATTAAAATAATCAATTAGTCATCCTTATGAAATATCAATATTTGGACAACTTAATTAATTAAATTAATTAAATCATGATACCTCCAATTCGAGGACATGACAAATCCATTCTTAAAATAATAATCGTACCCTTCCATAGAATATGCTGCCTTATTTGATAAATTCATTGATTACTTATGTGGCTTACTTGATCAGAATAAAATCATATGATCTGAAGAAATACAATCAGCAATTCACTTATATTGAATTGTGATGACATTAGCATTTTAAGGATATTGATGCTTTATTTTATGCTTTGCTTTGTCACGTCCTTCATTAAGGATATCGAAGCTTTATTTTATGCTTTGCTTTGTCACGTCCTTCATTAAGGATATCGAAGCTTTATTTTATGCTTTGCTTTGTCACGTCCTTCACTAATGATGTGATTCCTGATATTGTCTCTTCTTTCAGACTCAATAAATCTTAACTTGACATCAATGATAATATCCAACAACAAGCACATCCAAGTACTCAAGTAATTCTTTTGTCAAAGGTTTTACATTAGTGTCATTGACAAGAACAAATACAAGCTCTAGAGCTCTTTTTCTGATTGAGGCATCGGAGTCCTTAACACATTCTAGGATGGTAGCTCAATGCGTTTGTACTGCTTGAAAATCCACAGTGACTGCCTTCATGAGCATATTAAGGGCAACATATTGATCGCAGCTTTTTGCAGCTTGGGAAATTCACCTGAGTCCAGCAAACTTATTATGATTCTTTTCCATATCATGGCACATGCTTTTTATAGTCACAACTGCAGATAATCTTGAAAGGCCTCCATCACATCAATGTTCAGGTCTTGAATATGATCAATATATTCATGTTCCTCCGCTTTTGTATGATCATATCTTAAATGGCAACACCCATTTCTCATGCCACCTTTGACATGTCTTCCATCAATGACAACTTCCAACAAACTCGTCCATACATCAATGATATTGTGCTTAGACAACAAAACCCTTCTTGACATGACTTTCACATCAATGACAACATTTCCAACAGTTTAGACTTGTTTTGACGTTTGACGTGGTCCTATGATAAGCACAGGTTTGGTTTGAACTTGGTGTTGGCGTGAGGGTGGGTAAATGGTAAGTTGAGGTGTGATTGCATTTACTTCCCTTTGTTTTGTTTTGTCATGACAAGGTTAAGTGGATGAGCTTTGTGAGATGAAATCCTCAAGGCCTTCATCTAATATATCAAAGTCATCACTACTAACGTTTGAGGGATATGTTAACTTGTAGAAAGAGATCCGACATTGTTAAATAACTATGCTTTCTCCAACTGTTTTCATTTAGTTTGTCGCTTTTTTTGGATGTTTTTAGTGTAGTTTTTGGTTTTCAATGATTGTAAAATGCAAATTAATCTATCTAAACTATGAAATAATGCTGAAAATAAAGTAAATGTATACAGATCTGAAGCTATCCACAACTGAAATATGCAAAAATTTTCCCAATTTGTCTCAAGATTTAAGCAAAAAGACAACTATCTTTGATATGCAAAACAAACTGTTTTAGAAATCCAATTTACAAATTTGATAGCAGAAACAGTAATAAAAAACAGAGACCAAGATGCACCCAGAAATTGGTCAGGACACCTGCATAGGGACTTATTCGCCCAGAAAAAATGAGTCCTTGATTAGGGTTCTGAAAAATGAAAAATGCAAAGTCTGATTTAATGTATGTGTTCTCTGTTCCAGGTTGCAAACTGGGAATTTCGTGACAAAATTTTCCAGATTTAGGTTTCTTAATGCCAATGCAAATAGTGATAAATAGCGAACAAAGTGACACATTTTGAATGCAATTTTTGACTAAATTTTCTAATGTAAATGACGAAAAGTACACTAATATGCAAGTACTATGCAAAATCAATGTAATATGTATGCAATTTTTTTGGATTTTTCAGATTTTAAACAATGCAAAATGCAAATTTAAAACCCTAGATGAAATGCAAACTAATGCAATTTTGACAACCCTAGATGAAATGTAAACTAATGCAACACAATGCAAACTAATGCAAATCCTAGATCTAAGGTTTGAATGAACTCCAAATCAGAATTTAAGATGTACAAACTCAAGTTCACCAAAATGAAATGAAAGAAAAATTGAGATGGGTGATATAGGATAGGAAGACCTAGAAATGAGGGACCTATGCCAAAAAGGCACAAAAGCGGTTGTCCACCCAATCACAAATCCACTGTTTCTTATTTCATTAGGAAAAATGATGGTGCCACAGGAGATTAGAATTGACCTACAACCCTTAAGGTGAGTCAACTCCAAGTTTTGGGACACTATGTGGTCTCTTCTTCCTTATGACAGAAAACTATAAAATATGTCTAAAAAGCAGTTTTGGGAGAAGAATAAAAGTGCATTAACAATCCAATATCTGAGATCTACCACTTGGAATGTAAAGTGCTATGATCGGACTATCAGAAAACAACAATCATTCGAAATATTTGAGAAAGTTAAAGACAGTTTGTACCCAGCTTCAAAAATGTTGTAAAGCGTCTTGTTCAGGTGAATGCATCCTTGTATCCTTTTCTGAAAATTCAAAAGTTGATTTTGTAGTCCTCAGTTTGCACTCTGCTCTTGTACCTGCAAATCTTCAATCCTAATTTCAGATTTGTGACAAAATTGAAAATTTTGGTTAGTTTGTATGTGGGTTTGCCTCGATCAAACCCCAAGTTTGGTAATTAAACCTTAATGGAAAGATAAAATTCTAATAAATAATAGTGTGTGCAAGACCTAACCTTAAGTGCATCTAAGGTGTTAAGAGCTAAAATGCAAAAAAACCTTATTCAAGTGTGTTAGAATGAGATCCCTAAATGAACATAAAAATGACAAAGACCTAGTTAGAGAGAAGTCAAAACACCCTAATAGATCTGAAATTTGATTATACCTTGCTTTAGGTAGCTAGTAGAATGAAGATAGAATATGGGATCACTTGGAAAACAAGTCATTAGGTTAGGGAGAATGGCTAGGTGCATGTCCCACATTCTAGAATCCATCATGATCTACCATAGGCACCAATCTTCAAATCATGAACAATGCTTGATCTAACTTGGCAAAATAAGCTTGAAGACCTGCAAAAACAAATGAAATGCTGCTCCAAGACTTCAACCTTGTTTGCTTGAATGTTCTCCTTGCTCTTGAGTGCTAATCTTGTGAATATCTTCTCATTCTCTTGTCAACCTAGTTTGAAATGGTGAAAAGACTAGGCTTTATAGGCTTCCTTTCTAATTTCCCGATTAGTAAATCCCAATAGCCGACCTTCGCAACTTGAATTTGGAACATTAAAATGCCGCCAAAAACATATTTCAAATTGGGTTTTGGCACCTAAAGGGGACCCATTTGCCCTTGGGAGAATGGGTTATTGCCAAGACTCATTTATTTTGGGGCCTTTAATTTATTAAATGCATGTTGTGTTGTCGTAAAATGATAAAAATACCTAGGGATGCATAATAAAGGGGAATTAGGGGCCTATTTTGAAGGGTAAAATTGCAAAAAAGGGAGGTCACTAAATTAGGTCCAAATTAAGTGTGAAATTGTACTATCACTTAGAAAGGAGTACAATTTTCTACACTACAAATCTTTTAGTGTAATTGTGGCCTCTAGGGCTTCTCCTACTCAACCGAACAATCGGATTATGAAAGGATATTCTTTTGGTAAATATCATGCTACACTCCCAGACACTACAGAGGCAATTGTCCAAACCTTAAATTCTCTTTTGCAGCAAAAAGGAATAACCTCCCTAGACAAGCAACTTGGTGGAAAGGGGCAGAATTGCACCATGAGTATTGTTCACAATAGCTTGATAGCTCCTACCACCATGGAGCCTTAGAATGTTTCAAATGATTTACTCTCTCCACCTAGAGATATCTCTCAATTAGAGACTCGGGCAAAATCTCCAAGGCCCCTCCCTAGACAAGCAAATTGGTGGAAAGGGGTAAAATTGCACCATGAGTATTGTTCCCGATAGCCTGATAGCTCCTACCACCATGGAGCCTTAGACTGCTTCAAATGATTTACTTTCTCCATCTAGAGATATCTCTCCATTAGAGACTCAGACAAAATCTCCAAGGTCCCTAGTTGGGAATGTAATGTCCCCTATCCTGATTTGCCCTAGAATTTGCCTACTGATCACAAATTACAACTTAGGGTTAGGGTTTCATCTTATTAAATAAATATCTCTTCAATGATGCAATCTCGGGTTTGAATCCTGCAATCACCACATTAACAACATATGCAAATATGTGTGTATATATATCTCTCCCCTATCTTGATTTGCCCTAGAATTTGCCTACTGACCACAAATTACAACTTAGGGTTAGGGTTTCATCTTATTAAATAAATCTCTTCAATGATGCAATCTCGGGTTTGAATCCTGCAATCACCACATTAACAACATATGCAAATATGTGTGTATATATATGTGTGTGTGTGTGTATATATATATATATATATATATATGCTTATTACAGTTAGACAATTACATCACATCCAAAGATTATCAACAATGTAAACATATTAGGATTTTGGGAGAAAGGATATGATGGGTCTGCCTAAAGCCATATGCCAAGCCTAAGAGGGTGTATACCACAGCCCTCCCCCTTGGCGACTTGTACCTGCTTTCCCCATCAATGTCCCAACCCCATGAAGACACTTTCCAACTTGTGGGATTAGGCAGAGGTCGCAAGCGAGCTCTTTTGGCACTTACCACTTCACCCCAGGCCCATCCTCATTGTGGGATTGGGCGGAGGTCGCAAGTGGGCTCTTTTAGGCTCTTACCACTTCACCCCAGGCCCTTCCCATAAGGTGGGTTTCAAAAACTCATGCATATTTATCATCAAAAATTATATATGAAACATATTTAATTATTCATGGCAAAATGCATACACATGTAAACAATGATTGGCAGAAATACACCTCAATATAGGATATATTTGATAATAACAATCTGTGGTGATGAACTGGATAGATTCTCCTTTGTTTCATGGTCTATATGTTTCTTCTCCTTAATCAATTTGTTCTCAATATTCAAAAGATATTGCTTAAAGAGAAACAACAGATTAGTTTCAATTGAATGATGAATAATAAGGATTAATAATTGCTGCAAGCATCATTATTGCATAATCGTATAATATTTATCTATCTATCTATCTATATATATATATGTGTGTGTGTGTGTGTGTGTGTGTGTGTGATTTTATACTTAACTTACTTCCCTTGTTATTGCTTTATCATTTGCCTTCATATATGTCTCATTTAACCATATTCTTATTCACCATATTTCTTCCTAATTTGAGTATATCATATTAATGTATCTACTACTATGCTCAAGAAGTACTCCCACTTTTGTCCCTATTCACTGCTTATATCTCTGTGTTTTCCCATTCCATATCCTAATCTGCTTGTCCTCCTTTATAAATTTCCCTCCTTATATATCCTCATGGTGGAGGAAGGGGCATAGCCGTTTAGATTTCTTGTCCCTTGGTAAGGGACACGTCCCTCTCCCTACTTCAGCGCTGCCTTTAATCACCCTTGCACATTAACTAAGTGCTGACTTTAGTGTTAACTAGGTGTTGTTTATTCATCGATACCTAAGGTCTTATTCACTACAATGAACTCCTGCCAAAATGTGAACGCTCCCTTCCAAATATTAATCGCTGCCTTTGGGGCTTTTTTTATATTTTATAATGTCCCCAATTTTGCGTTACCATGAAAGTTGAGTAATTAATTTAAGTTGGTGAAAAAAGTGAATTATAAAGGACAACTTAAATTAATGGTGCAAAGTAACTTAAAGTAAAAGTTGAATAAATTAATTTACTTTTAAAAAGAGAATTCTCAAATGAATTGAAAATTAAAAAAGAAAAGAATTACGAAGAGTCAGGCAATGGAAAGCCAAGGGACAAAGCCAAGGTTATTAAAGAATATTGTGGAGCAAATTGCAGGGGGTTGGATTTTGGAATTTGGTAAAAGGGTTTGGTTGGATATTTTCCAGAACTTTGTGAGGACAGAATTCTCTTCTCACAGAGAATATCATCTACGGAATTGAAAGATATTCCCTGGATGGTCGTGGATAGTCCTATTCTAGGGGCTATGTTGGTGCTTAAATTGGTGGAAGTAAATAAGTTTTTGAAGCTATGGTATAAGAAGACAATCCGGTAAAAGGTAATCTACATTTTCAAAATATTCAGTAAGATCTTAGAGTTTAAGCCATTGCAGAGATTCCAATAGGGACAGATAAATTGTTTGTCGTTTACAAAAGAACTAACCCTCAAAGTTTCAGATTTATGTATGCTATTCATTGCTTATTTGAAAGGTTTTCAGAAAGAAGCTATTATTCATTTCGAAAGATTGATTATAGCTCAGGCGTTCCCTTTCTTGATTACGGGGAAAGAAAGTAAAGAGTTTCCCTTTGCCAGATGTGTTCACATGTTCATAATCTTCTAAAAATGATTATAAGCCATGGACCAAGCACAAAGGTGTTGAAGCAATTTCCAGTCTAGTCAATTTTCAGGAATAAATAAATAATCTTTTGAATAGTGCGTTGGAGATATTTTGATAAGTCTTGTCGTAATTTTGAGGAGGTGACTTAATCTGAAGTAGTCGCTTGAAGGGAAAGAACTTTGACGTGAGAAACAATCGAGAGCTGCTTCCAATATATGTCATTACTCATGCCCCTTGCCGTCAAGAAGAAGATGGAATTGAATGGTATTTTCAAGGAATTGAAATGGAGTGATATGTAGAGACGATTAAGTTTCAAATAAGATATCAAGGAGCCGATACACAAAACTCTAAACACCCAAGAAGCTTGGAAAAAACATCTAGGAATATATGGGTGAAAAATAATTGAAAATGTTACGACTTAAAATGGAGAGGAGTTGTAGATGTGTCAAAGTATGATGAGACGGCAAAAAATATAGCCACGAATTACCAAACAAAGGTTCTTTGAAGAAGACGGAATCTTGAGTTTCCATTCAAAGACATGTTAGTTTTATGATTAGAAATGAAATAAGCAGAATAACAACACAAAACAAAGAACACGGCAAGATACCTTGGGAAAACCCTCCTTGAGGTAGAAAAACCCAACCACAATATATCACTTATATATTGAATAAAAAGAGCAACAAATTGCTTTAAAATTAGGCCACACACTAGGCCGAACTGATGCAAAGATTATAGCACCTCTCTAGATGCAAAAACACAAGCAATAAAGAATATCGATCTCCTTGATGCAAGTATCGCTCTGTTGTATGAAGTCGAGCTCCTCCCTGAAGTAGGCGAACTTGTCTTGATAATTAAATTGGATGCCAAATGAATGTGAGTCGCCTTGTATTTATACAATTCAATATGTCTTTTCATGAAGGGTCGGCTTCTTTCACCAATTGAGACGACTTCTCAAAATAAGACGTTTTTTTGTTAAGTTGGCCTCAAAAAAAAAAAAAAATTATTATTTTGAAGTGAGGTGTCACTTCTCCAAAGTCGGCCTCATTGAATTATTTAATATATATATTGCAAATTTAAAGGAGAAAGAAATCTCCCGCAACTACTTACATCAACACTCCCTCTTAGCTAGGGAGATATCTTTCCAGATATCCATGTCATGGAATCTCTCAACATGACACCCACAATGGCTACACCCATTTGTGAAAAAGAGTTCATCACAGAGTCACTCAACATGACGTCCACCATGGCTACTCCCATGTGTGGAAAGGAACATGTGCACAAGTGCCCATCACGGAGTCACTCAACGTGATGTCGTCATGGAGTCTCTACCTTTATGATATCGAATCAATCAAAATAGATTCTTCTCTGAAATCGAATCTCACTACTCTATCAAAAAAATTTGGTCTTATGACCATTAAATTTTGATAAAGTTAGATGACCAATCGTGAATTCCTCCTTCCAGAATGCTTAATCAAATCTGATCTGATCTTCCCAAACCCGCTCTGATACCATGTTAGTTTTATGCAGAAATGAAATAAGCAGAATAACAACACAAGAACAAAGAACATAACAAGATACCTTGGGAAAACCCTCCTTGAGGGAGAAAAACCCAGCCACAATATATCACTTATATATTGAATAAAAAGAGCAGCAAATTGCTTTACAATTTGGCCACACTAGGCCGAACTGATGCAAAGATTATAGCACCTCTCTAGATGCAAATACACAAGCAATAAAGAATATCGATCTCCTTGATGCAGTATCGATCTGTTGTATGAAGTCAAACACCTCCCTGAAGTAGGCGAACTTGTCTTGATAATTAAATTGGATGCCAAATGAATGTGAGTCGCCTTGTATTTATACAATTCAATATGTCTTTTCATGAAGGGTCAGCTTCTTTCATCAATTGAGACGGCTTCTCAAAATAAGACGTGTTTTTGTTAAATCGGCCTCAAAAAAAAAATATAAATTATTATTTTGAAGTGAGGCATCACTTCGCCAAAGTCGGCCTCATTGAATTATTTAATATATATATTGCAAATTTATAGGAGGCAGAAATCTCCTGCAACTACTTACATCAACAAGATAGATACGCGGGTGGGAAGAAAAGAATTTGAAACGGTTACAAGTCTGCAGATGAAGAAAATAAAGAGGCGAGATAGTCTATTGGAGAAAACGCATGCCACAATATGAGTTTCAAGCCAATTAAGAGTCAAGAATATTATTTCCTTCAAGATAGCAGCAAAATTCTTCAAGTTTCGATTTAATTCATTAAAGGCACGGGCGGGAAGATTTGGAATTCTCTAGTTAGCTGCGTTGAATGAATAGTTCCTTCAGAGCCATCTTTGAATACTTGTGGCCCTATACAGTGGATACGTCTTAACTTGGAATCGATGAGTAACTCCAAAATGCAATCGCCAGTTATCTTTTGAAGGACCCGCGTTCAGTGTGAAGGGTCTTGGGTTTAAATATTAAAGAAGCTGCCTGTTGGTGTGCGTTTTAATACTCACCGAACACAAAATAAAATGCCCAAAGACATTCTATCCTCTCTTGAACAAAGTCGTTACATATGCTAAGATTGCAAAGAAGATCATATAGCAACTCCAAGGTTTCTTTCGTCAGGTCATGACACGTGGATAAGATCAGTGGGCGTTGTGATATTCTGGTATCACAAAGGGACTTTAGAATTTGTTTACAAGCTAAAGACTTAGACGGTTTTATCATTGAATGCTCTTTCCATTGGGTATTTCAGATTTCCAAAAAAATGCAAAAAGATAAGGGTTTAGGAGTCTAATTTATGCCTAAGAACTGAAGAGATGGCAATGATTGGGTGAAACTGGAAATAACCACACTTTGTTTCGCCTCCTTGGGACAACTACGCAAAGTGGGTACAATCTTCAATGAAAGTGATAATAATTTTCATGTCTGAATTAATAATTGTTCAAACTGAAGTTAAGCATCCACAATTTAAGAGCTCAAGCTAACTTTAGGCATTGGATACAAATCATCTATCCAAAAAAAGTATGAGCTAGATTTCACCAATCACCACTATCAGATCTTCTATTCACTAACAAACATTCGAATGAAAATTCTAATCTAACTTTAATCTAAGTGTTGAAGGAGAATATGTAACCTTGCACACCACTTGAAAATAAAAGTGATTCAAAGCAAATCATGCATAAGAGCTTTTATTAACAGAAATGGCAAAACGCAACAATTTCATACCACTCACTTCACAAATTGAAAATGAGAGTACACAAGTTTATATAGAGTTTTAGAAATAAATGAGTGGCCCAGATTAAAATAAGCCAACGACCAAGATTAAAACAAATAAACCCTAATTAGGGTTTCCCGAATGACATTAGTAAACAATGAGTTGGCAGATAGTGAAGTGGCGCCTGGAGCTACTTTCAAGGAAATACATCCCTATCCTCTCGAGTTGTCGTGTGTTCAATGAATCTGGACACAATCGAGACAACCTCTTCCATGGTGACCTGTGGGAGCATGCCGATCCTAAACTCCAACCCATCCAAGCCTTCGACGCACCTGGCAAAGATGTCTTCCCATTCTGGCTCAATCCTCACAAAGACCTCCCGGATGGCTAAGAAGTTCGCCATTCTAACCCAGCTTTGTCTTAAGATAGGCCCCGTGATAGAAAAGAAGTTTTCTTGAACTTTATTCTTCAAACCTTCCAACTGTAAATCATTTTCTCGTATGACCTCTTTGTCTAACAGGTCGGTAGTCATGTTGAAGATTTTATTCCGGATCTCCCTAACCTGTTCCTCCACTCTGATCCCGTCAAACCTCACCCTTTCCAAGACTTCGCCTCGTGTCGTCAAAGCCCAGTACCAAGTATGAAAATCATAAGTTGCGCCTGCCGTAATGATGTCTCCATCAATCAGCTCCTGCTTTGGGACTCCCTTCAAAACTCTGAGGCACGAAATTATCCTCTCCTGAATATCCGAAAGACTATCCCAAACTTCCGCCATGGCCATCAGTCTGGAAAGCGATGAGGTAGGCTAGTCGTAGACTAATGTCAACCTTTCCAGGAATGTATCTGCTTTTGCGCCCTTAACCACTATCCACTCTTTGGCTTCCCTGGCTATGACCATGTCTTCTTCCATGTCCTTAGATGTTTCCTGTAAAGGATTTGGGAGAAGAGGAGTTGTTGTATTGTCTTGATCAAGCGGCTTGGTCAGATGCTGTATGTATTCTTTCAAGCGCTCAATCTCCTTTTGGCATTCTTTCTTGTTCGCCACTTCCTTTCCCAACCTTGCCTTGATAGTGGACACTGAGTTGTCCAAATCTTCGACTTCTTGGCCTTTTCTAGTTGGGCCAAGTCGATGGTAGTGACGGCATATTCATGTGGAGCTATATCCTCCTGCGGCTTGTCCACCGTCGGCATTGCAATCTGTACAGACCGATTGCCAGCTTCATCCCTCTGTATAGTGGAAAACTTCTTAGTCAACTTCGTGACTGAAACTTGCTCAAGTCTGGCTAAGAAATCTGCTACATCATCTTCTTCTTGTGTCTCGACTAGTGCCTTTATCTTCATTTTCTCCTTCAACCAGTCAGGGATCGTGAGTTGTTCTATGCCATCTTCCTCCTGCACATTTTCTCCGTTTGGAACATCCAAGATTCCTCTGAGGGCTGAAATCATTCCCTCTTGAAAATCATCGTTTTGGGCGCCCATCTCATCATCTGAGCCAAGTATTTTTGTGTCGGTGGGGGACGGTGGCTCATCATCATCCAGCTGAATGGGCTCCACATTCTCTCAGGAATTGGGAGAGGATTTCCAATGTTGACCAATGAATCATCTATGGTGGCCAATATCTCGTCAATGTTCCTGGACGTGGCAGAGCGTGACGGCTCTATCCTTGTTCGTTTCTGAACAGGTTCTATATCCACAACTACTTCTTTCCTTTTCCTGGAGGTAGTGGCTTCCATCAATTCTGTGCCATGGGAGGCTTCTGCATTTGAGGAGTAAGACTTCATCTTGCTCAATCTGTCATAGGTAAGTGTTACCTTCCTACGCCTCAACTCCTGAACCTGTTGGTCGACCCACCATTGAGAATATTTGACTACTGGTCTCATCAAGGTGTTCAAATCTACATGTTCGGACTCTGACCATTTTACAGTAGGTAGAGGCTAGCTCTTGTCAAAACGTGGTTGTACTTGCTCTCCATCATCTTTGAGCTAATCAGGCACTTGGCAAAGTTCAGTCGTCCTAATCAAGCTCACCGGCAGTCTGGACCATAGCCTCCGTCTGACCTCGTATTCATCCATAGCATCTGCCCAGAAGTCCTCCAACTCGACTCTATGCCTGTACTTTCTCCCGTCTACAGTCTCGATATGATGATGTGGGTCAAAGTTCCCTCTAGACTGATATGTAGCGAATGGGTACCATTGTATCTCCAACCTGGCACTCTCAGCTGCTTGTGTCGATGGACATGATTCCAGCATGTTCCCGATGAAAAAGGGGAAAGTAACTGCCGCTTTCTGTTTTGTTCTCTGGAAGCTCTAATATTCTTCCAACTGTCTTAGTACCTCAAGTAAGACCATCTTGTTGGTAGGAAAGATGGGCAATCTATAGGGATTCCCAGTGAATCCTTGGACTCTGATGTACGTGTACCTTGGGTATTGGATGAACGAGGATCCGTACTTGCCGATCAAACTCTTGGCTTCGTGAGTCAGCCTTTGGTGCATTCCTCCTTGAAGTATTCTTGTTATATACATGAGGAAAGCGCCATGTGCTCGCCTGAAATGGGCTTTCTCACTCAGCTGTAACTGTAGATAGCAGTCATAGGACTTCAACTCATTCTCTCCATTGCCAACCACGCCCTTGCAAATCAAGCCTGCATACCGGTACATCCTAGCCAGCATGTAAATGACGTAGGAACTCATGTAAAATGTCTTTGTCTCTTCCAAATTGACCAGTTGCTCATGGAGGGTGTTGCTTATCATACGAGACCAATTGAACATCTTTGCCCCTTCAGTGATATCCTCGATGAAGTAGTACATCCATGTTTCGAAAGGCGCGCCCCAAGGATTGCCAACAATTTTGTTCAGCAAGATGATGTCTTTGTAATCTTCTTTAAAGTCTATGCGCAGTAACTTCTTAGGCATCTTCTTGGCAGAAGCCCTTGGTTTTTCTAGCCATGATTTATTAATATTTGCGGCACAGAGGTCCAGTTTCTCATCATATAATTTCTTTGCATCCTCCTTGCATCTGTAGGAAGTTTTGTGATATGTCGAGATGCCGAAGGCTTCTTGTATAGCTAACTCTCCAAGGTGAGCTAGTATCCTCCCGTCAGGCGCAACAATCTACCTGTCTTGTGCATTATAATGAAGGGCACACTCTACCATTAGTTCGCCACACTCAATTGTTGGTGGGAATCCGGCAGCCTGAACAATTCCGTTCCTCATCATCCGTCTAGCAATGGGTGTTCGCAAGAATCCATCGTTCCCGTACATCCTCTTTTTAAATTCTTTGAAGTCGACGTGCCCGAGGTTGGTGTCCGTGACATTTTTTCATTTCGAATTAATCTTGGACTTCGGCTGCAGCCCCTTACTGGCGAACTTCATCTCTGCTTGTCTGGATGGTTCTCCCCAGGTGGTCATTAACCTGCAAAAACAAAAATAATTAACATTAATATAAGAACTTTCAAAATCTGGTTATTCCGGGATTTTACTCAATAAATTTATACTTTCAGCTTGTTTAAAATATGATTTTTTGTGAAAAAGCAAGCTGAAAGTGGAGAAATTTGCCAAGTGCTTGACAAATCTTGTGCCAAAATGATTGCAGAAGAATAGAAAAGAATAAAAGAGCCTAGTCGATCGATAAACCTCCGAGAGTATCTTCTGGCTGCGAATTAACTCCAACTTCTGAAAATTCAATCCAAGAGGTGCACCAACTTGCTGAGAAGTGTGACTTTCAGCCAAGAGGTAATCATGCCCTCCAGCTTAGAATTATCTCTTCTACTGAGGAAAATTAACGTTGCTCTCGATATTTCTTCTTCCAAAATTTATCTCTTGCAGATTTGAGAGAGCTAAGCTTCTTCTCAATCGAAGTTGTGAAGAATGAGTTGCTGAAACTCATTATATGGCTGAGAAGTGCGATTTTCTCAGTAATTGCTTTCTTTTGCCTTGAGTTTTTTCAATTTTAGAATTGTTTTCTTCTCTTCGTTTGGCAAGTTTCTAATCTTTTTCGAAATCCTTGAGGCAAGTTTCTAATTTCATCCAAGTGCCACCTCCATCCGAAATCTTCAAATTTTCTTTCCTTTTAAAATTTTGCCCAAGTGTTGAACACTTAAAATCGTTGGAAAATATTAAATTAATCATTAAATGTAATTTTCCAACCCATTTAATCCTTGAATCGCGGCAAAATTTAATTTCATATAAGGCAAATTAATTATTCTTCCAAGTTATTTCTCATTTTCTCCAGACATCGAATATTTTAGACGAATTTCCCTAAGTGTCGGAAAATAATTAAAAATATCCAAATATTAAATTTCCAACCCATTTAAAATATTTCCAACCCATTAAAATATTGATACTTGGCCAAATTTGTTTATCCATGGCTAAAAATTTAATTTTCCGATCATTTGATTTATTCTGTCTAGCCAAGACGTACTTCATGATTTCTCTGCCAATTTTCAACTTCTTGGGCGGACTTTAGGCTTCTCCAGACATCCATACTTACTCAAAAATTTAATTTTCTTTCTCCTTTTGGGTTGGGCGGACTTGGAGGCTTCTTTGCCACTTTATAATTTTATCCATGCCTTAGAAATTTCTTCAGGCTGAGAGGGGCAAACTTCACACTTGCCTTGCCATTCATACTTTCTTTCGTGCCTTAGAAGATTTTCTCCCTGCTGGGGAGCGAACTCCATTCTAGCTTGGTCACCTCTCTCTCTAGGCGCATTTTGATCATTGCCTTAGAAAATTTTCCTCTTCCAAAGTTGGGCGGACTTGGACCTCTCCTTGTCATGGGCGCACTTTGACTTGACTTGTCCAAGGGTGGACTTGAGCTTCTCCTTGACATGGGCAGACTTGACACTCTTCATTGCCACTTCTCTTCTATGGCAGACTTTGTGCCTTCTCTGCCAAGGGCGGACTTGGAGGCTTCCTTTCCAAGGGCGGACTTCATGTTTGGCCTGCCAGGGGCGGACTTCATGCCTTCTCAAGACATGGTGGACTTGGAGGCTTCCTTTCCAAGGGCGGACTTCATGTTTGGCCTACCAGGGGCAGACTTCATGTTTGGCTTGCCAGTGACTGCCTTTGGCTTGCCAGAGGCAAGGGCGGACTTGAGACTATGTCAGCCATTCCTTCTCATGTGCGAACTTCTCAGACTTGTCATTTTTCATCAATTTTTTACCTTTTACCTTGATTTTCCTGTTGATTTCTCTCATTCTGGAGGCGTGTTGACTTCATGATTAGTGGGACTTTCAAAATAGAAACTTTTCCCAAAATAGGAACTTTCTAAAAATACTAAAAAAGCAAAAAGCATCCCTAAAAAATAGGAAGTGTCAGAAATGACCGAAAGCACAGGCGATCCTCGTCTTCCAGACCTTCCAAGCACTTCCATGACGTTTAGGCACATAAATGGGTTCAAAATCTCAACTTGGCCGGAGTGACTCTCAAAACTCAAATTTTGAACTCACGAAATTGCAACACAGAGGGCGAAACTAAAAACTTGGGGTCCCCATTGCGATGTGTGAAATAGGTCACAACACTGCCTTAAATTTATTGGAGAAAACATGGAAAATTCAGAAAACAAATAAGAACAGTTTGGAAAGCAAAATCGTAGCCGGTCAAGGGAAGTTAAAGTAATTCAATAATTTTCAGTATTCTTTGATATTGCCGCTTCAGTCCTTAGTCCACACTCTTAATAGAGGACTTAATATCTTTGGAGCCGCACCTGTATGGGAGAGTCTTTGGGAGACGTTTCCTCCTGGAACCAAGAATGTATTCTTAATGAGTTGGACCAGCGAGGGAAATTGTGAAGACTGTTGAATGAAGCTCTGGTTTAAGTAACAGGTCAGAAATTTATCTGTTGTATATTCAAAAAAATAATAATTTAATGTATTACAGTTGCAGTTGTGGGATGAAAGTGTTCTGAGATGAGTATGATTGGTATACTTTGTATAACTATTTAAAGTGTTCTGATATATGTGTTATCATGTACTTAAGTATTATTCAATCTTTGTGATGAGAACACAATTAATAATATAAGGGAATCAGTTCTGAGGCAAACTCAGAACAACATTTTCAGTGAGCTATTTGAGGAAATGCCTGAACCTAAAACTGGAGAAATTGAAAAAATTATATGCAGTTAGGGGTTGATCATTACATATTTATTATCATTATTTTAATTGCAATTCTTTTAGTCACGTTTGCTGCCTTACTAAACACTGCTGCCTATTGCTGTCTTCTTAATACCTCAATTGCTACCTATTAAGTCTGATCACTGCCTTTGTGAACACAAATTCTTAAGCGGTTCTTTCTCATTAAAAGATCACTGCTTGTATCCCATCGATTGTCTTATATGTATGCTGGTAATCATTGTTGTTTACATTAGCATATTACATGTTTCCTTTTTTTAATATATATTTATTTATATATTAGCTTTGTATATATATTTTTAATGCTTATAGTATTATATTGTAATAATTAATATTATATTGTTAATATTTACATATTCATATGGTTATTTATTTTTTTTATTTATTTGCATTTCAATGCTTGGTTTTTTTTCTTATACTTTTAGTGTTGTCATTCCAGGGGTTATGACAGGAAATGATAGACCACCCTTTTCTATTAGGAAGGAAGAGCCATCTCCTCTTGGGGAAACACAATTGACTTTTGGTCAACCTTGTCATGGTTCATGTAATGTCCGCTATCCTAATTTTCCCTAGACTTCATTTATTGATCACCAAATTCCACAAATTCGGGGTCGGTTTTTCACCTTGTCAATGAATAGCTCCTTGATGATGTAGTCCGGAATTGAAACCTGCATTCAACCCATGAACAACATTCCCAAATATGCATATATACATTTGTTAGAATTAGCCAATGGCAGCACATTTATAGATTATCAATAATGCAACCTATTGTGAACTAGGAGTAACATGGTGGGTCCACCTGAAAGATACCCTCTCAAATTTTTTTGATTTTCAATAGCAATTACAATGTAGCCAAGCACCCGTTAGGGTTAGCTTTAAACCAAAACGATGCGGAAAAGAACTCTAACCAAGAATGCGCCTTAAAACCACATAAGTTGGAGGGGCGGGCATATGGTCAGAGGATCCCTAGGATCTACTGAATCGATAATTGAACTGATTACAACTGAAAATGAGAGGAATTAAACTCAACACCAAGAATGTGCACACAAGATCCTTTAGAAGGCGAGGTGCTAACATATGGTGGAGTGCTAATTACAAAACTGGAAGAACATAGGCGGATAACCAGCCATGAGAGAATTTCCGCTCTTCCACGAAAGCAGTGGGGGAAAAGAAATTACAATTAAACACTTCGTCTGTTGCGGCAGGCATCCACTCTTGAGTGGGGATTCTCCACTTTTTCAGTGGGTACAATGAGAGATACATAATTTATTCTCCACACTGGTGGTAAACCATCCAGGGGTAATTAATGTTGGCTTTAGAGAATTACAAGTAAATGCAGTAATAACATATGGTTGGATTAGTACTACTAATGCACAACCTTACAAACAGAATAATCTGTAGTTTACTAGTATTACAAAGATAGAACAAGCCAATATGTAAAGAATGATTCTCTCTAATTATAAAGCTCTCAAATACTGAAATAGAAGCCAAAATCTGATCTTTTGAAGTCTGATAATTAAAACCAGCGAACTGAAACTGTAAATCAGCAACCTGTAAATCAATGAAATGCTTATAACTTTATCAATTTACCTCCGAATTGAGTGAAATCAAATGCAATGAACCTTTGGAGGATAGGCGCCCATGTTCTGATGAAAAAACAGCTTCAAAAAGAAAGTATTAATTTACTTGCACACTTCCCAATGCTCCCAGAATGGTACGGCCCTTGGCAAGGGCGATTTTGCAAGAGTAAATCACACACTCCAAAATAAAATCTGAAAATTGCTAGGAAGGGTCGCCCTGACCTTAGCAATGATATTATTGAATGCCCATAACAAAAATAAAATCATACAAGAAGCTGTGAATAGAATCGACTTTCAGCTATGTAGAAATCAGCAACTTGAAATCTGGAAAAACACACCAAAATTCACCACTTTGAAGCTCTATCTGCTAGTCTGATTTGAGAAGCAACTTGGAACCAATTACGTGTTATCTTTCAAACACGAAATTGGATTGATATGAGGAGGTCAGCATTCCTCGAAGTGCAAAATGAGTAGTCATTTCGACAGCATATGTTTAGCATAAAACATGAGATAACCAAATGCTGGAGCAAACTCTGCTTTTAAAGAAAAGGATGTGACTTTAAAAATTCTGTAACTCCCAAAGAAGGAGGGACGCCCCTTTCACCAATTATGAAATATCAATATTTAAAAAAACACTTTATTTCCTCCTTATGGCATCCCACATACAAGGCATTAAACTTTATTAAAAAACAAATGATACTCCTTCATGAAGCGCCCACCCTCAAGGACCACTTTTCAAAGCAACTTAAGGTGATGCACTAGGCCAAGGGGTCAACTGAAAATTAGAACATTAATGTCTTATATTCAAAATCTCATCAAATAATGTTTTTAAGCCAGAACTGAGAAACACCTTATTGCTCCAACTGAAGAGCTGATAATTGAGATACTGCCAAAAATAGAATTTACTATAAATAGTAAATTTCGAGAAATACCACAAAACCTCCAACAAAGGAAACCCTAATTTCACCTCAACGAGCCTACGAGCCTCCGGAATAGGCTGATGAGCAACTGAACTGATCACTGATGAGAAGGGGACATTACACCACCCGAAGCCATATGCCAAGCCTAAGAGGTTGTATACCACAACTCTCCCCCTTGGCGACTTGTACCTACTTTCCCCATCCATGTCAAAACCTCAAAAGACACTTGCCCAATTGTGGGAATGGGCAGAGATCTTACGCGGGCTTTGGCACTTACCACTCCTCGGGCCCATCCTCACCATGGGATCAGGCGAAGACCTTGAGCGGGATTTGACACTTACCACTCCTCAAGCCCATCCTCACCATGGGATCGAGCAGAGATCTTGAGTGGAATCCATTAGGCTCTCACCACTTCCTCAAGCCCTTCCCACAAAGTGGGTTTCCATTCAATTAACATAATGCAGTTTGATTCACATTCATTGATACTAATATGCATATAGAGGTAAACTATCACTATTAGTAATTATACATCTATTGTTTCCTAATTATACTAAATCAATTTTATATATGTATGCAGACAGCTACGATCAGATTGTGCAAAACCAAATCTCTATATATGTTAACCAAACAGCAATTAGCAGAGTTTTCAAACATAGATTGATATATAGCACTCACAGAATCAAATCGATACATAGTTAATAATGCATGTAGAATTAGTCGATACTCATGAAGAAAGGCAAATAACAAATTTACACCTGATTATGTAAGACGACCTGGTAATAGTCAGCGGTGCTGATAATCCTATAGCTTCCCCTCGTTGGTATATCCTTCTTTTATTTCCTTGTTCAATGATCCCCTTTTTGTCTGGAATGATCCTCTTTTTATATCGTGGTGGGATGGGAGAGACACGTCCTTTCAGATTGTTTGTTTGCTTAATAGACATGGATTTTGTTGTTAATGTTTAGTTAAGAATAATTAATCTTTATTAATGTCATTTGTTATGGTATCGCTGCTCCCTTCTAATGCCCGTCTTAGTTTCCTTGTATTGGGCTAAGGTAAATTAATCATCCTTTTTCCTTGATCGCATCCTTTATACCTGTAATCTTCCTGTTCGATCATTGCTAAAGGAATGTTTGTTTTAAGTGTTAATTTTTCTCGAGCACTCAACGATCTTGGTCTATATTTGCAAGGGGCATGACAGTTCAAGAAAATGGGACATCAGTTTGAAAACATATATTTTCCTAATTTCCTCTAAAAACGTAAGGGGACAATGCAAGACAATCCTTCAGTTCCAAACTAGCAAGGGTTAGTTGTTAGTTACTCGTATTATTTTTGTGCAACAATGGTAGGATTTTCCCTAGGTTGGATGATGGATGCATTGTATTGCATTTTAGCTTTTTTAATCGTAAGTGTTGCTCTGATTTGAAAAGGAAATCCATGTAGAGAATTCATACTAGTGGTAATTAGAATTTGTGTGGCATATAGGAGGCTTCTTGATGCAACCAAACAAACATTTAACAAAATTTTGCCATTATAAATTAAAAAAATCTAGAAATTGAAAATTGCTTTCAAACCAAACTATTCTATTATCCATCTCTGCTTCTCCAATAAAAGAGATCGCCCTTATATCTAAAAAAGAGAAAAAAACAAAAAACCCAAAAATTACCGTTTATGGTAGTTTTTGACAATTGTCATAATTTGCGATTTATGGTAATTCGGAATTTTGTATGCCTATCCCTTTGAGCTCAGATTTTTCCAAATATCTTCCTAAAACTATGGTCACACTAAATGTCAACTTACAATTCAAATTGGAAACGTGAGTTCCAAATTATTAAAAAACAAAACTTTCTAAAAACCCGAAAAAAAAGCAATAAAAGCTGATTTTGAGGGCCCGAATGAAAGATTTTGGCCTCAAAAAAAGTGTCTAAACGGCCACCAATTCAGTCAGCAATCCAAACAACTCCTCATAACGCATCTCCATGTAAAATTTGAGCCCAAACGGACTTTCAAGTCAAAAGTAACGACTCCTAGAAGCCCCTGCATCATTCTCCCCTGGTTGAAAGGAACGCAACTCCTGCAAGTTATTGTCTGCAAACTCAGGCCACTTATCTGGATTCACTTTCTTCAATTCTTGTTTTTTGATCCAAGTGTTATCTACTAGTGTCAATCCTTCCCACTATACGAGATATTTATTATATTAACCTTGCTGAGTGTAGGTAGTTTTCTTGTCCAAAATCTGTGCAACCTTTTCCTTTTGCTTATGTGGGATTTGGTGTTGCCAATCCACTTTTGTCCACTATCCTCGTCATGATCCTCTCCATGGAAGGCATATAAATCAGAAATATTAAACACAAGAGAAATATCTAATTTTCTGGTAAACTTACCTCATAGGCACTATCATTGATCTTCTTTGTAATTTTGCAAGGACCAATTTTCTTGTACTTCAATTGTGGTATGTTCTTGAAGGAAATCTCTCTCTTCTCAAATATACCATCACTAAATCACCTTCATTGAATACTTAATGTCGCCTACTAACATCTACTATAGTTTTGTACCTCTCATTACTTTCCTACAACTTTTATCTCACATCTTTCTACAACTATTGAAGTCGTTTTGCAAATCCTTCCCCATCATCATTGATTCTATCTCTCATTGGTATCTGCACCAAATCTAAAACACACTTAGGATTCCTGCCATACACAATTTGGAATGGTGATTTACCTATCAATCGGTTTACTGAACTATTGTAGGCAAATTTTGCCTAGGGCAATGCCGAGTCCCATTGTTTGGGCTTCTCTCCAACAATGCACCTTAACAAGTTTCCCAAACTCTGATTGACTACCTCTATTTACCCATCTGTTTGAGGGTGATAAACAATGCTAAACTGTAACTTGGTCCCCATCTTCTTCCATAAAGCCCTCCAAAAATGACTAAAAAATTTGGTACCCCTATCAAGCGTAATAGTCTTTGGAACACCATGCAATCTAACAACTTTTGAAAAAAACAGTTATGCTACCCTCGTTGCGTCATTAATCTTCTTGCAAGCAATGAAATGAACCATCTTAGAAAACTTATCAACAACCACAAAAATGGAATCATTACCTCGTGTGTTTGGTAGCCCCAACACAAAGTCCATGCTCAAATTTTTCCATGGTTTTGTGGGTACAAGTAATGGCATATACAACCCTATATTTGAATGTCCTTTAGCCACTTGACAGATTCTACACCTTGTCACATACTTAGTTATGTCCCTTTTCATATTTGGCCGGTATTATTTGTCTTCTACCAAGGCTATTGTCTTGTCCTTTCCAAAATGTTCAACCAACCCACTACTATGAAGTTCTCTAAAAATATTTTCTCATAGAGCCAACTGGAATACATAGTTTTTTTCCTTCAAAGAGGTAACCATCCTACATTAAATATTCACCCCTAATGTGATCCATGTTACCAACTACTAGAGCTTTCAGTTGTTCCACAATCTCCCAAAAATCACCATCGAATTCATATAAATCTTTGATTGCATCAAAACCAATTACTTCAATTTCCATTGTGGTCAAAAGTACAGCACGCTTACTCAAAGCATCTACAACCTAGTTTTGTTTCTCTGACTTATGCTTCAAAACAAAGGTGTAGCCCTATAAGAAGGAGACCCATTCGGCATCCCTACTATTCAATTTTTTTTGTGTGTTAAAGTTATCTCAATACAATATGGTCTATAAACAACACAAACTCCTTGGGAACTAGATAATGCATCCAATGTCTCAAGGCTTGAAGAATTGCATAAAATTCTACATCATAAGTAGAAAAATTCTCTCACCTCATTCAACTTTTCACTAAAGAAGGCTATAGGTTTACCTGTTTGGCTAAGTACAGCTCTTATTCCCACATGGGAGGCACATTCCACTTCAAATATCTTATCAGTATTTGGTAGTGCTAATATAGGAGCTTTTGTTACCTTCTTGAGGTACTTGAAACTCTCCTTGGCTTCCTTAGTCCACACAAATTCCCTTCCTTTGGTGCAATCTGTTATAGGTGCTACAATACTATTGAAATTTCGAATGAACTTTCGATAGAAAGTGGCCAACCCATGAAAACTTCTTACCTCTGATATGCTGCTCAAACTAGGCCCTAACCTTTTCTACATCCATTCTGACACCATTTGCAGAAATGACAACCTAAAAAAACCAAACTATCCTATATGAACCTGCACTTCTTCAAATTTGCATAGAGTTTCTCCTTCCTCAACATACCAAAGATGATAATCAAGTGTTGTAGGTGCTCTTCTTTTCTTTTACTAAAAACCAAAATATCATCAAAGTAAACTAATACAAACTTACCAATGTAAGATCGTAGTATAGTATTCATTAGCCTCATAAAAGTACTAGGTGCATTAGATAGCCCGAGTGGCATAACCATCCACTCATAAACCATCTCTAGTTTTGAAGGTTGTCTTCCACTCATCCCCTTCTTGGATCAGGATCTGGTGATAACCACTTCGTAGGTCGATCTTGCTGAAATATTTGGCACATGCAAGCACATCCATCATGTCATCTATACGAGGTATAGGAAACCGATACTTATGGTAATCTTATTAATTTCTCTGCTATATGTGCACATCCTCCATGTGCCATCCTTCTTTGGGGTTAATAATGTAGGTACAACACATTGGCTCATGTTCTCTCTGAACACACCTTTCCTTAGAACTTTTGTCGCTTGTTTATTCAGCTTTGCATGTTGTGCTGGATTCATTCTATAAGTTGCTTGATTAGGTAGAGTTGCTCCTAGAATCAGATCAATATGATGTTGAATATCTCTCTTTGGTGGTAGACCATCAGGTAATTCTTCTTGCACAACATCAACAAACTCTCCCAATACTTTTGTTGCTTTTGTTGGTATTGACATGTCTTCCTCTTCTCCCCTTTGCACTACTAATGCATAACAGCACCCTTTTACCTTCATTTCTTTGACAAGTTCTCTTTCAAATAGCATGGTCTCACCTGTTCCTTCATCCTTAAGGGTTAACAAAATTACTTTAGAGCCATCCTTCCAAAAGGTGTATGTGTTTTTCTCTCCATGCATAAATTTCCTATCATACTGCCATGGCCTTCCCAGCAATACATGGCATGCATCCATTGGAATGACATCACACCATATTTCATCCTTATAGATCTTTCCTATGCTAAACTTAATTAAACATATTTTTTCAACAATGACTTCATTTCCTTTTTTAAACCATGCAATATAGTAGCGATGGGGATGTTTTTCATAGTGTAAGTTCAATTTTTCTACCATTTCCTTAGAAACCATATTCTCACAACTATCTCCATCAATGATAACTTGACATACCTTTCCACCGGAAGTGCATCCAATTCGGAAGATATTGGTTCTAAGCCATGAACCATCAAAACTTTTAGCGTGTGCTTTCTCCTTCTTTGGAATTACCATCACTCTTCTCATCATGAGACTTTCTCCCACATCTAGTGAAACCTCTAGTTCTACCCCTCCTTCATTCTCAGCTTGAACCAGGTTCACCCTAGATTGTACTTCTTGATTTCTTTCTTGCATGTTATAATTTGAACATTCAAATGCTTTGTGACCCTCTTCTCCACATCTAAAACAAATGAAAGGCCTTCTTTAGTTTTCCCATCCTCTACCACCACCATAACCTCTACCTCTCTAAAATCCCCTTCCTCTTTCTTGATTTTGAGGATCTTGCCGAGTGTCTACTTATTTTTCCATTCCCTAGGATGACTTTCCCCTGCCATAATTTAAACTTCCCCGAAATGGGGATGATGTACCCCTTCTTCCTCTATTCCTTTGACGATATTGTCTGCTTTGTTTTTCTTCTACCTTTAGAGCCAACTGGTATGCCTCTTCCGTACTGCTAACCTAATGCATGCTCAATTCATCCTGAATAGAATATTTCAAGCCATTTACATATCTAGCAGCCATTTGTTCATCGGTTTCTTGATGCTCTACACGAATAGACAGCTTGTAAAACTCATTTGTATAATCTTGCACAGAAGATAAATTTTGCTTTAAATTTTGAAATCTGCAAAAAAAGAGTTTGTGCATAGTCTATGGGAAAAAAGAAATCTCTCAACTTCTTCTCCATTTTGTTCCAAGTCTTGATCTTATCCTTTCCTTTCCTGGTTCATTCCTTCTAGAAATGATCCTGCCATATCATTGCATGACCCTTTAACTCAATGCATGCAAATTTCACTTTCTTTTCCTCTATAATGGACTTCCATTCAAAAATATTCCCCATATCGTTCAGCCAATCTATTAGCTCCTCTGGTTTAAGACTACCTGCATATTCTGAAACTTCAATCTTGATCCCTACATTTTTTCCTTCTAAGGCCCTATGCATCCTCTCTTCAGAACACATGTGCTCTAATTGTTCTTCTTCAAGCTCTACATACTAATTTGCACCTCCTTGGCCTATCTCTTCATTGGATTCACCTCCTCCTTTTCCCATTCTCTGATTTGCCATTAGGTTTGTAAGTTTTGTTACTTGCCTTTGCAGGTTCTGCATATCTCTATGCATCTGGGCAAGACCTCCTCTTCCTCTTCCTCTCCAAGCCATCTTCATGCTCTAATACCAGAAATCCAAACAAACATTTAACAAAATTTTGCCATTATAGATAAAAGAAATCCAAAAATTGAAAATTGATTTCAAATCAAACTGTTCTATTATCCATCTTTGCTTCTACAATGAAAGAGATCGCCCTTATATCTAAAAAAGTGAAAAAAAAACAAAAAGCCCAAAAATTACCACTTTTGGCAGTTTTTGAGTTCATATTTTTCCAAATATTTTCCTAACACTATGGTGACACTAAATGCCAACTTACAATTCAAATTGGAAACATGAGTTCCAAATTATTAAAAACAACAACTTTCTAAAAACCCGAAAAAAATAGCAAAAACTGATTTTGAGGGCTCAGATGAAAGATTTTGACCCCAAAAAAGTGTCAAAATGGCCACCAACCAAGCTGAGCCCAGCCAACAATCCAAACAACTCCTCATAACGCATCTCCCTGTAAAATTTGAGCCCAAACGGACTTCCGAGTCAAAAGTTATGACTCTCGAAAGCCCCTGCATCACTGCTCTACACAAGAAGAGACATAAAAAGAAAAACATTTATAAAGTGAATTATCAAAATGCAAGAAAACACTTTAGAAAATCAAAAAGAAAACATAGATATCCCCACTGCAATACCACTTCAAATGGAAAATGACTTCAGCCCCATGATGGAAATTAGGAAACAGCAGGCATACCAACTAGAGGCCAAAAAAATGTCAAGGGATAAAAAATGGGAGGAGAGAATAGAGTCAAAGGCCCAAGGATGTCACAGCCATCTTTCTCAAAGCTCTCACAAAGTGACACAATTTCAACAATAATTTTCATTCTACAAATATAACCGAAATCAAGTTACTTGTCCAAAATGCCTTCATAGAAATTCAATTTGTTTGATCATTTATGAATATACAAGAGCTTTCATTCAATTTGTCGATGAACTATGTTAATTGCTGAGGTTCCCTTATTTCACATCATATGTTTTAGGTCCTAAAAGCACTTTAAGGTAGCATGTGTATTACAACATATGTTGCAAACAAGGAATTTCAAGCAATCATGATTAATAGAAAAAACATGTATCCTTACATTGCCTGGCTCTACCACATATCATGGGAGAAATATCAAATATAGCAGGCTGCAGCCAGGCAATTACCATCTTAATAGTTGTAACCCCAAAAATGATGTATTTAACTCACTAATAAATAAGGTGTATGGTTTAAAATGTAGCATTTTCATTGGAACAATAGCTACCAACTCAAAATCTAAGTTGCACCGTTCCATGTCAATGCTATAGAGTGCTATCCTCCCGTTGGCAAATCTCAATCATTTGAAATGGCATAGAGAAATCATTATTGACATTCAATTAAATGTGCAAAAGTGTGTCCATATGGTTTGCTTACACTCAATTGATTAAATTACGTTGTATTCTCAAGGATATCACCCCACCTCATTTGAGTTTAATTTAATCCAAACAAGAAAGAAACATAAGAGACAAAAAAAACAAAAAAATTAACCTGGATTATTCGTTTCCACTGACATCTCTGCTTCAGAATTCCAAGGGCTTTAGTAAGAACAATCAAGGGGAACTCTTCCTCCCAAGCTACCCATTGGTCCAATGCCCCATAAACTGAACACTTATCATTTGAAAGTTTCATAACCTATCCAACATCAACATAATGAGCATTGAGTACAAACAAGATTTGCTAGTAAAAAATATCCATACAATCAACTATAAATATAGTTAATTAAACACACATTTTTATTTAAATAGAAAAAGTTTCTAGAGAAATTGACTTGAGGATGGAAAAAATGCAGGCCATTCAAATAGATGAAAGTGACTCATTAGAAAAGAAATATGACATTATGAACAATTCTATGATGAAAAATAATCTTATTAGTCACTTGACACTTCTATCAACCCAGATTTAAAAAATTAAAAATTATAAAAATTAGACAAAGATGATTGCAGAACACTCTTCTTCAGAATTTAACAAGTACCAATTTGAAAACTTAGTCATCTGACTGGCCAGCAAAAAGGAAAAAATTGTTGTTGTATATTATAATCTCTTGTAATCCCACCATTCAGGCTCCTAGATCACCAATTGTGGGTGTTGCTAGGACATTACGGGTTCCACTACTTCTTTCAAGTGCCAACATGTGTTCCTTTGGATGAATTATAGACTATAGTGGACCTAATCAAGTAAAATAATTATGTACCTTGGGATGTATAGTTTTATAGGGCATGCCTTATGGTGCAATATATTCAACGAAGACCTGCTTTTGTATAATAGGAGGCCAACATGAAATAAATAACCAAGAATAAAGCATTCACAAGTGTAAAAATAGATGGGGATATCGCCCTACCTATTATCCATTATTTGTGTGCTAAAGTTCATATTGGTTAAGGAGTTGCATATATTTTGATTTGAGGATAACATAACTTGTTCAAATAAAAGTTACATAAAAGAGCATAATCCATCTTTCCAATTTGTTTGTTACATGTTTTACTGTTTCCTTTTAGATCTGCTAGACTGCATGCCTTTTAACTTCTCTCAGACACTATTCAGAAAAGCTCCCACACAGACTGCCGGACTTACATAAATCCTCCTCTAACAAGTGTTGGATTTTGTTCATCAATGGTAAAATATTATGCAAGGTTGTTACAGAACTTCAAAGTTGTTCAAGTTGTTAATTGCTTTTGCTTGGATCTATAAGAAAGATTTGGACCACTTGAGTGCCTATCAAGGCCAGATTTTCACATTAGGAAACTTCTGATGCATAGAACCTTTTGTGTTGGATCTGGTACTTTATTGCAAAAATAAACCAACAATATGGGAAAAATAAAATAGAAGAGATATTGCAAACTTCATTTATTCTATATACTTAATTACAAGAAGTTTAGGGTACTGGGGTTCAATTAATATAGAGTTGAGCACCAAGTAGACTAAGTAGATTATATCGATAAACAAATTTAATCAAATTAATTATGACTTTGGAAATGTATAATCAAAGTTGGAGATGCACCTTAAAAGATATACCCAGACTCATATTTATGTACGGTAATACCAGAGTCACCAGGAACTCCAATGCAAGGATGAGCATCACAAGCCAGTCCATGTACCAGTACTTGTACCCCCACATCTCAAGTGACTGTGAGTTACACTCATTTCAAGTAATGGAATCATCACTTTATATTTTAGCGTTATCTATTATTGTTATTTTCTTTCATAGTTATTGATCATTGCTGTTATAGACTGTTATAAATCTATAGTTACATTACTTATATGCACAGCTGATTGGAAAACCATAGTGCACTGAATTTATGTTATCATCAATGAACCAACATGGCAAAATAGGAAATTTTATCATTTTTCGTGGACAGCAGTTTCAAGTGCAAGTAATAATGCACTGCAAAGTAAGAGGCAAAGAACCTAGCAGAAAGTATGTGACAAAAGAAGATCCGCTTGCTTGTAGAAGGAAACCCACCTAGCTGATATTTATATCAGCCATGTCCTTGTTTCAGAAACAAAGGTAGATATACTAGATACACTATCTACATGGATAAGATACCCTGAGTGTCACAAGGAGAACGCAAAGGTGAGGTAGAAAGGACATTAATTGCCAAGAAGGATTCCAAAATAATAGTCTATATCCACCAAAACAAGCAGCAAAGAACACTTGGATAATACATTACCACAAAAGCAGTTGAGCTCAATACAAGAGCTTCAAAAAGGTAAAGAATCATAATCAGAAAATATTGTAAAAGTCAGCAATTATTTGAAGAATATATTATATAATGTAATGTGCTTGCTCAAAAATAAGACTAAACCAGTAATATGCTTGCTCAGAAACAAAGACAAACACCCTTCAGAACAGAATTCAAACAACCAAATATTGAAATGTAGTTGCCTGTACTGATCACAGATAAACAGATTTCAAATGTAATAATCAGTCAACATAAACTGTGCTTGATTACAGACTCAGACCAATTAATATGAAACCTGGGAAATTGATTCAAACTGGAAACGTCTATTGCAGCAATGATTACAACCAGAAAAAGGATATACGAACTCTCAGAACCAGTCATAAAGCAACTGATGTTTATTTGCGATGACGATAGCGGATATATGTATAATGGCAGAGTATTGTAATAGCGCAGAGATATAATGAGATCATGTGCAGACTCCAATCTGCATAAGATGCCAATCGCCCAGGAGTATGCTGTTGTCCCCTTGCACACAAGCGTTGGTAGTGAATGTGGCCAGAGCTTTGCTCAGCCACCAATCGCCAATCGCAACCTCTGTCCCAAATGTTCCCGTCCTCCCTTTTGCACTGTAACTAGCGCCACTCCCAAAGGGAAGTTCGCCACCCTCCAATCTCCCTGACAATGCAGAAATCAGATCAACAGAATGACTTGCAAATTGAATGACAAAAATCACGAACAGCAGACTGAGGGTTTCGTCCCAACCTGATGTGGACCTGCAGGGGGCTTCATCCCTTTAGATCTCCATGACGTCTTTGTCCAGATTCGTGATACCTAAACCAAATGAAAAGAGCTGATATATATATGCATTCACACGCCTTCCTAAAGGAGGTTGGCCACAATAAATTTAAATGTTATTAATTTATTAATAATTCAAATTTAATATTATTATTACGAATATTATATTTAGGTTGGCCCTAAAAATTATTTAATAATTTTATTTATTTATTTATTTTAAATATTAGGCTGGCCGACCCAGCCTAAAATCGGGGACATCAAATATAAACAATTGTTTTTAAGATTTTTTTTGCTGCCTTCCTAAAGGTACCTAGGATTAAAGGACCCTAGACTCCAAATAGTTGTTGGAGAAACGCCAACTCCCAGTTGGTGCTAACTATCCTAACTAGAAATGTGAATTTCAAACATCAAATTTAGGCATATACATTTTCTCCAGCAGGGAAATCTCTATTCTTCATCTCCAAGCATCTACCCTTTGCCAAAAAAACTAGTAGCTTGCATCACTTATCCATCACACACTTTCTTATTTTATCATTCCCCTCTATCTAATTCAATCATGAATTACTATTGAGTACATGTAAAGATAACTTTTTGTGCACATAAGTCTTTTCTCTTGAGCTTTACAATTTTTGAAGTTACCAGTTCAGATACAGCAGCAAAAATATTTTGGTGCATGGGTTTTTTCTCAATACGTCCATATTAAAAAAACATAAATATCATAAATATATGCATATTTTAGCATAAAAACACAAATAACCACATAAGATACATTTAATAAACAAAATAACAAATATCATATGTACCTAATATTAAAAGCTTGAACCACTTAGTTTAGACCCCATGGAAAGCATAAAATTTTAAAATAAAACTCATAATACTAATGCATTTGGCACTATATTAAATAATAGTGAATTATAGTGATTCTTATTTAATTATATTTTTTAAATGACAAATACTAATGCCTGTGTTGTAGGGTTCGTACCCACAGGCCTCGAACCCAGTCCGGGTACGAACCTGGTACGGGTTTGCCTGTGGGTACGCGCTGGGTACGCACAGGGCTGGGCGCGCACCCTATGCGTACCCAGTGCGAACCCAGCCAAATGGTTCGTGGACCCGGGAGTACCAGCCGCGTACCCGGACTTACCTGGGAGAACCCAAGGCCCAGTACTTAAAACGTGGGCCCAAACTTAAATAAAATACAATTTTATTATTATTATTTTGTCTCCTAACCCTAAAACGGCCCAATATGAGGCCTTTCGACACTAAAACATTTCATTTTTACCTCTCATTTTGCTCTCACCATATTTTATCTCCATCTTGGTATTTTGAAGGGAGGTGATTGTATTCGAAGGAGATTGATTGTGGAGTGCCAAATAGCTTCCACAAAGGAGATTTAAGTGTTTAAGGTATGCATTTAAACCCTATTCTTTAGTCTTTTGATGAATTTTTTCAAGTTTTTGATGGATTTTTTCAAGTTTGTGAAGAAATTTTTCAAGTATGTTTTTTTTTTTCATTTTTTTTATAGATTACAACAATGGCCAATAGTCTAAGTTCAGTGGGTGGGGAGGGAAGTCAAAAATTTAAAATTGATAAAGCATCTCCTTTATGGAGACATACCACAAGAATTTCACAAATTCCTGGAGGTGGGGGGTTTGTTTGGAAATGTAATTTTTGCAATGCACAATATAATAGCTCCTATTACCGAGTGAAACTTCATTTTATGGGCCCTAGTGGTAAAGGGATTAATATGTGTGAGGGCCCAAATAAGAAGGGGTTGTCTGCTATACAAATAGCTGGATTTATAAAAGAACAAGAAGATGCTGACAAATTGGTTGCAATAGGAAAACAAAGTGGTTATTCTTCCGGAAAGAAAAAAACACCAACATTACCCTCTCAAATAGTTAGGGCCTCTAGACATCCCTTCTTGTCTATGCCCTCTACGGAAGAGGAAGATGAAGATGAACAACAAATCAGCACCCGCAAGAGAGGTCCATTGGAGAGAGCATTTAAAATGGAGGCAAGAGATATTGCTGAAGAAAAAATTGCCCGTTGCCTCTATGCCAATGGTCTTCCATTCAACTTCGTGAGATCACCATATTGGCGGGACATGGTGTCAGCAATAAATAGTGCACCTCCTGGTTTCACAAGTCCTGGGTATGAAAAGGTGCATACCACCTTATTGCAAAAAGAGAAGAAATCTTTAGAGGCCCAACTAAAGCCAATTAGAGATTCTTGGATTGAAACAGGTGTATCTATTGTTTCCGATGAATGGAAAGATTGCAAAAACCATCCATTGATCAATGTTATTGTAGTGTCCCCCAAGGGGGCAATGTTTTTGAGGGCGGTTGACTGTGAAGGGGAAGTGAAAGATGCAGAGTTCATTTCCAGGATTCTCATTGACTCCATAGAGATGGTGGGTAATGAAAATGTTGTCCAAGTAATTACGGACAATGCAAAAGTTTGCAGGGCTGCAGGTGCTTTGGTAGAGGCTAGATATGAGCACATCTTTTGGACACCTTGCACCGTACACTCCCTCAATTTGGTGATGCAAGCAATTGGAAACCAAATAGAGTAGGTGAAAGAAATATACCAGGAAGCCGAGAAGATCCAGATGTTTGTGACAAACCACCATATGTCACAAGCAATTTTCAGAAATTTTTCAAGATTGGAATTGTTGAAGGTAAATTTAATTTATTTAGTTTCATTTATGTCATGTTTTACATAATTGAATAAAATATTTTTTTTACTTATTTAGTAATTTACATATTTTAAATGTGTTATTAACTTACTATTAACATGTTCTTAGGTTGCTGAGACCCGATTTGCATCTCACAAAATTGTTCTGAGACGACTTGTGAAGGTGAAAGAGGCATTGAGTCAAATGGTTATTAGCAACCAATGGGGTATATGGAAGCAATCAAATTCAGAGAGGGCCCAAAAGGTCAAGGCATTGATCTTGGATGACAATTGGTGGGATCGTGTGAATTATGTATTGGAGTTCACCGAACCTATCATGTCTATGCTTTGGTTTGCTGATACAAATGAACCATGCTTGGCGGATGTCTATGATAGCATGGACACAATGTTGGAGAAAATAAAAATTGAAATACAAAAGAGAGAGAATGATCATAAAGACACCCTTTACAAAAGGGTGGAAGCAATCGTTCTTCATCGTTGGAACAAGATGACAACACCATTGCAACTCCTTGCATATGCCCTATCTCCAAGGTACTATACCAGAGAAGTACTTTCATATAGAGATCTTGAAGTTGCTAGAGGGTATAAGAGGGCATTTAATAGACTCTTCACTAATCCAGAAGTGGAGACAGGTGTTATGAAAGAATTTGGAATGTTTATCTCAGGAAAAAATCTTACCCCTTTTGTTGTCAAAGACCAATACAAAATGGATGCTATTACATGGTGGTACCTCCATGGTCAAGATTATATGTACCTCCAACCTCTTGCAATCAAAATCCTCTCACAAGTAAGTTTTTTTTTTTTTTGCCACTTGTATTGTAGAATTTAACACTTAACATTCTTGAATTTATCTTGCATTTTTTATTGTTTATTTTGTTGGTTTTCTCTCTAGGTTGCAAGCTCTTCTGCTGCTGAACGGAATTGGAGTACATACTCCTTTATCCACTCAGTGAAGCATAACCAATTGGCTGCAAAAAGAGCTGAAGACTTGGTGTATATTCATTCCAATTTGCGTCTTCTGTCACATAAGGAACCTCAATACAAGCAGGGGGCAGCAAAGCTTTGGGATGTAGCACCCGAGTCTGCTGACTTGGATGCAACCATTCAGGATCTTGCTAGAGCCACTATGGATGATGTGGATGATAATGATGATCATGACATACATGGTGCTGGAAGTGGAACCGCTTTGGGTTCAAATGATGATGATCTTGAAGTTGAAGCCACTGAAAATCCAAGTCACGATGATTTTTTTGATAATCCTTTTGATGATTGATGAACATTGAAATTGAATCATGTTTCAACTTTCATGAACTACATTTTGTAATTCAGTAATTGTGATGATTTCCATAATTGATATCATTGATATGGTGTATTTGAATATTTTTCAACTATCAATTGGCATTTAATATTTATCTTTGGCATTTGGCATTGATCAATGATCAAGTATCATACTATGAAATGATTTAGTTTTACAATTCTGTATATTTCTCTTATTTTTTTGTATATATAATACATATATATATATATATATATATACACACACACACGTACCCAAACCCCTAAAAAAAAATTTCACGTACCCACGTACCGGGTTCTCGTACCCGAACCCATCCCCGAACCCGAACCGGTAACTTAGACTAATGCATTATAATGACCATGTTATAACCAGTGTTACAAGACTCGCCTAAACTCGGCGAGTATTGGCGAGTCTCGAGGCGGGTGAGGCTAGGCGAGTCAAAATGACTCGGCTGCCGAGTACTCGCCGGACTCGTCGGACTCGCCAAACTCGGCAGACTCGGGCATTTTATGTTTATTTAAAAAAAAAAAAATCAATCTTTCATTTACAATTTTTTTAATTAAATGGTGTGCGCCATGAAGGTTTGTGTGGTTTTGAAGGTCTTCATTTGGGCCCCGGGACCCTGCGAGGGGCGCTGCCCCTCGACCCCGCTGGGGGCGCTGCCCCCAGACCCCCGCAAGGGGCGCTGCCCTTCGACCCCATTGGGGTGTTTTCCCCAAACTCTCATCAAACTATAGGTCTAAGCATGTTATAGGCCAATGATGAATCATGATCATAAAACCTACAAAATACATATCCCCTGTTGCAAATCTTTGCATCTTTCACAGTCAAAGCCATAATCAAGGATTATCTTGTTCCATACATTAGACAACAAACACATGCAGTCTTGAAGGCTACAATAAAATTTTAATAATAAATTCCTCACTTGAATATACATACTAATCATTGAAACGCAAGCAAATCATGGCTACATCATCATCTAGGACCTATCTTAGACACTAGCGCATGACTTGTCGTGATGTTGGGATGAGTAATCCAAACTCTTCTAAGCCATAGACTTATATTTTTAGTTTTGATATTTGTCTTGATGCCATGGATTTCATATTCCACAAGTTTTGTATACATTTGACAATATTTATATATCTGAATGTGTTATTTCCTTCAGGTAAAACTTGCGTTTATACTTATGTGATCGATGTATGTTTGTGTATGGGATCATAGTAATTCTATTTGATGATGTTATTGCGTCTTTAAGGTTTATTTACTAAAGGGTGCATGAAACAAGCTTTAAATTCTTAAAATCTCTAAATTTCTTGGGTTTTTCTATTTGCCGAGTCTTGGGCGAGTCTGGGCTCCGAGTCCGAGTCCGAGTCAAAAATCGGCTTGCCGAGTCCGAGGCGAGTCTGAGTCTTGTAACACTGGTTATAACACATTAGTATCATTTATACAAGTTAATAATACAAATCCAGAAAATGCTGTTTTTATCAATCCAAGACTTTCCTCTTACAGTAGCAGCACCAACAATAATCATTTTCACACACAAACTCTCTGGCCATTATTGGATGGAAAAGTAACTAGATGATGAATGTTGTCACTGACAGATACACATTCTTTTTGGCTTCTTTACTGAAATATCGTTGTTGACTATAATAGTGCTATTTGTACATGTCCCCTGCCCTTAACAGAGAAATTAGAAGGTAAAATAACTATAAGACAAAAAAAGATTATTTTTTTTAAAAGCTGACTTTTTCAGATGATTTGTCCCAGGTTACATCTGGATCTTGCAAAATCAATTGCCCTGCAGCAGACCTGGCTGAAACTGGGTCCGCTTGGCAAGATCCTTGATGACCCCACAGGGAACTGAACCAATACTTGGACTGGGTTTGAATCAGACCTGGATCCAGGGATGTTGCAGGACAAACTGGTAACGCAGCAATTTTTAGTGAACAGAAAGCTCTTCCAGTTTGACAGTCTTCTTTAATTAATTTAGTTTCTATGGAGAGAAATGATGAGTGCAAGCCATCTTGTCCAGATTTTCAAAACCCCAATTGGCCACTAGATCTGCTACAATATTTCCCATCTTCCCAGTAGATTGGTATGAGATATCAAAATTATTTGTTTCCATCTAAATTTCCTTAAGTTGTTGCATTGCACTATTTGATTGCTTAGCATTAAACTCTCTTCCACAACTTTTTTCTATCCCTTTTCCTTAGCCATTCTTATACTTCTAACAGAGTTGTTGTTCTTACCATATTCTTTTATCCAGTTCTAAGTGAAATTAAAACATTAACAAAGGTTGGTCCATCATCATCTCTAAAGATCCCTTCTCTTTAATCCTAGATTTTCTTTCATAACTATTAAAGTACTATTGTAATATTTAGTTTATAATGGTCAATTAAGTCTTTAGAATAGACTTTAGGAATATTCTTTTATTCTTTCAGTTAAGCTCTTATCCTTTGCTTTATTAGTTGTCAATCTTATCCTTTACGGATAGATCTTTTATATCTATTATTTAAGGAGACTTTCGCTCCTTCATTTAATATCGAATATCTTGGTAATCAATATGCGTCTAACATTTTTCATACTATTGTATCAAACTTGAGGTCACACCTCAAGATCAGTGAACACGAATCGTCTTAGGGATTGCTACCAACAGTGATAGATTGAGGAACGTTAGACACAGAACATGCCAAAAGAATTATGTACAGAATAGTACAAGTATTGTATACATTCATGCAAAGGTTTTTGGCAGATTTTTTTTGAAAAAATGCGCATATAATTTTTTTTTTTAAATCGCGGATTTTTCATTCTCTAAAAATCATGACTCAATTTTGTAAAAATTGCGACCAAGTGTTTGGTGAAAAATTGTGGGCTCTTTCTTTGCAATAATCGAAATTTTTTGGGAAAAATCACAAATCATTCCACTGCAAAAATCACACCAAAGTTTTCTTAAAAATTGCGCACAATTTTTTTGGCTTTCTAAAAAAATTTGTTGATTTTTTAAAGAAGAAATTGTGGGTTTTTGCTTGTTGTGCAAGTGACTGGACTAGGTGGTGTGATTTGGCGATTTTTTTGGCGTTTTTGGCAATTTTTTCATCAAAAATTGTGGGTATTTTGCTGATTTTAAACCTACATGACAAGCATTTTATAGATTTTTGGTGATTTTTTTTTTTAAATGTGGGTTTTCTTTCTGCAACAACTAGGGTTTGGTGGATTTCTGCCCCTTTTTTTATGATTTTATTAAAAAACATGGTCTCTTTCGGCAATTAGGGTTTTAAGACCCTTTTGTGGACTTTGTTCTCAAAAATTTTGCAATTTTTTTACAAAATCATGGGTTTTACTTTGTTGATTTGGGTTTAGTGGGCATTTTCAACGCTACTACAACAGCAAAAGAATTTTTTTATTTTCGTAATTTCGAATTGTGGAAGGGATGACTTCATTACCCAACATCATGTTGTAAGGAAGCCAAAGGTTCACTGGAAAAAATTATAACACTTGGAAACAACGGATGCGCATGATCTCTGAGTATAGGTGCCTCAATCAGATCATCCTTGGTACATACACTCGTCCAATAGTTGCGGGTAAAGACCAAGACAAATTTGATGAGCATAATTGTGAAGTAGTCATGCTCATTAAATTATTAGTAACAAATGAAATGCTTCAAGAGGTTCCTTCAGGCAAAACGTCTACAAAGATTTGGACGCACTTGCGAAATCGACATGAGATGTCAGATAAAGGTAGGGCCTTGAAGAATATGTTTTTCTCTATCATGATGGACGAGAAAATGGCTTTACAAGACCATTTGATGAAGATCAAAGACATTCAGGATCAATTGCAAGCCATAGGTCGCACGATGGAAGAAGACATGGTGGTTATAATGCTGAAAATATTACCACGGTCATATGAGCATTTCATAAAAACACACATCACATCTACCAATGTTGACCTAAATTTTGACGATTTGTGCAACGATATTGAAATGTGCTAGCCAATTTTTTCATTTTTTGACACAATGATTTCACCCATTAACGTTAGTGAAAACACAATCCAACTGAAGGGAACCCTTTCCTCTGATCAACCCAGATCCCAAATGCGGGCAAGGTGAGAGCATACTCGAAAGGGGATCGTTAACACAACTGAAACTACTGAAAGAGTATTGAAGGAGATAACAATCAACTCTACCACTTATTCAATGGGAGGACTGAAAATGAAAGTGCATTACTAAAATTAAATATGCAACTCGACCACTTGTTCAGCGGGAGCATGTTGATGGCTCAGCCGATCGGCAATATGATGAAGTGATGCATTACAATAAATAAATAGGCGGCAAGCCAGCCTCTTCCACTTATTCAACGAGTGATGCAAGAAATGAAACCTAAAGCTACAGACTGAAATGAGGCCAATCTCTTCCACAATCGTGGGAATTGCAAGAGCTAGATAAGAAGAGAAGAAATGCTAACAGTACTACTGTTCAGCTTACAATGTGATAGAGAGCCTGCCAAGAGCACATGATTAGAAGTCATTCAATGCTGCAATAATGTAAAAGGACTCTCCTATACTCAACTTGACTTCTAAGGCTCAATCCCACTCATAGGACAAATTCCTGCAAATCTGATATGACTGAACAATGACTGAAATTGCACAGACCAGCAACCTGTAACTTCACTAAAATGCTCATATCTTGCTCAAGACTCAATCAAACGACATGAAATAAAATGCATAAGCTTCTATCAAGGATGGCAACCAAGATTGAACAGAACCACCCCAAACAACTCTCATTTATTTTTGCACGGAAACCAATACAAGCCAGAATGGTATGGCCCTCTAGGAAGGGCGATTTTGCTCTATAAAATCATAAACTTGTCAATAAAATCTGAAAAGTGGTGGAAAGGGTCGCCCCAATCTGACAATCACATTCCTCAACTACCCATAACCAGAATAAAATCACTCATAAACATCTAAGCAAAAACCCAGTTCAACCACAGTCAAACCAACAACTGCAAAATCGACTGAAATACAAGAAACTCAACTCAAAATGCAAGACAACTCTACTGTAACCAATTCTCAACTAGTTGCTATCTCTCAAGCAAGAAGTTAAGCCAGCTAGGAGGTATGCATCCCTCGAAGCAATTCTGACACCATTTCGGCAACATAACAATACTGAAGACATAAGATAATCCATGAAGAGAAGTAGCCTCCTTTTATAACCTGTGAAGAGCATCTCTAGAAACCTCTAGAAGGTATGCCAAAACCAAGGAGTCAACACAATTCAAATTTCAAGTTGACTCAACCCTCTCACCAAGTTGGCGTCCCATTTCCTTTAATGAAATATTTCATTATTTAAAAATAAATATTACCTTCCTCAAATTGGCGTCCCTTTTCTCCATAGCCAACTTTATCAATTTGCAAATATTTCAATTAGCCCCTTGATGAGGCAAACTTGTTGTAGATGATCTATTGCATTGTTAAGTTGGATAGAAAGTGTATGACTAATTACCTAGTTGATGTAACTTCACATTTGCATAAGTAGTTTGCATGCCAACTGTATGACGAAATGTCATCTTGTTGTAGCTAATCATTAGCTTCAAGTTAAGTCATCTATTTGCATTGACAACACCAAAAACATATCTGCACTTCATTTTAGTTGCATTTGAACACCTTTGGCATCATCTAGCTAAGTTCTTTATGCACTTCAAGTTCATTTTCAAGGAGAAAACACATATCGAAAAATATATCAAACCAAAGGCAGCATTCAAGACAAGTGTTTGATGAAATGTCCAAGAGCTAAAACTGAAAAATTACATCAGAATTAGCTAGGGACATCACACCCTTGTTGCCTTGGTCTTCACTCTCCTTTTCACAAGGCCAACTTGTTGAGCTACCGAAGCAGCTGTTTCCTTTTCAGGCCTCTTTTGTTATTTTACCGGAGAGGTCTTTTCCTTTACCGAAGCACTTTTTGTTTTGTAGGCACACTTGTCTCCTTCCTCTTCATTCCACTAGTTAAAGGCATAGTCCCAAAAGACTTTGAGGCAACTGGAGGAGTGGTAGTTGTTCTACCAGATCTTCTGACACTTGATGACCCTCACCAAACTTAGCCTTTGCTTCCTCAACTTGTTTCGGTGTGAGGCCCATTGCCTCCGTAAATTGTGCAGTCAGTTTATCAACGGTTTTCTTTATTTGAGATTGTCTTTGGTCCATATGCACCTTCATTGGCTTCTCCTCATAGGTGTCGTATCTCTCCTCAGTGGTGTCTCTTGGGTTGCTTAGTAAGATGTTAGCTAAGCCAATGATTTCATCTGCAGTAACCTCATATCCCAGTTCTGGGATCCACATTGTCCTAGGCTCAACGGCCTCCATTATGCATTCATAACAAGGAAAATAATATCCTTTTGATACCTCTCCACTATTTGCTTCAGTATCCTTCGCCTTGCTTGCACCTTTTCTTGAAAGGTTTTGAAGAACCCCCAGAGAGCTTTTGAGCATCTAAGTCTCCCAACCCAAACAAATAATCTCTAATCTGGTGGGCTACAGGCCTGTCCCTTAGCCACACTACATTCTTTGTTATGAGGACTTCATTCAAGAAGTAAAATAATAAACAAATGATTAAAGTGCCAAACCTAAAAGCATACTTGGATTCCTTTGTCTTTTGCAGGTTTTCTAGCAGCTGCAATCTCAATAGTTCACACAAGTCATAGTTTTCACCCTTCTCAAACATCTCATATGCTGTGTTGATGGCGGTAGTAGATACCTGAATTCTCCCTGTTGGTGAAGTACATTTTGTAATCTATCATCATTGAAGCGTATTTAATAGCTGGGTTTATTATTTCCTTGATGGTCAAGGCTCTCCTGTCATATGTTGCACCCATTCGGTCCATTGCCACCTCATTTTTCACAAACTTAAGTACTGGAACTAGTCCGGTAGAACCCAAACCAGTCACAACCCTAATCGCTTCTTTGTTGATCAAGTGTGGGATATCTAGCCAGAGGAACTTGTCGTGAGCTTAAGGTGTATCTCACCCATTCATCTACATAGCAAAACATGAGAACTTGCTCTAGACATCAAAATTCTTTTTCGCCAAAGCCCCAAACTCTAATTTCAACTCGAAATCATCTCCGACGAGCTCTTTGTACCATACATCATTCAACTTCGTGTGATTATACTCTTCCATTTTAACATGTATGTATGCCCTAACATCTTCCATTTGTAAAACACCATACGGGATTGGTGAAAACGCACCATCCAGGTCATCCAACAAAGATTTGTCGGGATGCCTTTTGAATTCAGGTCAAGGCCGCTTTGAAACCTCTACAACCTTTGATGTATACATCTTCCCAATAAATTGAAAGTTCTTTCTTAAACTAGGGAAGATAGAAACTGAAAAATACCTTTTGATTTGCTTTCCAATTAGGGTTTTGCTTGCACCAGAACTCAATCACTTCGATCACTCCACTTTGCTTCTTCACTGCTCTATTCTTCTCAAATGCTCATTGCAAATGAATTTGATCAAGAGAAATCACTTATAACCCTTTCGAGATTGACCTAATTTCACATTGAATACTTCAGTCAATAAAGCTGGCAAACCCTAACTGTATGCACAGTCAACTTCAAATACTCTGAAAATTTTCGCAACTTAATATTTTCTATTGGGATCTTCTCCAATAGATCAACCACATTGATTTATACCTCATATTCACATGCTAAAACATCAGCACCATTTCTCTGGTAGGGGATGAAAGATTTCCATTAAAGCTCCCCATGAGCCAAAGCTCTCAACTTAGTTTTCGGAGGAAACATTTGCATCGGATGCTGGTACGGACTCATCCTTAACCTCTGCCTCTTCCTTCTTTTTCCAAATCTTGTCCATCTCCTTCTTCATCTCTACTAGATCAGCCTTTTACACCAAATCATTTTTCTTCACCAGATTGTCCATCTTCATATTTTTGCTTCTACAAAACTTAGAAATGTGTCCAAGCCTATTGCGATTGTAACATATGACATTATTTTGACCAATCTTACTTCCATTCATTCTAGATCTGCATTGATTAGCTTTATGCCCAAATCCATTGCATTTATAACAGTAGCCATTGAAAGATTGAAACCTCATACCATTGTCATAGCCATTCATTATTTGACTTCTACACTCACTAGCTCTATGACCAAATCTCTTGCATGCAAAGCATTGACCGGGAAAAGATTGAACATTTTGATTCATTCTACTTCTACATTAGATAGCCTTGTGTCCAAATCTATTGCAAGAATAACATAAACCATTAAAAGATAGGTACCTTTGTGCATTTGGTTGTCTGATCGGTGGTCTTCTAGCTTCATTCCTTTCATTTTGGATCTGCTTGCCATTGTCTTCAGTCTTCTTTTTAGGCTGGTTTGTAGTTTGATCTGTCTTTGAGATTTCTTCTATCTCAAACCCTAATCCACCTTTGTCTTTAGATCCTTTCTGATTTGCAATCATTTCATCAAGCTTTGTAGAACTCATCTTGAATTTGTCTTCATGACTCCTTGCTTTTTCAAGATTTAATCTCAGATTCACAACTTCTTGTTCAAGCTTTGTTCATTCTTCATATTTGCTTTTCACCTTTGCATTCAAACATTCTTCAACTCTTTTTCTTTCTTCAACTTGCACCTTCAAACCAATGATTGTTTCATTTGCTTGCTTTAACTATTCACTGACCTCCTTATGTCTTTCTTTGAATTTTTGGATTTGCTCTCTCAATTTTTTGATGCATTCATCTACTTCTTTGACATTTTCTTTCAGATCTTTGTTTTCACCTTCAATTCTTTCAAGATCTTCAAGAGCAATTTCGAGTTCTCCATTTATGTCAAATATACAATCTTCTTCTGTAATTCCAACTGTAGTAATCTCTTACGGAGGAATAGGTAGTCTTCGAATAGCCATGTGTTCAACCTCCAAGATCTTCCCCAAGCGGTTAAGCTTCTTCCAAGGAACTAGGCTCTGATACCAATTTTTGAACATTGGAATACTGAGAGGGGGGGTGAATCAGTATTCTTTTAAACCACTTAAACATTTAAGCATTCAATCCTCATAGTATATTCAACTTGCGGTAATGAATGAAAGCATGAAAACAACTAACAACATCACATAACACATGAAAATCAGATTTTTATGTGGAAAACACAAAATGGGAAAACCACGATGAGGATTAGCTCACAATATATTATAACCGGTTATAGTATATTACAAAAGTGCTCACTGCAGGTGGACTCACTGCCCTCTTAGAAAAGAAAAGATAGAAGAGAGTGGTGGCACACAGCCAAATTTGAACTATTACAAAATGCATCTACAACATGCTGGAGTACAGTTCCATTGAAGCTCAATATACTGACTTCACACACTTCATATTAATCTAAATTAGTACTCTACTATGTTTTGCATTTGCCTTATATTTGTACAACTCGCATCAACTGATATTCATCACACACACACACTACAAAATCAAAAAGATCTTACATATATATCCGCTTTATCCACAAACACCTATAACATCAACTAGGTCAACCTAATTGGATGTATTATACAAAATGTAACTTATCGGCTCAATATACATACACTCTTCACGCCAAGATTCAAAACTCATAACAATTTGAAATAGGTCGGCATGGACCAAAAATAGCTCATACATAACAAATCAACACTTATTCAAACTCCACAATGCACAAAACTCATTAGGTCGGCACTGGTAGTGACCTAATAGCAAAGTTTGCCAACTGTACACCCACATTCAAACACGTGGACCTCCAAATTCTATGCCATCCGGAATATACACACTACTAATACCTGTCAACAACACAAAACCGCAAAACCAAATTCCAATCCACGGAGATGTGCAGATTCACCAAAACATATGCACCAAACTGGAAAACACTTGTTACTGCTAGGCCGATATATTGTCACTCATAACTTCAACACCAAGAGCCAACACAATATGAAATTCTAGATTTAGACTCTTCTAGTGACCATCAAAATTACCCCAAAACCGCAAAGCAAGATCTTCTACAACGGACCAATGTGGACCCAAAAACCGGATGTCCTGTATACCAAAATTACCTATATAGACACTTAGTCAATTTTCCTTTCAACTGTCTCCACCAAATCAAAGCTTCTTGCAAATATCCACTAGATTACTATCTTCGAACATGCCCAAACTATACAAACTGATCTGCACAATGGTCTTCATACCAGATCACAATGTTAACGTTAGTGACAACACTGCAATGCATAACTGTACAACTTGTGCTTATCCCACATGCTCATGTTGCCAACAAATGCATCAATGACAAACTCCTTATTCTTCCAACAGAGGATCTTGCATAGGTTAATTATGTAGATATAGAGGCAAAGGTGAAAGATAGAGCACAAGTAGACCCCTTGGATGTTGGTGTCATTGATACATAGGAAAATATCATGGCCACATCATCATCGAGGACCTATCTTAGATGCCCATGCAGGACTTGTTGTACAACTATAGATATCAGGATAAGTGCTGCAAGCCCCTCTAAGCCATACACTTATACTTTTAGTTTTGATATTTGTTTCGATGCCATGGATTTCATAATCCATGAGTTTTCTATACTCTTGACAATATTTATGATTTATATATCTAAAAATGTTGTTTCCTTAAGCTAAACCTAAAATCTATTTTTATACTCATGTGATCAATGTATACTTGTGTATGTAATCAAAGTTGCCTCTATTTGATTAGTTTATTGTGTCTTTGAAGTTTATTTATTGAAGGGAGCATGATACAAGTTTTAAATCCTTAAATTTGCATTTGATTCGTAAATTTGTTTGTCAAATCAGAGTCTTGTAATTATGGTATATGCATATGTATATAATATAATATATATATGTATGTATATTTATATTTTGAATCTTGTATATATATATTTTGAATCTTGTATCTATAAACACCCAAAAAGAGCCCTCCCCACACCCCCAAAATATCATCCCCAAAATACATCCAACCATCCGCTATCATCACCATCCCTAAAACAACATGGGAACATAGGCTAACTTACTACTATAAAAGTAAAGATTATTTATTAATTTAAGGTTCTCTAATGAGTTTTATTAGCAAGCTATGTTAGTTACTTTTGGTTTTACTTATCTTTGCTATTCTCTACTTTTCCTAATTAGTTGGGCTATGTACTTTTTCATTTTATTCATAATTAATACAAAATGTTTAAAAGTAGCCTATTACAACGTTACATTTCTATACTGTTTTTTGCTCTTCATTCAGCATTTCTACTTTAAAGGTTACTGTTTCTTTAGTCCTATTACTAGGGTTATTGTCTATTTAGTTGTTTCTAAAGTTTGGCTATCATATGTTGAAAAATGGTTGGTTAACTATGTTCAACGGTGTTTCGAGGACAAGGGCGAGGGGACGGCAGGGGACGCGTTTCCGGGACGTTTCCTAAGGGCCAATTTTTAGGGGATGGCAGGGGACAGCGACATACAAAATACATATATATATATGATTTTTTCAAAATTTATTAATAGATTAGAGAGAGAGGGAGGGAAAGAGAGATAGATATGTCAATAAATTAATAATTGATAACAACAATATCAATATGTAAATAAATCGCGAGAGCAGTACTATAACAGCATAAGAAATGTCATTAAAGCATTATAAAATTTATCACAGTAGTATCAAACATCAATAAAACCATGGTCTATCAATATCCAAATGTCTCAAACATGTATCCAGAAGTCTGAAAGTTCAAACATGAAAATCAAAATATTAAATACAACAGTCTATGAAATTAAGCCTCATTCGGGCTATGAATATCCAAAGGCTCAGAACTATATATATTCTGACTTCTGGTCAAGGAAGAAACAAATAAAGATATATTCATTAAGAAATACTCTTTTCTCAAGCTGTGTGCTAACTATTTACTCTATATAATCATCACTTTTTTTGTTCTAAAATATATGTCATATGTATTGAAGAGTATCTATCTTATATCACATTAGACATTACGTATTGAAAAATACATCAATTAGCTATGTTAGGTCCATAAAAATCTCCTCTCCCAAAGATGTCTTGTTTTGATTTAAACATTACATAATGTGGAACATTCAAAATTTATCCTATTCTTGCACTCTGTAGGACTTAAAACAATTTCTCATACCACCTTTTGTACGATCGACAATTTGGTTATTGTTAATTATAGCGTTCATGATAATCCCTGATCTTAATGGTGGTATCAAAGCATGTAGGTAGAAGTTTAATAAACTTTAAAAAAATCGATTTTTTAATTGTTTTTAAATGTTTGAAGCTCTCAGCCTGTGGGGGACGCCTAGCCGTCCCTGGTACGATTGGGGACGTTTCCAACGTCCCCAAACTGCCGGAAACATTTCCTGGTGTTTCCTAAGAATTTTGTTGTTTCAGGGACGGCAGGCGGACGTCCCCTTTGCATCCCCCTGTCCCGAGTACGGCAAGGGACGAGGACAGGGGGTTTTGGGGGAGGGGATGCGTCCCCGTGTAACCCTGTTGGTTAATGGTTTTTTCTTTTACCTTTTATTATAATGACTAGAGTTAGCTTTTCTACAATATTGAATTCATGTAATACTAGTTCACATATGTGTCATTTATAGTGAGTTTAGGAAATTGAATTCAGCGAAATTTTATTTTTAATTATCTTTCAATCATATAGAATACTCTATAAATTTCATGCTTTTCTAATGGGTTTGCGCTAATGGGGTTGCTTCTAGTCTATCATTTTTGGAGGCAAACTTATTTATTGAAGCTATTTGAGGTGTTCTAAAGTTTATATAGATGCTCTAATTGTACCTTCTACAATAGTTTTCTCTATAGCGCCATTTTTTATGTTCCTTTTAATTTTACTACCATTAATGCAAATTTACAATTTTCACCAAATTCACATATTGAAAACTAAAGCTTTGAAGAAGTGGGATGGCTCAAGGAGTATGGCTCTATGAAATTTGGATATGGCTCATGTTAATGGTTTTATTGTCCTTGTCATAACTCTTTCCATCCTTTCAGTAGAATTCTTGGGGTTTTTAGCATTTATTGTGGCCTCTTTCTAACTTTTCTTGTCCTTGGGCAGTTTAGGCCTATTTAAATGGCTCATGTTAATGGTTTTGTTGTCCTTGTCATACCACTTGGAAATCCTTTCAATAGAATTCTTGGGGTTTTTGACATTTATTGTGGCTTCTTTCTAACTTTTCTTGTCCTTGGGCAATTTAGGCCTATTTTAAATGGCTTCCAACCTTGATGCTAAGGCCATTGGCCTTGGAGCTTTTGAAGATGGCAGCACCAAACAAGACCCAAGAAGCTTGTCCCCGAGGTCTTCCACAAGGTAAGAGCTAGACTAACCCTCTTGATATTACCCATTCTTGAGGTGCATGCAAATGGATTCAGTATTTCATTTTAGTAGGTTATTTTGAGGGAAGGATTTCCTCGAAAAGCATGCTCTACCATTGGATGAACACCACCCGGGCCCCTCGTGGGGCATACTAGATGTTATTCAAAATCTAGCCAAGGGATTTTTTTCTCTTTTCCATTTAGTTGAGGCCAACCATGTATATGCCATCCTCAAGCATGCATCCCGGTATGTCCATTGCTCGTCTTTTCCTTATGGACCCAAGATCTTATTATTTCTAAGCAACAAGCTCTTAAGGTCCCAATGTGGCTTAAGTTCCCAAGGCTCTCTTTCCCTTACTAGCATTTTTTGGATTAGATCACTTCCTCATTAGGAAGATTCGTTTATGGCAAATATAATGATGATTTCTAGTGACTGTATCTTATTTTCATACAAATATTGCTATATCTCTCTATTTTTATGGACTTGGTACACTTAATGCATTGTTAAAAACCTTTAATTGCTTGAAAAATGAATAGAACATGTGTTTTAAGTGCTAACTCTTTCATGGTTGAATTTGCCCGAATAATTGTATGATTTCCTGCTTCTATGCATACGTATGTGTTTTTATGACAAATGTAGTTGTAGGATCCAATGATTGAGCATTCCAAATCTCTCTAGGACTGGTCATAAGGGAAAAGCAACCAGCTCCAAAGTAGGTCACAAAGCTTTGAAGTGGGTTGTAGTGCTCTACAGTAGGTCACTTGTTCCAGAATAGTGTTTTGAGTGATGAGTTGTCTATTCCTCTTCCAAACCACAGATAGCTTGACCAACTTCAACCCCAACTTCAGACTTGACAAGTTTTGCACAAGAATAGGAATTTTTGTCTAACTTCAATTCTATTCAATTCAAACTTGAGGTCATCTGAATAACTCGAGTTCTCTCTCAAAGAAACTCCCCCTTTATTAGGTCATGACTATAGATCATCACGCCTTCAATTAAGGACATCTAGTTAAGTTGCTAGTGTCTCTTGTTGAATAAAGAGATTGTCAATGTCAAGAATAAGATATTAAAAGAGGCTCGGTTTAGTTGAGTGCTCAGTTCAATTGAGTTCTCAATTCAATTTTAGTTTCTAGCTAGAAAATAAGGCTCAGAAGTATAAAGGAGCAATTTGATCTCCATTCTACTGTTCTTTTTTTTGCTGATATACATTCCATTTATACTCTCTATAATTCGACTTCATATGGTCCCATTACAAGAAAATAAGAAGAAAATTTGCGTAACTTTGTATTAGCTTCGGAAGGTCCTTCCAGAATGAGAGTCGAGCCCACTTTACTGGAAGGAGGTGATCTTTGGGTATTCTTTTCGTGTCGATTTTCTTTATTAGGTACTGTCATAATTTGTTATGATTAAATTAGTCATGTTTATCATCCGTTTTTGTCAACCTACAAGTGTCCATACAATGGTAAAAATCCTAAAATTGAATCAAAACATTTATCTTTCAACATTTCCTTTCCATGTATTAATTTTGCTCGATTTTGTTTTAGCATGTGTGTTTACTTTCCATGTATTATTTTAGTATAAATGAGTTATTGCTTTTATTTCAGATTCAGTATTTACCTTTACATGTGTGTTGAATGGCTGGTAGCATAGATGATTGTTTTCAGTGTGAGTTTTTATGTCAAAACAATAGGAAGTAGTATCTTAGTTAGATCAATTTACTTTGTCATTGTCAAAACTTAAGAAGAGAACCACCACCTTGAGACCCCAAAGCCTTACCACAAATAGCTCCAGACACCACCCCAAATTGATAAAAATTAAATGATAGGAAACTAGACATCTACAATGACCCTATCATACAACAAATTTTATTTTTCTCACCCTCAAAAATGTGTGTATTGAGGTAGACCTATCCAAAGACCACAAGGAGGCAATCCATATTCACATAGATGATATGCATCATAGTGAACGAGTTTTGTATATCAATTTAACTAACACTTGTATTAGGTATCAATCCTCTAAGCATAAGATCAAGGATTGCCCACTTGTTACTCAAGCCAAACCAACTTATAACAATACAAATCACTTGCCTCTAGCAAAGAGTGGAAATAATTGCAATTGGGAACCGTAAGACTAGTCAAGACAATGTTGACAAAGACCCAACACTTAATGCAATTAGGGGCTCCACAAGCAAAGTCATGGGTTCGTTCACACCCTAATTCTAGTTTCATTGATAAGCCATTAAACAAGGCAAAGCCTTAGCATTAACATGTTTTAGGGTATACCTCAAAAGAGCTTGCCAAACTGTACTATAGGTGATCTCCTCTTGCAACCAATGTTCTCTCTTCACAACATGGGAGCATGTCCACTCAACCCTCTTAATACAAGGCCTCCTTAAGGTGTTCTCATAGTGTTGGCATTTCAAATCACACCTCTAGAATGCGTTTTGGAAACGGACAGCTATGTCAGTAAACTGCTCTTCAAATTAGGAGGGGAAGCTCCCTCTTTTGCTGAGTTTGCATAAAGAAAGTAAACTAAAACTAATTTTGCCTATCTTTTTGATTCAGCTGCGAGAACACAAGGTTATAGAACTCTAGATGTTGCAGCTGAGGTTTTCCCTTTAATGAAACTTAACAACTACAACTAACTTACGCTATTGACGTTTCTAGCCTCTCAAGTAAACGCAGAGCAAGAGAGTTAGAAATGAACGAGATTGATTTTCTGACAAAGATACTTAAATAAACTTTTCTCAACATACATCTACTAACTTTCAATGCAAGCTGAAAAGGAGATCATATAAGCATTACACAATAAACGGAAATCTGAAACTTTATATCGGGGCAGCAAAAGCACGCTCAGGACTTTATATTCTCAAACTTTTGGCACAAGGTTACAGTTCTGGGACAGCAAGTTGTGGCAAAATACACGCAACATGCGATCAAACCAGATTATCACTTGACACAAAACACATGCACTGAACAAGGACTTGCAGCTAAAAGAGGCATGCAAACTTGCCCTTAACACAAAGTGAACTGAAACTAATCGATAACAAACATGAAGGCATAGGCTCAGCAATTCTGTTATCACAAGCACGGTTAAAGAAAATAAGCAAACACTGCTCTTATTTATAGCTAAGCAGAGGAGTAGGGAACCCTAAAATCTCCTTGCTTTTACAACTAATACTTGCCAACATGCAAGCTTTATTTCTAAACCTAAAAAGATAAGCATCTACAACCTAGAAAGCATCTGAAAATAGGAAATGCCAACTCATTACAATTGTTTTCTTTCTATTCTCAAAGAATGGATAAGAATCATGACAAGAATAGAAAGAAAGATAGGAAGAAGCTTCTAGAAGAAAGCTGATTTAAATCTCGATCACATCCGCTAAAAAGCAGGCAACTTCATCTTTGGTGGGAGTGCCAATACTATTAATAACAAAATGCCACTTTTCAAAGATTTCTTCACCATCTGCAATAGATCTTAGGAAATCTTCATTCTCCTTGGACGCTTTCTCGAACTTTGTTGACATCATCGAAAACTGACTCATTCTTTTGTCACTGTCATTGCTGCTACGAACAACACTCTGAAACTCTGTTTCGACTTCATTAAGCCCAAAATAGGAACCATCCTCCTGACAATACCGTCAAGGAATTGCTGCAACAAATTCTCTTATGAATTCGAGAGCTTCAACAACCCTTTGCTTGTATGCTACAAACTCCTCAAATATTCTTTCATATGTCTTAACCTTGAAAAGGTGACCTTTCCATTCCAGTATCTGTCTTTTATGTTCTCTGGTAGCAATAGAACCATATGCCTTGTCTAAATCTGCAATTATGATTTCATGCATAGGCTTGAACTCGGCTATCAATCGCTCAAAATCCTGGATACCCTGACGTAAATCATGAGCTTTATATCTCAGCTGAAATATCTAAGCTAGAACTTTTGTACCCTTAGTGATGATTTCCTCAATCCACTCCTGAGTCTGTTTCCCACAAATGACCAACTGTCTCAATTACTTTTGATCAGCTGGTGTCTCTAAAACCTGGGGCAGCAACTGTGTTGTTTGTGAAGTGCCTTGAATGAGGTTCGAGATGTACAAACGGAGTTGACGGTTTTCAGCCTTGAGGGCTGCCTTGTCTTCCCCATCCTTTTGCACTCTTTCCTGAATGTTTTCCAATACCATCTTGAACAAGCTCATATCAGCATGCCTAGTGCTCTTACCAAGATTGGCTTTCACCATCACAAAGTCATCCATGTCCACCTCGTCTCTATTTCTGTCTTCGGGAGGTGTTGCTGTCTCCATGACCATCTCACCATCAAGATTTCTTTCAAAGTGCATTTGTTTCTTTGCCTTCTTCTTGGGTGCTTCCCGATATACATTGAGATCATCAACATTTACCTGATAAGAAGGCCTTCTTCTTGTCCTTCCCAAGGAGCTCTCAAGCCAAAATGTGGTATTTAGACTAACATCCATGGGAAGTACAACTGCAATCTCTTCCTCTACCTCCTCGTCTTCCAAATCAATGTGAATTGGTGAAGAACTCGAGGATGGCAAAGGTTCATGTATCAAAGGCACATCTTCTATCTCCTCTTGAGGTATGGGCTCATGTGGAGGAACTTCTGTTTCCATCATTGGCTGCTCTTGGATGACAATACCTGTGTAGTCCAACCTCTTCTTCACAGTCTTTGTTGACTTGCTGCCCTTTACAACCTCCTGACCTTTTCCTTTCGTCTTTGACTGAGCTCTAGAAGAAGGAAGAGATGAATGAACCCTTGGCGGCTCTGCTACAGGAATAGACTTCTTCCTTTTAAGGACTAAGAAATTTTTACTATACTCAACTACTTGTTGTGTCCTTTCTTCCACTGAAATGCATTCTTTATTAGCCCAATTAACCTGTGGAAGAGGTTGTTGCTCAATCTGCTTACGAGTGTAAGCTGGGAGAAGCACGTCTCCATCATCATCTGACAACCCCTCAATATCCTCGGACAAGCAATCCTTCATCTAATGAAGAGTGAGTCTACTATTGCTACGTCTTCAAACCTCGACTTCATCTCTGCAGTTGGCCCAAAAATCATCCAGTGCGGGCACATGAGCGAATTTTTGACCAAGTTTGGCTACATAGACACCATGGGGATCATAAGATCGTCTCTCGCTGAAAGGCTTGAGACCAAGTCTAGTTAACTCGTTACCCATTATTTTGGCATCTGTCGATGACCTGCACCTGTAAATGCCTAATGCAAAAGGGAAGCCGAATGCTGGTTTCTTTTTGTTTCGCAAGCGGGTGTGAACATCTGATACTTGCCTAAGAAACTCCATACACACAACTTCATCCAACGGATACCTTGGTAGCATGAGAGGAGCACTGGAATAGCCATAGACCCTCAAGTAGGTGAAAGTAGCAAACTGAATATACCAATCCGCCCATTCTGACATCGCTGCCCTGGCAATAGATGAAATGCATACATGTAGCTCATTGTCCAGGTCACGCACTGTATGCATTAGGAATGCTTCATTCACTCTCTTGTAATGATGTGATGATGCAACAAACTCCAGTTGAGTGTAATAATTGTAGACATGCTGAACATTTAAGGACCCCTCAATGTTCAACCCTCTGAATTTGGCTTGGAAGGCAACTAGGTAGACTAGGTATGAGATCATGTGGAATTCATGCCTGTTAAAATATTCAGCTATCTATTGATGAAGGCAGTCACTGATCAATGTAGGCCAGTCATAGAATTTCGTTTTCCTCATGATTTGAGGTATCACATAGAACATCCAGGGTTGAAACTTAGTTGCATCTTCTTGGCCTGTGATCCGGTTGAGCAAGGTGATGATAATGGCAATTTCCTCCTTAAATTCGCCTCTCCCAACATTGTTTGGCAATGTCTTATGTTTTTCTTTCATCCCATTTTATGCAATCTTCTTGCTGTACTTGTTTTTATCCATTTCCCATACTCTTTCGCATTCTTCTCGAGAGATAGTAACGCTTCTGGGCTAAGGTGGAATTGGGAAACATCTTTCTATTATATAAGGCTTTAGGCTGCAAATAGTTCTCCCGTCCATTGACTGAATCTCCCTCGTTGCTGGATTGTAATGCTTGATGCAAGCAATTACGAACTCCAAGCTTTGAACTGAAAAAGGGATGGATGTTGCTGCAAGAAGACTTGAATAGCCAAGGTGCCTGATGGTGACATTGCCTGGGTCTTCCAAAGGACACAAATTGAACACTGCTTAATGTGGTATAAGTCAGTTTCAGTTGTTTCGATGAAATCATGATACAGTGTTGATTTAATCTTAAACTCTGTAGGAGTGTACTCCATTCTGCAAAACTCAAAGATTGCCTGTAAACATGCCTATGTTCTGACAAGTTTTGCAAAACTTTCTATTTATAGCTTGCTGATTTTTCTTCATTATGATATTGCTATCAGGTTTCAACTGTGTAGTTTTCGAGTCAAACTCATTGACCCATGATTCATGAGTAGTGGTTCACAAGAACCCATCTCTCATGATGGTCCACTTAGCACTCATTGCATCTAGGTGATGCTCACGGAGGTGAAGCATTGGTCCGTCCCGGGAGGTCACCCATCCCAGTACTGCTTCAGCTCAAGTGCGCTTAACCACGGAGTTTCCCCCAAGGTTAAGCCCACTTAGCTTGCTACCCCATTTGCAAAACCTTCAGCAAGTGTTATGCCTCATGAACCATTCATTATAGAGCCCCTTTAGCTCATCAATTGATAAGTAGGAGGTTCTTCCACAGCGTGTCAAATTATGATATTGCTATCAGGATTCAATCGTGTAGTTTTCGAGTCAAACTCATTGACCCATGATTCATGAGTAGTGGTTCACAAGAACCCATCTCTCATGATAATGAATGGTCCACTTAACACTCATTGCATCTAGGTGATGCTCACAGAGGTGAAGCATTGGTCCGTCCCGGGAGGTCACCCATCCCAGTACTGCTCCAGCTCAAGCGCGCTTAACCACGGAGTTTCCCCCAAGGTTAAGCCCACTTAGCTTGCTACCCCATTTGCAAAACCTTCAGCAAGTGTTATGCCTTATGAACCATTCATTATAGAGCCCCTTTAGCTCATCAATTGATAAGTAGGAGGTTTCTTCCACAGCGTGTCAAATTATGATATTGCTATCAGGATTCAACCGTGTAGTTTTCGAGTCAAACTCATTGACCCATGATTCATGAGTAGTGGTTCACAAGAACCCAATCTTCGTCAAACGGATGAATTTTTTGGAATTTTTTCTGAGATATGGGTTTTGTTTAGAATTTCATTACAAGAAGACCCAAATCATTCGTTTTTGAAAATTCTGAATGTAGACTGAAAAAACAGCAAACCCTAATTTTCTCCGAAAAAGCAGAAAAAGTTGGCATCTAGGTATTGTTCAGAGGCACATTCTGGATGAACCCATTTGATTAGATTTTGAAAACCTCGAAATTTCACTGAAAAAGCTGTGATATGGGTTTTGTCCAGAAGAATTTTTGAGATAGACCCAAAAGATTGGAAGTTGTAAATTTTGAAGTTTTCTCTGACATGCAAAATAAAAAGCAGCTGCTGCAACCTTGAGAAAATTCTTCAAAAATTATCGAGAAGATAGAACTTGTATAAACCAGTTTGCTGAAAATTGAAAACAATGGCCTCCTTCTTCAAAGATTTGATATTCTGGATTAAAAAAACATGAAAAAGCAAGCCTTCTTGAGTGCTGATCTGAAAATTCATGAAAAACCAGCAAATTTAAGTTCTTGAATCTTGAAAATATAGGTTTGAAGTTGCTGCTCTATTTCTCCTTGAAGCCACCTGCAAGAAAATATGAAAAATAAAACACAAAAGTGCCTTTAAATCATAGTTCCACCGAGTTTCGGGGACGGGGACGGGGGGACGGCAGGGGACGGGTTTCGGGGGCGCGGGGGCGGGGGGCCTAAGTTTGGGGGCGGTGAGGGGATGGCGAGGGGACGACGGCGGGGGGGCGGTGGGGGAGCGGTGCTCTAAAATACATATAGTACTTGAAAAATTAGTTATAAAAAGATGTATAAATGTAAAAGCAAGACCCTTGATGCATTCAGTCAAACAGTTCACATGCCTTGCCTGTGCTTCCACATTTTGATGCATTCAAATTTCAGTCAAACAGTTTACATGTCTTGCCTGTGCTTCCACATTTTGCAGACCAATGACCATAAATTTATAAAATAAATTATTATATAAATGAAATTTATTGATAAACTAAAAACTAAAAACAATTATTAAATTATTTTATAAATTTTTATTTCAAAATTCACTGTGAACTGTGAAGTTTTGAAATCTGAGAATCTCAAATCAGAAAATATTAAATAATAAATTAAAAAAAATTGATTCATTGGAAATTTGGAACGAATGTTACGAATCCCTCAAAGGGATGTCAGCTCATGGAAGAGGCGTCTGTCAGATCATGGAAGAGGCGACGCCTCATCCATGAGCTGACATCCCTTTGAGGGATTTGTTCCACAGTCCACTTCCAACTGTGTCGCATTGCCCTTGCTGTGGGTATTTCAAATGAAAAAAAAATAAAAAATAAAAACCTAAAGCTAAAAAACCATATAAAAATTAAAATGCAAGCAACAAAATAGCTTTGGTTCAGCACTTCTCAGTCCAGATGCAGTTGCAACTTGCATAGGCACGCACGGGTAATGTGAAATGAAAAATAAAACAAAAAAAAATAATTTACATTGACTTTAGATTCTTAGAAGTCTTAAAAATTTAATAATATAATATATTATTTTTATATTAAACTTAAATTTTAATTATTACTAAAAAAAAAATTTATTTTTTTTTACAAAAATCATTATTTAATGGGGGACGTGGGAAACTTGGAGTCTTGGAGACGCCCAGAAGACTCCGAGACGCGACAAAGTCTCCTTTTGAAGGAGACGTTCAGGAGACGGCGGAGGGACGGGGAGACGACGGGGGGACGTTTCCTTGAAGTCTCCGCGTCTCGGAAACGTCCCCGTCTCCGAGACGGCTCCTTTTTTGGGGGGGACGCATCCCCATGGAACTATGCTTTAAATAAGCTTTGTCTTGAGTGAAACAGCCTTCTCTAACCCTAATTCTTCAAAACCCTAATTTAAGTTCATGCAATGAACTTAGACGTTTCTTCTTCTTTCAAGATTTTGAAATTTTCACTAAGGCAAGAGAAGTTGGGCACCCTTCTTGGCTGGAGGCGCCTACTTCACCCAGACTCATTTTTTCACTGTTTTCAACTTCTCCTCAATTTTCAACCCTAGTTTGATCCTGTCTCTCGGCTTCCAGATTGATCCAACGGACGAGCTGAATGTTTCATCACGGAGCCTGATCGAATCTGACGACATTGTTCTGGAGACATCTTCTGACAAAAACTTCATTTGACCCGTCAAATTGTCGGGTGCCTATCTCCTCCAGGGGCACCCACTTTCTCCAGTGTTAGCCATTTTAATGATCTTCAAATTTTTGCTTGTCTTCTGACCTTCAGATGAATTCATGATTCTGGGCGTTGTACTGATCAGATTGACTGGCTGATAGGTTCGTTGGATAGCTAAGAAGATTCTGGAAGGGGTCTCCTGCATACTGCTTTTCTAAAAACTGACATCTAATACCTCAAAACCCTAGGCGCCCTTCTTGACTGGAGGCGCCTAACTTCTCCAGAGTTGGTTTTAATTTTGAGTTTTTCACCGTTTCTTTCGTCTTCTGTCATTTTACTCACTTTTTCTCCTTTGTTTAGCCTTTGATATCAGATGATTGTCAGCTCTGACGAACGTGCTAATGATTGCGTTGGAAAGCTTGATCAAGTCTGACAAAGTCACGTCGGAAGCGCTTTCAACAAATTCATTGATTTGACACCTTAAAAACTTGGGCGCCCTTCTTCTCCAGGGGCGCCCAAATTCACCAAACTTAGTCATTTTTATCTGTTTTCACCTTCAGAGTTCTAAACACCTCTCATCATGGCCCCTGTTTGATCTTAGTTTGCCGAAAACTGAGTGATCTGACAAGCTGACGAAGACATCCACTACAAAGCTGGCAGAGAACTGAAGAGATTGATCACATTTGCAAACCCTAACAGCTGGATTAGGTCATTCAAAAGGTTGGGCGCCCAGAGTTACCAGACAGAATAATTTTCATCATTTTCATGGTTTGCATTTTGTCTTCAGCTTGAAACTCCTTCGTTGGACTTCGAATTCTGGATGACTGGGTAGTCATATGACTGTGTTGTCAGGCTCTCTACGGAGCTGAGATGAATCTGAACAACGTTGCTTGGGAGCTCCATCTCTTATTTCATCATCTGATGCCTTAAATAGTTGGGTGGGGGTGCCCAAGTTTAGCAGACTTAGAAACTTTTTCAAAAATCTTCAACTTTCTTCCTCGTTTGACGTGCTTCTCTTGGCTGGTTGTCGGAACAAAAAAATTTCTAAGGCATGGAGGTTTGGGCGCCCAAACTGAGCAGGGGCGCCTGGATTCACCAGCCTTAGTCAAAATTTTACATTTTTCAACTTTTCCAACTTCTCTTTGTTCTCCGTTTCTCGTGCACATTTATCTTTGACAACTTCTGTTAAGCTTGAACGTTTGATTCTGGCACCTGGTAGCTAACTGACCTCCATTGATGACCTTGGTTCTCTAGAAAAAGCTTCTAAAAAAGCAGAATAGACCCACTAGGGAAAAACCGATCTTTTCGTGATTCTGACTGCACCAACCTGATGAGGAAGTATTTTGAGCCAATCAAATTCAATCTTAACCCTAGAAGCCAAACTTTCAATTTTTAGAAATTTTCTATTTTAGAAAATCTTGCCAGTATCCATTTCGAAAGAAACCCAGAAAAACCAAAAAAAAAAGTTTCTATTTTTTAGAAAACTGCTAAAAATAGAAATTTTCCTAAAATTTAGGGACAAAAAAATTGAAATCTGGGTTTTGTTGGTTTGATCGTTCTGAGCCGACCTAGGTTGTCAAATTTTGCAAATTTCAAGTTTTTGACCCCTATGCAAAACATACAAACCCCAATTTTGACGTTTTTGACAGATTTTGACAAGATTTTAACTCATTTCTTCAAAATGCCTAAGTGTAGCAAAAAATTTAATTTGGGGTACAACACATAGCTTGGCCCATGCCCTGACGGATGGAGAGTTTGTGCCAAATAAACATATCAGCCTCTACAACTTTAGTGATTTCATGAAAACCAAGTCACATAAGTTTTTTACAAAATAGCTATGATGCTTTGCAAGGGTTGGACTCCAAGGATATGTACTTAGGCACCTATGTTCAATGAATCTTATGTCATGGAATTACAAGATCTAATAGACCCACCTCAAAAATATGTAGTGTGGGATATTCAACAAAGATTTGCCAACACTGACATTTTTTGTTTGCAAGAGATCAAAGTTTATGGCTTTTTGTTTTCACTTTTATGTTGTTTCATATGGCTAGATGTCTTTTTCTTACTAGTAATCATGAGTGAATGTGAAGTAGTTACCTTTTTTTGCTCCCAAGTGGCACTCGCATTTTGTTGATTATGGATACAACTCCTCTAACAAAGAATTATGGATTCTTTTCAATATTGAAGACCACTTTCTTGGCATGATAGCTAATTTTTATGCCACTAATGATGCAATTGAACACTACCATCTTTGCATTGGCTTGCTAACAACTTGCTAGATGTGCATTGGTTATTGTGTTGCCATTTCAATATGGTTGAGGTAGCATCCAATAAGAATGGCCACCCCCAAATGAGATGGAGGAAAGCTGGAGAACATGGGGTATGGTTCTATATGCACAATAAATTGGGTCTTCATGACCACAATATTGTCTACCAAAAGGACTCTTCAATTTGGTACACAAGGTCCAACATTTGTAGTAGATCCAAGAATGTAATTAAGAGACTCAACAAAGTAATGTTGCCATCTCAACCTTTATTTTCCTCTACTAATTGTTATTCTATTGTAGTGGAGCCTATGTCAAATATTGTGCTCTCTAACCACTATCTAGTCTAGTTTTGAATTGAGTGGAATTTCAAGAAAGCTATAGTTGAGAAAACACAATTCTTTCTCAATATCTCTCTTCACCACAAGCCCATGTTGGCACATATCCAACATGTGTGGAAACTTCTGCCATGTCCTCAAAATGGAACAAGGTAGATCGTCTAGCGGACTTATACCATCAAATGCATAATCCACTTTCTACACTACACCACCAAAACCAAATAATTGATGTGTATTGTACTCCAAGAGCTCAAATTTGTAATGCCCCCTTCTTAATTTTATATAAAGGGCGCGGCCTTTAACCTACAAAGCGGTGGGTTTTTTATTTCCTATAGATCGTTCTCCTAAGACTGCCACCATTCATTAAGATGTTTTATGAAAGAAAGAACAGTTTAAATCAAATCACGTGCGTGCTTGTTTTTAGGAGAGACAAAAGTTAATTAAAAATTAATTTGTTGCTGAAAGGCAAATGAAGGCTGGCATCCTTTGGAAGAGAAGTATATAAACGAAGTCAAGAAAGGAGTATGGAAGGAATCATTGAAGACATCTTTATATTTTTGGTTTTATCTCCTGTGGAACAGAGATCGTGTTCTAACAGCCTGCGGATGAAAGCCCGCTAGGCCTGAAAATTATAAGACGAAAACCCTTTTCTTTTCCTTGCAAAGTTGGTGGACAAAAACCCCTAACTTAAGCAGATTGGAAGTTATTTTCTTTAAGGCATTTCAGTGTGTTAAACTACTGCAGACTTCAAGTAATTCAATAATTATATAAGAGCAAATATTTGACATAAATCTAAGCTGATTTCTGAGTGTACAAAACAATAAAAAATCAAATTGAACAGCAACAATTAAGTTAGTAATAAAATCAGAAAATTCTTATTGATAATTGATTGTGCAAGTTTTACTGTGAGTTAGATTTAACTATATTTAAGGAAAAAGAAGAGAAAAAATCAAAAAAGGGACATTACAAAATTTAAGCCAAGCTTCATTAATTTAAGACTCAAAATAGGGTGTCTAGGGAGTTTTTTCAATCCTTGTCAGCTAAGAATACTTCCCAAAAAAATCAAATCCATATGAGAAGCAAACAAACTTTTAACAGAATTGCCTAATATTTGAAGCAAGCAAATGTTTAAAGCTCATGAGTCATCCATAGTCCAAGAAAATGCCCTCTTGTGATATATTAACAGCGCTCCCTATCATCTTTCAGTTTCTCAACGAACACCCTATGATAAGCCACTCTCTTTGTGAGAATTCCGTGAAGCTGATTTGAGTATGACAAATGATTAAGCCCCAGGTTGTGATGGTTTGCCATGTGAGTTCCACAAGACTCTATGGGATGCAATTGGTAATGATCTCTATCCAATGTATTGGGAAGCCTTTCAAAACAAAACCTTAGGGCCTAACAAAAACAAAGGAAATATAAAGTTCATACTTAAAGCTGGTGATCATGAGTTGATCTATAATTGGAAACCCATCATTCTTCTTAATGTCCCCTACACAATCATTGCCAAAGCCTAAGCACTATATATCCACAATTTTCTCCCATTCGTGGTGTAGCCTAAACAAACAGATTTTATTAAGAGTAGGTATATTATTGACAACATCATTGTCATCTAGGGCAGTATAGAATGGACCTATCACTCTAATTGGCGACTCATTTTCATTAAAATTGATTTTGAAAAGGTTTACAATAGGATTGAATAGCCTTTTATCCTCGCCATGCCTCAAGGTACTTAGATTTGGCCCTAAATTTCTTCAATCTATTCAACTTTCCATTGATGCTTTATCCTGCCTTATTATTAATGGCATGCAATCTGAATAGTCTGGGCTTTTTCAATCTATAATACAAGACTGTCCTTTTGCTCTTGCACTTATGTCCTTGTTGTCTAAGGGTTTCACTATCTTCTAGCCAATCCTATTTCTCAAAAGCTTATCCAAGAAATTTCCCTTCCAATAAATTCTTCTCAATGATTGGAAAATCAACATTTTGTAGATGACTCTTTTCTCACCCCTATTGAAAAGTAGGCCAAAGTCAAGCATGCCCTTCACTACCTTGATACCTTCTATTTAGTTTCAACATCCAACATATAGTAGAAGAAAACCTAGTGCTACAAAAAATCCTTGTGCCAACCTAGCTTCAAATTTTTGGTTGGAAATGGATTGGTCATAGAGATAATTTTCATTTTCTAGGCATCCACTTTGCCTTCCAAACCTCGCCTTCTTCTTTGTGACAATTTGTGATCAAAATAGTTGAGAAGAAGTTATCCTACTAGATCACCAAGCCACTTTCCCTAGCAAGCAAATTTTAGATTTGCCTGAAGGTACTTTTTGTAATTCATGTTTATTATTCTTCCTATTGGGTTGCTTCTAAGGTTTCTTACAAAAAGCTTGAATAGATTCTTTAAGATTTCCCTTGGACCAATTTTGAGCAAGCAAAAGGCTTCCATAGGGTTGCTTGGGAATTTTATTGCCTTCCCAAAGACTCTAGCAGCCTTGGTATTCTTGACATCCAACAAGAAGGCACTGCTCCTTGTGCCAAGTCGATTATCAAGGCTCTAGAAAGCAATGAGACTTGGAAGGATTTTGCTTCAAAATTGCACTTCTTCTAGCCTTCCTTATGGCTGCATGGCTAGGAAAAAACTGTGTTTTTCCCTCATTATGATCATGAAGGTGTTGGTTACGATTCCAGATACATTTGTAGCCAAAAGCATTTGGAGGGATTGGCTTTTGTGTGATGGTAATGGTTTTCATGATGGTCATTTTGTGGACCAACATTCTCTTTGGTGGTTCCCAATTATCAATTACCATCATGTTTTGCTTGTGGAGGTTCACTGGATTTATGCTCTTTAAGTTTTTTAAACAGGCTTAAGAAAACTAACCTCTTATCCAAAGTCACGTGCTCCAAGCTCTCATGGCCAAAAGCTATTGAGAAAACAGGACCAAGAATCCTTTTTGGATATATTGGAAGCAGTCCATCCTTACTTATAGCACAAATTGCCAGTCAAACAACACAGCCATGGTGGAAGGACTGGAAGTGGTACTCAGCCACTCATATTTTCAGATACACTCCCAGCAAGGGTTATGCTTAGGTTTCTCCACATTTGTCTATGGTGCAGAAGTTGAATGAGAGATTGTCTCTCTAATCCAATTTGTAGACTTGGAATTGTCAGTTTCAAACGGTTTGGCAAGCAATTCTAGAACCCAAGCCTGCTCATTTTCGGTGTATCTTTTACCAGGGCTTACTACTGGGGACCATTGGTCCATCTTAGGGTTTCAAATTCCAATTGTCCCTTCTATGGAGTCTTGGAGACCATTAAGCACTTGTTTGGTTTTGACCTAGGGCTCAGTTGGCAAGGATGTGGATCAATGACTTTTTCAAAATTTGAACCCTTTCATCTTGAACCTTTGACATGGCACATCGTACTCCTAAGAGAATGACCCGAATTCCTTGAAAAATCCACCCAGAACTGGCATGCTTGCCAGGTTGAAATCGTGATCACTATTTGGAAAGTTTTGTGTTTATTTCCAATGCTTTTGTTAATCAGCAATTTTCATTGTATGAAAATCAGTTATGTTCTTTTGCAGATTCAAATCCACAACCAATAATGTGGCCCTGGAAGTTGTGCATCTGCAAGTGCTTCTTAATCATTGGGACAATGAACCTTGCATTTTGGCCAGGTTTCCCCCCAATTTGCATCCTTGTGGTTGTGTTCATTCCCCACCAAAGGGCCTTAGAAGAGGATGCAGTGGCAGTTCACAGCAGCATTCCAAGAGCGTCACTGGCTTAACTCCACCTGCCAGGGTGGGAAGCCCCTCAACATCATCTCACGAGTGCAGGCAGGAGCCTCTTCTAGGGCAGGACAGCAGGACAGGAAATATCTGCAACTTGCGCTAGCTATTTCACCATGTCATGAGACTTCGGATGCCTAACAAACAGAGGACCAGCAGCCTGCTAAAGATAATATTGATGTTATAACTGAATGGAAGCCAATTCTTGATAGCCAAGACCTTCCAGATGGTAGATGGGGATCCAAGCTTGATGACCAAGACCCTCCACCTGCTATTGGTTTTATTGCTTTAGATGCTTAGAGATTTTCTGATATTATAATCATGGTTGCATCAGCTTGTTCCTGTTTTTATTGGAAAAACTTTAGTTCCTAGGCCATGTTTTGCCTAGTTTTGACAGACTATGCCATCCACATTTTTTGTGAACCTGTTATAAGTTATTTCTGATTTGAAGTAATATATAGACACTATTTCATCAAAAAAAACATAAGTTCTACTCACCTCTTCAACCTTGCATGATATCTATGTTTTGATTTTGTAGGATTTCAACTAGCAATTGCATCTGTGTTTGCAGTCTTCCATTAGAGTTGACACTGCACCCCAGACTTCTTTATAATATTTTAGAATAGTTCTCTTCATTATGGAGATGTACTATTATTGGCCATAGTGCCCTAGGGAAAGCAATATTTTCTTAACCTCTAATACAGCAATTGCAAACCCGTTTCATTATCCCTGTGATGTAGAAACATGTCAAAAAAGAAGTAAAATGAATTGAATTAGCATGTGATTTCAACCAGCTTAATTCTAAGAGGTAAAACTAACAATAAATGAATAATCCAACCAATCTTTCAAGTGATGATATAAGTACGTCCACCACCAAACCTATAAGCATAGAGTTAGTGTGCATATTCATTCTACAGGACAAAGATATATGACTGATCATGTTGAACCCTTCAGGTGCTGATATATATATTTCTGTTACAAAACTTACAGTGGTGATCCACTGTAGGCAGTAGGCACCACTTAACATTCACCACACAAACCTTATTGGAAATTAGGTTCACTATCATGGTAACAACCAACTCCAGCATAGCATCCTAACCATGATACAATTATCCTCAACAATTAAAAAGTGCTTCCATTCTTCATTCAGAGCTCATAATATAGACAAGCCTGTTCAACTGCGCTTTTCAGGATTCTCTTTATAAGCAAACCTGTCCAGCTGCTTTCTGTGTGGTTCTCATAATCAACCCTACCCAAAGGTAAACAAAAAAATTCTCCATAATGGAGGCCCATTGGAAAGGAGATCATGCAAGCTAGGGTTTATGCATGCATAAATTACATTTAGAAAGCTGATTTCATCATTTACTACAGCAGAAAGTTAACATAAATATCTACGAGAATAAAGACTCCATAAGGATAAAATTATCCCATATGAAACTGAAAACTAAGAGCAAAATGTATGGTAAAATTTCTACCATTGTCAATGCTACTGACAAGAAGTTCCAAACAAATTTTCTATAAATATTAAAATCCTGCTAATTCTTGGAAGGTTCACATGTCAAGGATAATTGGTGGAGAATTCCGATCTCCAAGAACTCTAAATTTCTAGAGATCAACTAAATCAGTCTCCCTCCCTTTCTCTATCAACTAATTTATTCTCCCTCCCTTTCTATCTCTTTGATGCCAGATGGAGTAAATTATGCTTACAGTGTCAACAAGTGCACGTGATCTTTTACCAGATCCAGATGTTGATTTTCTCTTCCATAGGTGGAGTTGCTTTTGAGGTGCTTTCTGGTTTAGGTTCCTGCTTTTCAAATCCAAATTAGACCCAAATCAAATAACCTTTCATGAAGGCAAAAAATTTTAAAATGCAATAACTAAAATAGAGCATCTCTCTATTTCTAGTTGATGACAGGGATGTGGAAAAGGTTGTTAAAAGGTTCTTACTAAATTAGTTTATTGAAGCTTTAATTATGATCTCCCCTAAACTTGGCTGCAATATCTTTATATGAAATTTAAATGCCACAAACATGCTGGGTTTGTGATTTACCTTGCAATTGTGGATAGAATAGCATTTCCCTCCTGATAGAAACTAATTTGTTTGATAAATTATTCAATAACACCACTTCAAGAATCAAAACTAAATGCAGCTTTGAAAACCCCTGTAAAAATGTTGGACTGAACAGTAAAGAAACCACAAGCTAAAATGTCAAACTTATGTGTTTGATCAGAGATCTGTAATTCACTTAGATATTTCTACATGCAATTATTTAACATCAGTGTTCCACGGGGTTTCGGGGACGGGGACGGGGACGGGGGGACAGCAGGGGACGTGTTTCGGGGACGCGGGGACAGGGGGTCTAAATTTGGGGGCGGCAGGGGGACGGCGGGGGGACGGCGGTGGGGGGGCAGCAGGGTGCCGAAATACATATAGTACTTGAAAAAATAGTTATGAAAAGATGTATAAGTATAAGAATTATACATCTTGGAGACAACTAAGAGTCCCCTAGACGTCTTGAGGATACCCTAGCGTCTTTGAAGTCCTAGCGGCATCTTGGATACAATGACACTGGTGGTGGGATGGTGGCGCTGGTGGTGGGCTAGTGGGGGGATGTCCCCCCCAAGTCCCCAAGTCTCCGAGACATCCCCATCTAGGAAACGCGGGGTTTTTTGGGGGGGACGCGTCCCCGTGGAACACTGTTTAACATGGATTTAGGATTGCCTGTGTGTTGATCCAATGCAAATTGCTACTGAAACTCAACACACATAAGGCTGAAAATTGAAACATTGCAGTTATGGCTAACATTTGTCTTTTATATTATTTGCAATGTGTACATGTTGAAGCACATACCTATAATGCTGGAAAAATCATTCTTCATCCACTTCATTGATTCCTCATACAGAAATTAGTGTGTTAAACCACTGAAATTGATTAAATGGTATGCCGTGAATTAAGAACTATAATTAAAAATTAAAATCAACACCTAATAGAAAATGCAGTGTTTACTTAAGTGCTGGATAGGAGATCAGCATTAAAGAAATTAATGAAAAGCCTGGAAAAGAGAAGAGCAACAGATCATGCTACAACTGTGGCACAATATATATCCAGGAGAAATTCACTTGGGGTGAAAACTCCAGCATCAAATATCTATGCTTCTTTGTCGATCCTCATGGTTACAGATGGACACAAAATTGTGGCTCTCTCTTGAAGCATTTAAGTGTCACAATTCGTCATTATGGAAGATATCGTCCTTCCTCTACAACGCAGCTCAATCCACCCTAAAGTCTGATACCACTCGGCTATGAAGCAGACCCATAGCAGTACCATTTTCTTCTTCTTTCCCAAGAGAATATGTTGGCTAACATTCCAACCTTTCATTTTCCATTTTTCTTGTTCTTCCCTGAGATATCAGAACTGGAGTCCCAGAGCCTAAATTTGAAGGCGGTATAGCCGTATTTAGCCAATTTTGCCATAAAATACAACTAAAACTTTACGAAAGCTGTATCACATGAAAAGGAGAATTTTGGACAAACTGTCAAAATTTATATAGGATTTTTCTAAAATATATATTTAGTTTGTATATAATATTTTTGAAATAAGGTATCTCTTAGTGTTTGAAGGGCAACTTTGAATGAATGACTAACAAAAAAATTGCTTGACAGGTGTGGTCACAATTGTCAAATTTAAGCCCTGAGGTCCTGGACCATACTTCCACTTTTGAAATATCAAGCAGATAATTCTAGACCTGATTTTCAACAGCCAGTTGAGCATTATATGCTCAAGTTTCAATTTCAAGTCAATTGAACTTCATTTGCCCAAATTTTTAAGAAAATACAGCAGATTGTATTTCACACTGTTGAGGGACCAAATGGACAGATTTTGATCTGAATTTAATGGGTACATGAGGATGTGTCACCATGCTACAGTTAATTTGTAAAAAATTCAGCTTATCTTCACTTCACATGAAAAATTTATGGTCTATATTGAGTTGCCAATGAGGGAGAGGGGCTGATTTGGTTTGATACATATTTCCCTTGCTATGTTTTGTTCATCACAGCGCTTTCCATTAGTGCAGCAGAATATTTATATCTTGCCCACATTTATTGCAGAAGCTCTTAGATTTTCTCACCCTTTGGGATTTTGCCTGCTTTACAATGGTGCCTAAACCTAGCCCTTTGGTTGTTCATGCTTGTGCAGTTGGGATTGCAATGACTAATGGTGGCGCCTATAAAGAAGCCTCACAAGTTTGCCTCAAAAATTGTTCACCAAGGTATAGGCTCTGAAAACCCCCTATTTGTTTGTTTCTTCTAGTTCCAAATTTTGACAATGCATGCAAAAGGTTAGAGCAGTTTACTCTTATAGGTTATTTTCAAGGACATATTCTATCTAAAAGTGTGCTGCACACTAGGGTGAATACCACTTGGGTCCACCATCGGGTTGAACTAGATGTTATCCAACAATTAACCAAAGATTTTTCCTCTTCCACTTTGTGGAAGCTAACCGTACAGACACAGTCCTCCATCATGGTTTGTGCTATGTTCACATCTCACTTTTAGTTTTCTTCCTCTAGAATAGGGATTTTGTTGTGTTTGCACACCAAGCTCCTAGGTGCCTATCCAAGTCAAATTCCCCAATCTGCCTTTACCTTGTTGGTCATTTCTTAAGGTGTAGCCTTCTCTCTTGGGAGGCTACTTTCTATGGAAATAGACAAGTTGTATTCGGCTTGTCCCCCGCACCAGATCTGTGGAGATAGGCCTATCCCAGGATTTAAAGGAAACCACTAATATACAAATTGACTTCATGCACCATGTGCAACATGTTTTGTACACTAATCTTCCCAACACTTGTTTCAAGTGTCAATCCTTTGAACATAAAATCAAAGATTGTCTGCTCACCATTCACAAACCAAAACCAGTCACCAAACCAATGGGTGACACAACTTGTTAGCCCTTGCCCTAAAAATTGTCAAATTTAACTTTGCATTTAGCCCCTTCAAACTAGCTTTAGTTGATCCGAGCTCATTCAATGGGCCCCATTTCCATTAAATGAGCCTACCGATCTTAAAAGATGTCCCTTTGGTTTGCTCCTTGCCTCTATATAATGGCTTAATCTTTGTGTGAGGCCCTATGCTATTGTTTGAGCTTCAAATATTGCAATCATGGGGGCCTCCACATTTACCTTGGCCCCTTTGTTCTTGCCTTGAACTTTACGTTATAAAGTGCAATTGACTTGTGTTTGCTAGTCGCATATGACTTAAGTGAAATACTTGTAGCTAAATGGCGACCAATAACCTACAAAAGGCAAAAGATAATCGGTTAGGGGCAGTATATCTATTATTTCCCCTATATTCATGGCATACATGCCCAAAGGGTGCTAAGTGATCATGCAACCCTCCTCATGAGGTTGAAGAAGTGGAAAATGTCCTTAAAAAGCAACACATGCAATTCAGGAAATTTTCTCCATATAATCAAAACCAGTTTGTGCAAAACTACTTCTCTACATTGTAAGGGTTGGACTCCAGGGATATGTCCTTAGACCCTCATTTTTTCATGAGCTATGTCTCTTGGAATGTTAGGGGTCTAAAAAATGCAAACCACAAGTTCATTATATAGGATTTTCAATAGAGATTTGTTCCCTTGGACATTCGTTGTCTTTAGGTGATCAAGGTTATTCATTTTTTGCTTTCAATCGTGTGTTGTGTCATTTGGCCAAGCGGTATTTGTTTCAACAATAATCATAAGCATGGTTGAGGAGGTGCGGTAACCTTAGTAAATGCCAAGTGGCACTCTCACTATGTTATGCATGGCTACAACCAAGGCCTTGTGGGTCCTTTTCAAAATGGACAATAAAGCCTTTGGTATCGTTATTGATGTCTATGCATTGAATGATGGGAATAAACATACCTTGCTTTGGAGGTGGCTTGCGAATGCACTATTTGAAGCCCAATGGTTTTTAATGGTGACTTTAATATTCTTGAGGTAGCATCTAATAAGCAAGGCAACTTGCCTATGAGATTGACAACTGGCAAAAGGGAGACATGGTTTTACATACACAATAAATTAGGCCTTCATCATCACAATCTTGGCTACCAAAAGACGTCCTCTATTTGTTACACATGATCCAACTTGCATAGTTGTTCTAAAAGAATAATGAAGTGACCTAATCATGATATAATGGCAGCACAGCCATACTTCATCTTTGCCAGTTTTTATTCTCTCCAAATTGAACCCTTGTCAAATTGTGTTCTTTCTAACCACTCTTCAATCTGTTTTTAGTTCGAATGTGGTCTTCATAAACTGAAAGTCAAAAAAACATAGTTCTTCATGAACACTCTTTACTATAAGTCCACTTTCGCTCACATCTAATATGTCTAGACTCTAGAATCTAAGGTCACATTTAAAAGAGGCTACAATTTGGATTGATGTTGTAAGAACAAATTTGAAATTTCCAAAGGAACGAAATTGAAATATCCAAATTTCTATTCTAAAACACATGCAAACTTCAATGATTAAAAAAAAATGGAATTCATAATGAAAATTCAAACAATGAAACAAGACAAATTACCAAATATGAATCCCATGGTGAAGCAGATTTGCTCCACAACATTATACATGTGAAAGATGATTGATTCCATCTACATAGGATAGTGTGTCAATTTATAGATTTTTGGTAGAGAGGATAGATGGCCAAAACTCAAGGATGAGATCTACAGTGGAGATTTAATGAGATAAAATCCTTAGGATCAAGGAGAAAATGGAGGGTTTGGATTTAATCTATTTAAGATGAATGGTTAAGATTGCATTTACTAAAAATAGTAATTTGTTGCAACCATAAAAAATTGGAAGGGAAATGTATTTATTTCTTGAAATGGTGGAGGAATAAAAGTAAATTAAGTAATTAAATATTATTTAATGCAATTATCCATGTAAGGTGGAAATTGAAGTAAAATTATTTAATTAGATATGAGGTGGAAATTGGGGTAATTGAATATAATATTATTTAATTAGATGTGACATCGGGTTAGACTAGTTAAATAATATTTACTTAATTAGTTGGTAATGAACTAGATTAATTAAATAATATCATTATTTAATTAATTATTGGCAATGAAATGTTAGTATGATGTTAGGATGGTTTTATCTATCTACAAATGCCATTGTTGCTCAGTTTTTAAGAATTTCTAGATAACAATAGGCAAAGATATGTTACAAGACCAATATAGCCATGTCCTCAAAGCTTGAATCTGCACTCAACTTGAATTAGTGGCTTTTAATAAACCTTTGCAACTTTAGGTGGCCAAGTTGTGCCACCAAGGCTAGGCCAATTGATGCCTAGACTACCAAAGGAGCTCAAATCAAAGCCAAACTTTACTACTTAAAGGTTGGTGATAAAGTTTCCAAGAAACATATTTAGACCTTACAAGCAAGAGATTCTACTTAGAAAATTAAAACTATCAAGAAGGCTAGCAAATGTATCTCCGAACTTCCTATCATGTACCCTTTTTGAAATTAAAATAATTGGGAGAACTATAGCCTATTTCTTTATTTCCCATAGGCTAAGGGATAAAGTTAGGGAAATGATTTAATAATAATATTTTAAGTTAGTCCTAGTAACTTTATTTTAAAACATTGTAAAAGGACAACTTAAATATTATTATAAAGTGGGCCATCTAAATGGGGCATTCTAAGGCCTTCTATAATAGTTTATTAAAGTGTTTTAACTTAACATTTTTGGAAGGAATTTTCAGAGGAAAAAGAAAATTCAACCTAAAAGGGGCCAAAATAGAATTTATAAAAGGAAGAGAAATGCTCAAAAAGAAAATCCATTGTTTATTGAAATCAAACCCATTTTTAGAGCTTGGGCACTTGTGTTCATCTTCTCACCCAACGACAAAAACCCTCAAAGTGTGGGAATTTGGAGGATGAAAACCCTCAAAGTGTGGGAATTTGGAAGACGAAAACCCTCTTAGTTTTCAATTAGGATTGGAGGATGAAAACCCTTTGTCTATTGAGGTGATTCCACCCTAGGATCACGTTGCATTGGAAGTTGAAGTAATTTTAGTTTCCAATTTGAGGTTTCATGAAGATTGTTAGAAGGAAGTGTGAGTATTCATAACCTAATCACCATTATCGCCATCATCAATTACTACGCAACATCCTTTGGATTGTTGTGATTTCTTTTTGGCAAGCCATACCATATAAAGCTTGTTGTGCAAGGTGAATCCTATTGCCTAACCATTTCTAGGTGTTGTACCTCTACTGCAATCTACCATACCATTTGGTGCCTATCACACCCAATTTTTAGTAGTTTGTACTACCTTTTGGAAGCTTGATGCAGCCGTACAGCCATCCAATTGATTATATTAGCAGCTGATATATATGTTAAGCCCAGTCATTAAAAATATTGTGAGTGCACTCATAAATCTAAACAGTCAATTGGTCTTTACATAAGGTTATTGCTACTCATGACATTATTTTGGTATTAGTTGTCGTACTACTTTTATATCAGCATTGAATTAATGTTCAAATTGCTACAATATCAATAATATTAATGTGGAGTTACGAGTCTTCAATAGCTTGATATTGGTTTTTACTTCTTGTTGTTATTATTCCATGATATTCAAGTATTGCATAAGTTAGAAAATACAAAAAAAATTATAGGGTTTATGAATAATCTAAAATGGGACATTACACTTCCAAAAGTTCTACATACTTTTGCATTACATGAAGGTTTTCGGAAGACATGTTTGTATGTGGTCCCTTGGCATCTTTCCACAATCCAAGTTGTGACTTGCAACAAACTCATTTCCTAGGAGTTACTCTAGTTGAAGGCACGTTGCATGGCTAATGATAAAGTTCCTAGATGTGATGGCTTCCCTTGTAAGTTTTACAAAATCTTTGCAATGATGGCAACCCTTATTTACATTAAGTCTATCTTGAAGCCTTCGTACCAATTATTTAGGTTCTATCCTTAACATAAGAAACATCAAATTTATTCCTAAAGTTGGAGATCCTAAGTCCATATGCAATTGGAGGTCCATCACTTTGTTGAATATCTCTTACAAAATCATTCTTAAGGCTCTTACCTTCCAAATTAGGCACCTACTATTGCTTATTATTCGATTGGAGCACACTCCTTTTATTCAAAGCAAATATATCCTTGACAACATTATTGTTGTCAAGGAAGGTATGGAATGGGCCAAAAAATCTAATCAAAGAGCACTCTTCATCAAAATCGACTTTAAGAAAGCATATGACAGAATTGATTGGTCTTTTTCCCGGCCATGCTTAGGGCTCTTGGATTTGGCTCCAATTTCTTAAAATAGGTTCATATGCATTTTGGAAATGCTATCGCTTGCCTTATAGTAAATCGCATCCAATATGAGTAGTTTGGCCTTTTTAGGTCTATTCGACAAGGTTGCCCTCTTATTCCTTCACTCTTTGTTTTGGCCATTGAAGGTTCTAGCTATCTTCTTACCAATGCCATCTCACATCATAGAGTAAAAGAAGAATTTCCCTTCTTAGCAGCAATCTCCAACAATTGGTCAATGGTCATTTTGCAAATGATTTATTCCTCACATTGCTTGAGGATGATGATAATATTAAGCAAGCTTTCAAATGTCTTGTAACCTTCTACTTAACTTCTAGTTCAAACATTCAATGGAGTAAAACATGATTCTACTAGCAATCCTTTGCATAGCTTAATTCTTTTAGTTGGAAGCCTATTGAGCACAAAGTGATTTTCAAGTTTCTAGGGATCCCCTTTGCTTTCCAAGCATGCTAGTCTACGTTGTGGCAATATGTCATTAACAAAGTCAAAGCTACTTTTGCTAGCAACTACGTTTCAAATATGCTCTAAAATTCTCACTGTCACGCATGTTTACTACTCTATGTTGGGTCACTTCCAAAGCTTCATACTAAAGACTTGACAAACTTTTGCAAGATTTTATATGTGCCAATTCATACTATAATAAAGGATTCCACAAAGTTGCTTGGAATATAAGTTGCCTTCCCAAAGAATCTAGAGGTTTAGGCCTTATTAATGTTCATAGACTAGGTGTCACACTTTGTGCTATGGATTGTCAAAGCTTGAAGGTAATGCAACCTAGAAAGTTCTACTATACAATTGCATTGTTTGGCTCTTTGTATGGGAGAACTATGTCAAATGGCCTTGGCTTCCACTCCCTTGTGATCTATCATGTACGCATCATAATTATTGGCACCTGTGTTGCCAAAAGTATATGGAAGGCTTGGGAAGTTGTCAAGTAGAGGCTAGTTTGGAATGGAGGAGAAGTTCGCAAATGTTGACTTTCAAGACAAGTCATGGGCAGCAATTCCCTTTATGCACTTTCTTATAGGCATGGCATGCTTTTAGATTGGAAATCCTTTTTTGCATATAGAAAGATAGGAATTCTATTGTGGATTCCAATTTTGCAATTCATTCCAAGTCATAGTTTGAAAATTCGGACTCGGCGCGGACTCGGCAACCCAAAATAGGACTCGGACTCGGGACTCGGCACGGACTCGGCAAAAAACTCGGCAAGGAATCGGCAAATTTTTTTGAAAAAAATCATGTTTTAAAGCTGAGAAAGCAGCCTCCAGCTGCAGCAAGAGTCCAGGCACAGGACTCGGGAGTCCAGGCACAAGACTCGGGAGTCTGAGCCAAGGACTCGGGAGTCCAAGCCAGAGACTCGGCTCGCGAGTCTGCGCCGAGTCGACTCGGCCAGCTTGCAGACTCCCGAGTCCGCGGCGAGTCCAGCAGAGTCTTCCAACTATGTTCCAAGTCATTGGAGGTTTCTAGTGTGCTTGTGTAAATAAAAAAATCAAGCAAATAAAGTGGCCCTTAAAGTTCAACATCTTCAAACCCTACTGAATCATTGAGAGAAAGCTCCTTGCATTGTTGCCAAGGTCCCACGCTCTTCATCTTCTCATTACAAAACTCCCCATCAAGGACAAAGGTGTGGTCATTTAGAGTCTTCTCAGCACCACTCTTACAGTTGTTGAGTTAGCTTTTCTCCACCTCTAACTAAGGAACCTCTTGGCTAGACTCCACCTACTAGACACAAGGGTGGATGGTCAACACCTACTTACCACTCTCCAACATCCTCTAAAACATGTGCAACCGGAGGGGTGGTAGCAATTCTACCAAATCTCTTGACACTTGATGATCCTTTCGGAACACCAGATAAGCCTTTATCTTTTTCTACCTCTTCTTTCTTGAGGCCCACCAACTCTGCAACTTGTGTAGTCAATTTTTCAATAGTCTTCTTTATTTGCTTTTGTCTTTGATCCATGTGAATCTTCATGGATTTCTCCTCATAAGTACTATACCTCTCCTCAAAGGTGTCTCTTGGTTTGCTCAGCATGAAATCTGTTGAAGCGGTGATTTCTTCCTCTATGATCTCATATCCCATCTCTAGGATCTAGACAGTCCTAGGCTCAACAGCCTGTATGATGCAACAATACTTTGAGGCTAGGAAAATGATATCATTCTTATACTTTTCCACCATACTCTGAGGAATCCTCCCTCTGGACTGCATATTCTTCTAAAAGATTTTGAAAAATCCCCAAAGAGCTTCATCTTGCGCCTCCACATCACCTATCCTCCTCAAGTGATCTCTGATTTGATGTGCTACTAATCTGTCCCTCAACCAAACTATGTTCTTTGTTCCGAGTAGCTCCCTCAAAAAGTAAAACAACAAACAGATAATCAATGTGCCGAACTTGAAAGGATACTTTGAATCCTTTGTCTTCTATAGATTCTCAATTAATTGTGCCCTCAACAACTTGCACAAATTAAAGTCTGCACCGTTTACAACCATCTCATAAGCAGTGTTGATTGCGGTGGCTGATACAAAATTCTCCATGTTAGAAAAGTATATCTTATAACCAATCATTATTGCGAGATATTTGACTGTCGGGTTTCTAATATCCTTGATTGGCAAGGCTCTCTTGTCATACTTTGCACCAGTTAACTCCATAACAACCTCATTCTTTATAGACTTCAACGTCCGAACTAGGTCGGTTGAACACAATCCTGTGACAACCCTAATCGCCTCCTTGGTGATCATATGAGCCATATCAAACCAAACAAATCTGTCATGGATTTGGCTTAGGGCATACCTCACCCACGCGTCGTCATGGCAAAAATTAGGGAAATTTTGCCATACGTCGAACTTCTTCTCTACCAAACTCTAGAATTTTGGTTTGAGCATGAAATCGTCTCTAGTGAGTTCCTTGACCCACACATCACCTAGCTTTGAGTGATCATATTCCTCCAGCTTTGCATGAATATAAATTCTTACATCCTCAGTGTGGAGCACACCATACAGAATCCTTGAAAATGCACCGTCTGGGTCAATCTCCATAGACTTGTCAAGATGTCTCTTGAATTTAGGTTGGGGTCATTCTAAGACCTCAATTACTCGTGGAGTAGCCATTTCAAATGCTTCAAAGCACTTTATGAAAACATAGGGTAAGATAAAACTGTAAATAGCTTTGATCACCTTCCAGTTAGGGCTTTGTGCGCAAAGATTTTTGGAATGCTTCACTTCACTCTTCACTGCTATTTTCTCTTCAAATGATTGTTTGCAAATGAATTAGATTGAACATGATACCACAAAGGTCCGACCACTACACCAAAAGACTGGCCTAGTAGTGAGGGCGGCTACCCAGAGTGTTAAGGGTGAGGTTTGTGTCCCACCAGCCTCGAAGGTGAAGGCATACAAGCCACAAGCACAATGGACACATGGTCATGGAGCCCCACCATCTGGTTATCAGGTACACACCTGCCAGCACGGCGGGTTACATCCGTCGGGGTTTAGCCTTTCACGAACTGGACATTAAAAAACTAGCTAGGATGGAATTGTTTCACCATTGAAACTGACCTTCCCTAAAGGGTTTTCGTCCTCCAAAGACCGAGATGAACCAGGTTCAATCTCTCGACCCACAAGGGTTTCAATTAGAGAATTTAGAATAAACTTGATCATAAGCAAATGGGTCCCCAAAGCCCTTTTTATAATCTCTAACTCAACGCCCTAATTAGGGTTGTGCAACCTTTTAATTAATTTTAAATTCACCTTATGTCTCCCCAAGTTGCCAGGAAAATCACCTTATTAAATTAAATAACATTAGTTAAATATTAAATTTAACTTTATATTTTAATGCTATTTAAAATAATAACTCATAACACCTTATATCACCAAGAAATCATCCATTTAAGAAATCACTGACTAATCAAAAATAGTAACCCTACCAACCACCAAGTCAATGACCAAAACTAACACTTCTATAAATAGTAAGTATGGACAAATTGTATGAAAACCCTCTGAACACACTAGCGACATCGAAATACCCCTTTGAACTAGCTGACACAATCCTTGAAAGCCAGCTCCAACTGCACTGCAAAAGACCCCAAAAATTGGGACATTACACTATCAATATCAAAAGAAATATGTGTCACTCTCTGACTAAAGTTGTGGTTCATCCAATGGAAGCCTGACCAACCCCAACTACACCTTCTTCATATCAATCCACCTAACATCTTTAGGATCAACATCCCAACTGTTAGTGTATTCAAGAACAGATATGCAGAAGGAAAACACTCAGAAAAATTGCAACACATAAGACAATAAACACAGCAAGATACCCTAGGAAAACCCTCCTCCTGAGGGAGAAAAACCCAACAAATATTTATCTTATATAATGAAGAACAAGAGCAGAAATCTGCTTACAACACAGGCCCAGCACATAGGCGAATTTGATACAATGAATATTAGCACTTCTCCTAAGTGCGAATATGTTTCTCCTTGAAATCGGTCTACTGCTACAAGATAATGATTCGCTATTGCTGAAGGTGATGCGCTGCTCAAGTATGAACTTCTTCTAGGAATGCGAATTATAATGAATGAACTTGATTATTGCAAATGAACAAATTCGACCTTGTATATATACAAGATGAGGTGTTTCCTCAATCAGGTCGGCCACTTGAGAAGAACAATTACAAATAAATTGCCAAGGAGGTCGGCCCAATTACAAGATACTTTAAAATCAACAAGGAGGGTCGGCCCAAACTGAATTTATATTAACCTTTTGTGAAGCACCCCTTCACATATATAAATAAATATTAATGATCTCAATATCAAATTAAATAGCCAATAGGCTATTATTTAATTTGGTTTATTCTCAAATTGTGTAGGCTGGAAGAAGCAGCCCGAAGCTGCTAATAACATCAACACTCCCTCTCAGCTAGGGATGATACTTCCAGCTACACAAAGCATATCACCTCATCGTGATAAGGAGCTTATCACCTCATCATGATATCGGATATCACCTCATCGTGATATCAACCATCATGGCTACCTCCATAGATGGTATGTACAAGTGCTCATCACTCAATGTGATGTTGTCACCTCAACGTGACTTTCACCATGGCTCCCCCAGAGGGTGAAACACAAGTACAAGAAGAATCATCACGGACTCCCTCACGTGATGTTGTCATGGAGTCACACACATGACATCCACCATGGCTCTCCCAGAGGGTGGAACAAGGGCTTTCACCTCAAACTTCTCTTAAAGAGAAGAATGCATTAACAAGGGATTTCACCTCAAACTTCTCCCACAGAGAAGAACTCATTAAAGAGGATCACTGATACTGAGACTCCTTCTCAATCAAGGCTGCATTCTCCACCATACCAAGCTTTTCTCGAAAGTACACAAACTTGATTCTAGAGAGGAGCTTGGTGAGAATGTCTGTCGTCTGCTCATCAGTGTTGATATACCTCAATTGTATAGCTTTCCTCAATACCATATCTCTGATATAATGGCACTTGATCTCAACATGCTTGGTTCTGTCATGAAACACAGGATCAACAGAAAGCTTCACACAACTCTTGTTATCACATTGAATGATGGTAGGCTCCATTGATTGTCCAAACAATCCTGCAAGGAGCTTACAAAGCCACACTACTTCATGAGCTGCCACACAAATTCCAATGTACTCTGCCTCGGCTGTACTCAATGCCACTGAAGACTGCCTCTTGCTGCACCAAGATATCATAGCAGAACCCAAACTGAAGCAACAACCAGAGGTACTCTTTCAATCTGTGACACACCCTGCCCAATTAGAATCAGTAAAACCATGCAGCTCCAAGTCAACACCTGTAGAATATCTCAACCCATATCCAACTGTGCCACGCAAGTATCAAAAGATATGTTTAGCTGCAACAAGATGTATCTGCCTTGGTTCACACATAAACTGGCTAATTGCACACACTTAAATAAATGTTTTCCAGCACACACCTCTAGTACTGTAGAGAGTTCAGGATTGTCCTTCCCGATCTCAGATCACACTATTCTGAATAGGTTTGCAGAGCTACCAATATAAAATCTAGATGTTTGTCTTGTGCAATTTTGAACTCAGCAGCTGAAGAGGTCTTTCAAGGATTTTACACTTGGCCTTGCAATCCTACAATCTTCACTTCTTCTCAGTGAGTCATAGAACTCCCTCTTGAACCCTGCTTCAGAGTTTGCAAAGAAGACTTCTTGAGGTGCACTCCCTCTAGCCACCAACTCAGTCCCTCTAGTGTTCACTCCCTCTTGATCATTTCTTTGGTTGGCATGACTTCCTCACAAGATGCCTCAAGCAATCTCTCATTTCCATATTGCTTCTTGATCTATCCTGAAAGCATCAAGAAGAGAGATTACTAACAATCTATAATTATCCAAAGAAATATCAAGGCTAGAATCATACAAGTTGTGGTATGAAATTTACAAAGGATCTTACGCTAGTGAACACAACACAATTCAAGAGAATCCACTATCTCTCTTTACTAATTACAAGATCCAAAAAAATAAATGATATAACTTAGCAACCAAAGAATACTTATCTCTTTATATATTCTGAAGATCCAAATGCTAGACATAGTATGATGTGCTGCTCTTGTGCTCAAATCAGTCCACATCCTTCACAGCTTGCACATAGGCCCCTGGCAAGGTTAAATTTGAACATGGTCTTTGACCATTCAAATATATATTGATGCGCTCCAGCTGTGACCCACCTAGAATTGTTTCAGAGGGCACATTGGGATTCTTCCCATCACTTTTATTGTTGGAAGAATTTGTGCATCAAGAGATGTCTCTGGCCATCAATTCAGACCTAAGGCTGCAAGCTAAGACTTCATGCTTGATTATGTCTCCAGTCGGCATGGCTTCCTTATGGGATGCCTCAAGCTCTTCTTCTCTAAGCAATCTCTCATCACCCTCTTGCTCATCGATCCGTCCTGGAAGCAATAAGAGAGAGAGATTACTAATAGTTTAAACTATACTGAAGAAATGTCAAAGTTAGAGGCATACAAGATTCCTATCCCATGTTGTAGCATGAAATAATAACATATAAAAGATTCATGAACATTAATCAAACATGAAATACTTATCTTGTTATTGATTTTGTTACCGCCATTCTTGAAACAACTATCATCTTTGCCCAATGATGTCCTGAACTCTTGAAGATAGAAAACTTCTATCGAAGATTGATATCAGACCACTTCAAAACTCTAGCTGCTCAAGCCCTCGAGCAAGTGTAACTGCTTTTGCTGAAGAGGCTTCAGTTTGTTCGGTAGCTCAGAAAACTTTGTTAGCATAATCTGCTGAGCAACTTTGCTCAACCCTTCTTCAACATCCTGAAGCATAAGCAGTACGACCTTCATTCCTCGCCGTAATTAACCCACTTATAAATTATGTTCATTGAATGGTTCACTCCAGAACCGAAACACTATGATCTGACTATCATATGATCTTTCCTTATTCAGGCAGCTCCTTACAAGCCTTGACTGAAATAGTAAGTCAGAAAGATAGTGACCCACTCTAATACCATGTTAGTGTATTCAAGACCAGATATGCAGAAGGAAACAATCAGAAAAATTGCAACACATAAGACAATAAACACAGCAAGATACCCTGGGAAAACCCTCCTCCTGAGGGAGAAAAACCCAGCAAATATTTCTCTTATATAATGAAGAACAAGAGCAGAAATCTGCTTACAACACAGGCCCAGCACATAGGTGAATTTGATACAATGAATATTAGCACTTCTCCTAAGTGCGAATATGTTTCTCCTTGAAATCGGTTTGCTGCTACAAGATAATGATTTGTTGTTGCTGAAGGTGATGCGCTGCTCAAGTATGAACTTCTTCTAGGAATGCGAATTATAATGAATGAACTTGATTATTGCAATGAACAAATTTGACCTTGTATATATACAAGATGAGGTGTTTCCTCAATCAGGTCGGCCACTTGAGAAGAACAATTACAAATAAATTGCCAAGGAGGTCGGCCCAATTACAAGATACTTTATAATCAACAAGGAGGGTCGGCCCAAACTGAATTTATATTAACCTTTTGTGAAGCGCCCCTTCACATATATAAATAAATATTAATGATCTCAATATCAAATTAAATAGCCGGTAGGCTATTATTTAATTTGGTTTATTCTCAAATTGTGTAGGCTGGAAGAAGCAGCCCGAAGCTGCTAATAACATCAACAACATGCTATTGGAGTTTGTCAATAATCAATGACCTGTTGATCCTAAAGTCTCAAGGCACTATCAACAACAACTAACTTCTTTGCTCATTTAGAGGTAAGCATGTTCCTCTTAATCGAGTGGATGAAGCCATAGGCGGACCTATTCCTCTCTACAACAAAGGAACTAGCAATCTATGAGACTAGATGAATAGAAAATTGCTTCAGCTCTGGTGTGTCCTTCCCATGAAATCTATGTTGTCCAATAGGTTTTTTGGTGCAATAATGGTTATATCCACTCTAGCTATTAGTTTGCTAAATGTAAGACCCTAAGATTACAAAACCAAAGCCACTACTCCTTATGTATGGGTGCATCCTTAGTGCTATACATCCTATGAAGGGCCTTCATAAACCCCTCCACTACTTCATCATCCTCAAAAGGAAGAACTCAATCAGGTCTATGTGCATACCACTTGGGATTAAGAGCATAAGCAACCTTATGAAAAGGTGTGTTCATTGTGGTTAACCTCTCTGTGACAATAGGCTTGATCTGCTCCTCATAAAATTGTAATCCATGATCCTTGTCACAAATTGTTCGCCTCGTTTGATCAAGCATGCTATCAAAAGTCTCATAAACCTCTCCCAAGTTATGAGAGTCTATATCTGCATACCCAATTACCCCAAAATAAGTGATAAGATAGAGCAAATATATCTACAAGCAACATTTAAAAAATTAAAAGACATTAAAAATATTTAAAAATTAAAATTAAAAATACAAATAAAGTACAAACATATTAAATAAATATTTTTTACCTGAAATTGAACCACCGAGAGTCATCGATTACCCTTTGTCTCACCTTCTTCCCTTCTTTTGTTTTGGTTCAACCCACTTTTTCCAATCTCCATATACCACCACAGATTGAAGAGCGTCTTACATCTCCAACATCCTCTTAGCTAAAATAAAATAGCTAGCATATCTAGTCTCAACTAGTTTGAAGAATTCTTTCTTCGAAAAGATCAAAATACTTCAAGTGAAGTGTGATAGTTACATACAAACATTTGTATGTCTCTAAATTCAACCACTGTAGTCTTCACCCAATCTATTTTTCCAATGTCTTTCAACATTAAAAGCATGTATAGAGCATGTAATCCAAAAAATATGTTTGTAAGTGCTCTCAACCATCAAACCAACTAACTTACAAACATTATTAGAATGTTGTAATGTCCCCTTCTCAGCAGTAGTCTCATCAATTGACCATTAGCCTATTTCGGAGGCCCGTAAGCTAGTCGGAAGTGGAAATTAGGGTTTCCTATTTTCTAGGAGGTTTCTTTTGAGGTTTCAGGGGTTTGCATGCAAGAGTATTGAAAAGTGGTTTCTGGGTCTTTCTAGGTTTTCAGAGGGCTTTAGAATGGTGTAACATGCATGTGCATCAAGTACCTTTTTCCGGACTTGCTATTTTTAGTAAGTTGTGACGGCTGCCCAGTTTGTGCTTAAAATGAGTTTGGAATCACTATTTTTAGCAACATGCTATTTTTAGTAATTGCTATTTTTGGCAATGCTATTCTTAGCAACAGTTCAGCAATTTAGTGCAGCATCTATCTTTGGCAAGGCAATATTGGCAGTTTGGTCTCCAACATTCTTGGAGCCTATTTTGGCAAGTTTGGTGACTTAAGTGATTTCATTTTTGGATGCCTTAGTTGGAGAAATAAGTGATTTTAATAAAGTTTATTTCTTAAGTCATTTTGGACGCCTTACTTGTGTGATATTTGCATTTTATAAATTTATTTTCCTTATGTGCTTTTGGATGCCTAAGTCAAGGAGGGTCAAGATGAAGTCAAGATGCAAATGAAGTAAAATGTTTCATCTTTCATTTGGGTGCCCTATTTGGAGGGAAAAGAAGTTTGAATTCTTGGTTGGAGAAAGTTATAAATAAGAGGCCTTGCTCTCTCTTTGGTATCCATTATTGCTTATCATAACGAAGTGTTGCCGAAATTGTTGCAGAACCTTTGCTTCGAGGAATGCATACCTCCTAGCCCCTTTCAGTTTCGTACTTGTAAGATAGTACCTAGCTGATTCAGTGATTTCTCTTCACTCAAAGGTGCAGATTAAGCTTATCGTAGATGGATTGCTTTGATGTTTTCTGATTTTGGAGTGTTTTATCATTTTTTTGGAGTTGCTGGTTTGGTGCTAGCTGAAGCACATTTTGACTCATATCTCTCAACATGATTTTTTGGTGGTTTTGGGTATTGGCTCTATGTCTTCATCTACCTTGAGCGCCCCCTTGCTCATAACTTCGTAATTTTTGGTGAAGAACTTGATTTTCTAGACTAGGTCGCCCTCTTCCTGGAGGTCGTACTCATGTTGTGCATTGGCAAGCGTGCAAATTTAATTTTGAGCATTTTGGAGGAATTTCTCAGTTTGAACTTGGTCGTCCAACCTAGAGGTCTCATTTGCATTCAGTTTGGAGTTAATCGGAGGTGTTTTGATGAAGTTGCGGGCATTTTTGGTGATTCTTGAGCTTGCTGGTCTAATTTCCTATACGTTGCAATTTCATATCAGACTTGGTAAATTCTTTTATTTTGCCATATTTCATAAGTTTGATATCTTGTTCTTGTTTGGAGATCATTTCTTAACATCTTGGTGATCATTGGATATCCTTATCTTATTGTAATGTAAATAGTACTTCATATTGTAATGCTGAATCAGTAGTACTGATCAGCCTTTTTTACATTTTTGCACTTTACATTTCTGTTATATCCACTGAAAAGTGGAAGGGGTCGGCTAGCCGCCCAAACATTTCATTTCAGTATTTTATATTTCCACTCCCATTGAATAAGTGGTTGAGTTGCTTCAATTTCTGAAATATACCGGGCCAATTTTTTTCAATTTTTCCACAATTCAATTCACCCGTTAACGTTATGAAAACTCAATCCAACTAAAGGGAACCCTTTCCTCTGATCAACCCAGATCCCAATGTGGGCAAGGTTGAGAGCATACTCGAAAGGGGATCGTTAGCATTGTTGAAACTTGTTGAAAGAGTAATAGAAAGGAAATACAATCACTCAACCACTTATTCAGCGGGAGCATGTTGACGGCTCAACCGATCAGCAAATAATGAGATAATACATTACATTAAGCAAATAGGCGGCAATAATTAAAACCTGAGCTACAGACTGAATGAGACCAGTCTCTTCCACAATCGTGGGAAATGGCAAACAATCATGAATGCTGACAGTACTACTGTTCAGCTTACAATGTTATAGAATCGCCTATCATCAAGATCAAGTACATGAAGCTGCAATAAAATGGAGAGACTCTCCTACCCCTTTCTTGACTTCTCAAACTCAAATCTCAGCTCACAAACCCAAATTTAACAATCTGATTATGACAGACCTGCACTGAAAATACATGAACAGCAACACAGAAATTCACTAGAATGCTGATAACTCTCTCAAAACCCACTCAAATCACATGAGATAAAATGCAAATACTGCTAATGCTGATGGCGCCCAAGATGGGACCAAGAAACCACCCTAAATGAGTCATATTTATTTGGCACGCAAATCAATGCACTTCCAACATGGTATGACCCTCAAGAAGGGGCGATTTTGCATTATAAAAATAAAGACTCAACACTAAAATCTGAAAGTTGGTGGAAGGGGTCGCCTCAACCTGCCAAACACAATCCTCAACTACCCATAAGCAAAATAAAATCACTCTTAAACATATAAGCAAAAACCCAGTTTAGCCACAGTCAATACAGCAACTGTAAAAATCGACTGCAACACAAGAACTCAATTACAAAATGCAAGACAACTCAATAGTAACCTATTCTCAACTAGTTGCTATCTTTCAAGCAAGAAGTTAAGCCAGCTAGGAGGTGTGCATCCCTCGAAGCAACTCTGACACCATTCTGGCAGCATAACAATACTGAAGACATAAGATGAAGAATGAAGATCCAACACTCCCTTTTATAATTTTAGCCAAGCATCTCTAGAACCTTCCAGAAGGTGTGCCCCACTCAAGGAGTCAACCTAATTCAATGTTGACTCATGACCCTCAAGTTGGCGTCCCATTTTCCAAGGCATTTTCATAATTTTTAACATTTAAATACCTCCTCATATTGGCGTCCCTTTTCTCTCCAAGTTGACTTCAATAAAATGGTAAATATTTCACTTAAACCTCCTGATGAGGCGTCCACCCATAAAGTCCCCCCTTTTAAAAACAACTTAAGTCATAAAGCTAGACCAAGGGGTTATAATTAAAATAAAACATTATTTTAATTAAAATAACTTATCTCTCCAGAAACTACATCCAGGAGCTGATTCCAATACTGCCAACTGAATTGTTTGATGAGGAAAGCCAAATGTACTGATGCTATCAGGACCACTGCCAGAAATAGAATTTACTAAAAATAGTAAATCCAGGAAGTTACTCGGATCAACATGCATGCTATACCATTGTGAAGCTCTCAGAAAACCCAGAAAGGAGCCGCCAACCAAACACCAAGATTCCAAAAGCAAGTCCCAGAGAAAGCTGAAACATCCTCCTAGAAGATGGGAAACCCTAATTTCCGCTTCCGAGTAGTCTATGGGTCACCAGAATAGACTAACGGCCAACTGTTAGATCACTGCTGGGGAGGGGACATTACAATTTCAGTAGTTTACTTTCATTGTAGCCTGTTGAAAAGTGGAAGGGGTCGGCTTGCCGCCTAAGTACTTTAATTTCCTAATTGGTTGGTTGAGCTGTCAACACTTGTATTTCCAGCTTTCAATATTTTCAGTTAACGAGATCCCCTTTCCACCATATGCTCTCACCTTGCCCACATTGGGATCTGGGTGATCAAAAAGTGAAGGGTTGCATTTCAGGATTGTACTTTCAGTTTCAGATTTCATCTAACGATCCCCTTGCACCGTATGCTCTCACCTTGTCCTCATTGGGATCTGGGTGATCAGAAAGTGAAGGGTTGCATTCCAGTTGGGTTATCTTTCATTTATCTAACGTTAATAGGTGAAGCCTTGTGCTTAAATTGAAAAAAACAGTAAGGGAGATATTTCAAATGTGTCATAACTTGCACAACATTAAAAGGCCCAACCTCCTCCATGGCCTCCTTCAAATGGCCAAATTGATAATTAGCATCCTTATGTTTCCTAAAACAATTGACAACTCTAAGAAAGTATGAACCAGAAGGACATGTAACAACAATATTAATGAGTCACTAATGTCGAATATCAGTCCACCCATCCACTACAATGAAACCACCGCTCATAATCCATGCTTGTCTTATCTCCTCCACCAATGTGTTCACCTTTGAATATTGTTTGTCGAAGAGGAAGGTACGCAATTTATGTTCTCGAAGGGGAACATAAGAGGGTCCAACTGCCATTGCATCTCTCAACATTCCTCTAAAATAAGGAGACCTTGCAAAATGAAATGGGATGGCATGGACATACAAAAATTTGACTATTAAATCATCAACCCACTCACATTTTTGCAAATTCAACAACCCTACCACCGTTAATTCTCAACTACAATAAAAGTGGCCTTTCTCTTCTCTCTATCATAAACCTCTCCAATTGATATATTGGAACACTGGTCAATAGATGGCAATATGTGAAAGGACTTTTCTTAGTAGTACTAATAATTTTTATCTTGCTCTCCCCAATCAAATTATCATTTCAACCCATTGTTCCAATGATGTATCCCCACAAATTCTAGCCCCATTTCCACTCACCTAATAAATGGTGTCCAACCCCACTCTAGCTCCCATAAAAATCAATATTGCAAACATGACAACCAATGCTCGCTGCCTTTTTGTTCTTACCCTTATTATTGCTTAAATTGATGACAAACTGCAACAAAGGCTTTATAGAGATGAAAGGGCCTTTCACAAACTGCTGAATAGAAGATGAACATGCAAAACAGTCTTGTGGTGTTCCAACACAACTTGTGTTTGGATTTTTAGAAGAAAGAGAACCTCCAACACTCCCTTCAACTTCCCTTCTGTTTACTTCTTCACTACCCATTTCATTGTCATCACTACTACCACTGCTCATTTGTAATGTCAAAGATGAAGAGTCAAAGAGATGTTTCAAAGGCTGCTAGTGCTGTAGAATTATGATTTTGAACTTTTTGAGTGAAAGCGAACTGAAAAATTAAATTAATAATAAGTACAAACTCACTCCCTAAATGTTATTTTTTATATAAAAAAAAAATGGACGCCATACCTTAATGGTTGAAGCCTGAAAATCAGAGAGTATAGCAGTAGATTGTGATGGCAGGTCTTTGAAAGTGGTGGCAAGCATATGCAAGCAGCAAAAACAGTCAGTCCATGAAATGGTGACAGGTATGAAATTCAAATATGTTCAAATGGATCATGTGAAATGATATTAGGGTTGAATAAGTGGTGTGGGAGGTTTGAATATGATGAAGGATTTTTTTAAAAACAATATAAAAAATTTGCATGCCATTCGTGAAGTCTGGCTATTCTCAGGACAGTTGAGGGACGTTTCAGGCATCCCCAGCCATCATGGGGATTGACAGAAGTCCCAGATGCATTTTTTGTTCTAATATGCCATTTCTGAAATGTTTCATGGATTTCAGGATTTTTGGGGGCAGCCAGGGGACGTCGCATGCTATCTCGCCATTTCCAAAACACTATGGATTACGGAAACAGCAGTTTGAGGGCTGTCCCCAGGGAATACAGTTTTCTGATATTTTCAACCAGCAGAAAGTTTGCAAGCTCTAGTGCACTCTTATAGAAACAAAAGCAATCGGATAGTTTTGCATGCTATGGACAAGCAGAAAGCTGTTTACTAATTACACTGTGTGATTCCCATGATCATGAACTAAATTCTAGCTTTGCTAAGCCAACTGGATGTGCATTGAGGTCGTTGAGTGCCCTTGTTGCTGGGTATGCAGAGATTACAATTGGACCCAGGTTAAAGTTTCGTGGAGCCACTTAGAATGAGCATTAAGGATCCTGAGTTGCTGGGTGCCCCTCTTTCCAGTATGCAGAGTTATGCTGATTCCTTATGCAAAGGTCTGATCTCCAGGAAATCGGGATCACCAATATTTAAAACCAATGTGTACATCTTACTGAAGAGTTTCTCCACAGCTGCGTTATGAAGAAACTCGAGACCCGGTTTAATCCAAAGCTTTTTCACTTGGTCAAAACCCAAAGAGAACAAAATCTAAATAAGATATACATGGTAAAAGGAAAAGCCTAAAGCAGTACATGACATGCACAGTTTCTTCCCCTACTAACAAATGCTTAAAAGGTACTTGTGTGCTAGATAGGTTGCCTAGTCATAGGAAAAAAATGTATGTAATGACTATTCAAGGAGGTCATCTTGACATGACTTAAAACATACTGTTCACATCCCACAAAAAATATAAATCCAACTACCTGCCGAAACCTTCAATTATTTAACATTCCCCATGTTCTCGCAATGGGGCTCTCATAACCCAATTTAACCTGCTGGCTAGACAAGGACCTAGGAAATTGCCTTTTCCGGCACGGCTTTGTGCTTGACCTCCGAACTTCAACAATCTCAAAATTAATTCCCAATAAGAATCTATGTCCAGAATTGTCAGGTCAGAGATCCAATTCTTGTTAGAGCGTAGACCAATCTAGAGTTAAATGCAGAATCTAAACCCACAATTTAAAAGATAAAGATTACAGCACTATTTTTATTTAACCCCTGTTCATGCAAAGCACGAGTTATTCATTTGAGAAACAAACACGCTATTTATCCGACAGACATTCTATAGAATTTACATGCAATTCCTGTTATTCTCGGGTGTTATCCAAATTTTAGGTAGCATAAATACCTGGAGGGTGATTTGTTTTGTCGTGCTTTCAATGCTACTTTCAACGCTTTCCTTGTTGGTGAAGCCCGTAAACTTATCAGCTTAGGACGCCTGAAGTTTTTTCATTTTCTTTATCTAGAAGTCTGATATTCGAGTGGACAATATTAAATGAGGATCAAGAACAACTATGAAAATTTAGCTGCACTCACCTGAGAGGATTATGGAAAAGACGAGGCATAAATTGTGGTGTTATTATGTTTGCTTTGGTTATGCCATTCGCCATGAAATAAACGAGCTAACAGCTCTGAAATATTTCACTTCAGCTGAGAAATTCTGTTGCAAGGGTTTATGAGGACTTCGGGCGCCGCTTAGAGCGGAGCCTTATGGCTTCAGCTCCAAAATGTAATTCTTCAAGCAAATATATCTTCTCGCTTAGGATTTAATCCGACGCATCTGCGTTTTAGGATTTTCTTCCCGGGATCTGAAATTTAACAGAGATTAGACTACTTGGCGCACAGATTCGGTAATGGTCGTCAGCACGCGCACTATATATAACTTTCCCTGTAGTATTCGCCTAAACTTGCAAGAGTATTGCTCGTCAAAATGTTCCTAGGTTTCTGGTAAACAAGAAAACTAAGGTACAAGGATTTCTGTTCCTCTTTCCTGGTGGTGATAATTTTGAACTGCCCGACTGCTCGTTACAGTGCATCGCCCAGATTTAAGTTTTTTTTAAATTGTGCTTCCATTGTAGAACTCACCTTAATTTTTACCGTTGGTCAATACTCTTGCAAGGTACTGCTTAACGAGTGATTAGTTTTTTTAATTCAAGAAATGTTTTTTTAAGTAAAGATGTAAATTTTATAGTTATAAATATTTTTGAAATGAATTATCAACCATCTAATGGACTGAAAATTTCACATCTTGAGAACAATTAAATTGAGAATGCTCCATCACTTAGAAATTTATGGCATTTTTTAATTGATTTATAGTTATTATTTTATATTTTTTAGAGTATTATAATCACAAGAAATGAAAATGGTGATGAGCAAAAAGAACATGGTGGGAGGTTGCAAAAATTGTGATAATGTTTATTATTTGTTTTTTTTTACATGTAGAAAATATTCAGATTGCGTTTTGATGCATTAGTAATAAAAAATTAAATTAAACTTTTTGGCTCATAATAATTGTCTTGAATCTATGACTTTCCACTTTACATTGTGAGGTGTTAATTACTTAGCTATTGATTCTCTTGTTGTGGCAAGCGTGGAGTGTTCTTCTAATACTTAATTTAAATTGACTAAACAATCCATTTTCCAAATCTTAATTCTCAATTACGTTTGTCTTGACATTTATGAAAGATGATTCCTCATTTCTTAAATTATAAATCCATTTGGCTAATTTTTAATAAGGGTAACAAGTGAGTTGTTGGTATCAAGCAAGCTCAGAAAAAGATCATCTGGAAGAGCTCCCAAGTCTATACAAAGCTTGTACAAACACAATGGTTATAAAAGGTGCCAAAGGCTTTGCTTATTGGGAAATCCTCCTCCATTGCTTCTACTTTTTTCGTTAATAATGATAATAAGTATAAATAGTAATGACAAGATTGATAAAAAGGTGGTCATCTTTTGCTCATCTTGTGCAGGCCTCTAGGTTCTAGGTTTATACTTTTTCAGAGCTCATCATGTTCCTTGTTTGATAGCTTTTAATTATATTCAGCTTTTTGATTTAAGCATGCATTGGTTAATAACTATTTCCCGTAGAACCTATTTTTTCTTTGTGTGTCTAAAAATTTGTATCTTATATGTAAGCCTTTCTTGATTTATTATGTATCTTTTATGCTCTTTCCATAGTAAGCTTGTCCTTTTTGGAAAATGCCATCATACCATCACATTTTCATGATGGTCTGATTTTGTCTTGGTAGTTGTTCCCTTCTCTCTAATGCCCACGGTAGAGGGTGTTGCTTTCATGTGGATAATAATGGACCTTCTCATAAACTAGGAAAAAGTATTTTGATTGTGAAGGTGTTTCAAGATTAGCCTTGTTCTATTTGCATAGTCCAACATAGTGCATATTGCATGTGCTTTAGACGTAAATGCTCTACATATAAGAGGTTTCCCTTGTTTATAATTTTTTGCATTTGGCTTAGCTTTACGCAATTTATACTTTAAAAAAATGTGATAGCACATTGTTTTTGTTATACACTATATGATCTCTCATTTTAAATTGATTATGGAGCTTTTTTTTAAGCATGTTTCTCATATAATTTTTTTTTCCATGTTAATGAAGGTGAATATTTTTTAGCATCAAGATTAAATGGAGTATTTAATTTAAGCTTCTACAAGATACAATGTTTTTAATGAAACTAGATGGTGTAGATACTTCTAATCTGAAAAGCTTGAAACTTGTTTGGTAAATCCACAATATTGGTTTACAATTTCATTGAGGAAGGAAAATTGCCAAAACGCTCTCATGAAAAAAAAATCGTATTTTTAGGGATTCATTTGAAGTGGGGGTTTCAAGCGAACCCAAAAAAGGGGTTCACTCAAACCCCCCTTTGAGTGAACCCATTTGCCATGTCATGCACTTTTTCGCATGTTTTTTAAGGAAAATAAGGGAAAATTTGCAAAACAAGGGGGGGTTCGAGCGAACCCCCCTTCGCTCGAAGGGGTCAAGGGGGGTTCGCTTGAATCCCCCTTTTTTCCTTCTCCCCCTCTTCTACCAATTTTTTGCAAAATTTTTCCTTTTGAAGATCGGGTTGAGGGTGAAAATGGAAGAAACTTCACAAACCCAACTGGATTATGGTAGTCCTCAAAACGAGCTATCCATCGAATATAATTTTAATATATTTTGGTTTTATTATGTATTTTTTTAGTTTAATTAAACATAGGTTTTTCACCAAAAATCAAGCTCTTTGTTCTATATGTGGAAAAATAGCAGATTATCAAAAAAAATCTGAAAAATATCTATGCACTAGATATTGATGTCCTTGATCCAACAAAAAAAAATGAATTTCGATACATACAAAAAAAATTATGTGTTAGCAAGTAAACCTATGTCTAAATTGTAACTAGTATGACTTCAAAACTTAATTAAGAAAAAATAATTCAGTAAAACACTATGAAACCAATTGCATGCACTAGATATCGTAGTTACAAATCTAAAGTCGGAAAAAATAGAATTTTATTTTTCATAGAAAAAAAATTATGTGTTAGCAAGTATACGTCACTCTTTAAAAATGGTGTTTACTGTTAAAAACTAGTTTTCGAAGGAGATGGAAAAAGAAATGCAATTTGATTCTAAATTTTTTAAAAATATGCCAAAATGTCACAAATCACTAGTTTGCATCATCTTCAAATTCCCCATGGTTTAGCAGTTACAAGTGCCTAAAAATGAAGATTTAATTAAAAAAGTGCAGTTCAATATCCAATTTGACCAAAAATTGTAAACCAATATTGTGAGGTCACCTTGTGATATAAGGTGTCCCCATAAAAATGTGGGATAATAGTCATGAGTTTATCCAATTTCATTCTATATTTGAACTTTTTTACTGAAAGTTTTATTATTTATTTATTTCCTTTCAGCTATTATAAATTTCAAAACCATCTTCTTTATCTCATAATGGTATTTTGTGCCAATTTTTTAATGATTGTATTTAGGTTTGAATTCTTTTAAAAGTCTCATGGCTTTAATATTTATAGCTTTACTAAATTCCATCATGCATATTGTTGCACTTTTTTCCTTATAATTGTTTCTAAAAATATCCTTAACTTAAGAAAAGAACAACTAGAAACATACGGATTTCTTTCGTTAAGATTTTGAGGTGATTGATTTCTAGCTAAGAAGAACAATATGCATTTTCTCTTAAAATGAGTTCATATATGGAAGTTGGTGATGTTATTTTCTGTGTCTAGTTTTTTCTAGTTTTTGCTACTAGTGTAATCAAGGATAGTATTTGTCTTGCCATAATAGGTTGAACTCATTTTTTCCTAATTTTTAATTTAAGAAAAAAATAGAAAAGGATAATATTTAAGAAGGTTGATATTCAAACTTATTTGTTCCCTCTTCCAAAAAAAAATTTGTGCATATTTTTTTTTTAGTTTTGTCTTATTTAATTATGCAAAATTACCTTGTACATTTTCTTGTATCACTCTATATATTTAGTTTTATATAAAACGTGGTTTGAATATAGTGAATGTATCTCCTCTTTCTACCTTACAATGATGATTAGTTAAGTTATTGTACATTATATAATATCATAATAACATTAAATATAACTGATTTTGATCAAAATCACCTATGTTTCCCCAAGTGGAGCTAACTTGAGTAAAGAATTTATCATGGTGTTATAATATTTGGAATAATTCACATATCATTCATTTCAACAACAAGCAATTTAAATCTAGTTTAGTAACCATAACAATTAAGACCATTCACTAGAAAATTGAATATTAAACCTTAGCTTTTATTTATAAAAGTCTCCTACTAAGTACAACACTCTTTAGTTTTTTGATAAATGATTTTATTTGTGATGATGCTTATTTTCAAGTAAAAGTATCTTCTCTTGCTTTCATACCCTAATGATGGATCATGGAGTTTAATTTGAAATGTTGGTAACATAAAAATCTACACAATCAAATCCAAAAAAAATATAAGCTAAAAATCAAAATGGACTATGGAAATCTCATGAATTTAAATTATGTTTATTGTTACAAATGCTTAAATTATGTTAGTAAGAATAATCTAATTTCCATTTATAGTTAGTTTATGGATTCACTTAATTAATTCAAAGACATTAATTATACTATATACATTTCCAAGTCCAAATATAATACATAATATGTTAAAAATCTCTATCAAAGCTAAGTTCAACTCTACAATAAAAGATCTATACTTCTACTACAGAAATCACAATTTAATTTCACTCAATTCTAACTACAAATTTACTTTTTATATGCAAAGATTTGAAAAACATGGTCAAGGAAACAACCATACAAAACAATTAAAAGATAAGAAATAACAAAATCGAATAAATTTGACTCTCAAACACAAATACCCTAGCAACAACTATGAATTGAGTAAAGCAAGAAAGAATTTAAAAAATGGACATCATAACTAAAAGAAAACACAAACAAAATAAACCATATTCGGTACTCAACATGTTGATGTGAACATGGTACTGACTCTAAGACTTATTCATACCTTAGTCTTAAGCTTTCTAAGGTTGTTTTTTTATCTTAATTCATAGGATTGAGACACTTGCCACAACCTTATGAGCTTTAAAGTTTTTTCCCTTGCTAATATAACAAGGTTATATTCTTTCGTTATATCATTTTGTAATTACTTTTCTAAGGAAATTATATAACAATTTTTATTATAGCCTTCAATTATGGAATATTTTTTTACTTTTGTTGGTAGATTATTGTGTCTATGGATTCATATTTCTCCAACATGGTATTAGAGCTCAAAATTAGCAAGCTCTTCAATTTTTGAGATTTTTCCCTTAAGATGTTACAAAAGGCCTCCTAGATAAAAATGGACCTCACTATTGTATCTAAAATATTCAAAAACCGTAAGATTGCATATCCAAACTTGAAATTGGAGAAAAAAATCAGCCTACTTTTGGGGATTTGGATTTTATTCAAAAAAATTTTACAACTATATATATATCCTTACGATCATATGATATTGTACCTATACCTACATCACTTTTCAGTGCCTTTGTGAAATTTTTCTACATTCTACATGATTTTTTGGTGACTTACCAAAAATAGTAGCATGTTTTTTTGTGTTTCCAATGATTCTATAATTTTCTGATTTCAACAATTTTTTTTGGTGAAAATTGAGTTTTAGATGAGTTTTTAAGTCATCAACATTTTTTCCTAGCATAATTTTCTAGTTTTCGATGGAAGGAAAATTTTTTAGCCCTTGGTCATATCAAATTAGGAGTCCCTGGTTTCATCTTTTTAGGGGGGCTTAGTCACAACCATCATCACCAATGACAATGTTGTGTCCTTGCCACCATAGTGCAGTTGACACCAGAGGTAACCACCCACATGCCACCCAATTTTCAACACTAGGTTATCGACCAAATTAGCAATTTCATTGACTAGCCACCCAATCACCACCCACCTTGCTTGCCTTTTTACGTCCTAAACTAACTATTTTGTTCATTTTAGCATAACTTGGACATATAGAGTTAGATTTTTGAAAATGAATAGTCACCAAAAAGACCAGTCCAAGTACTTTCTAATGGTGTTGTTTCTATTTCTAGATTTTATTGTTATTGAGTTTTACGATTTTATTACCTGTTGAAGTTAAATCTTCTTTTTCGACTCCCAAGCACACAACTTTGGACTCAAATCTCTATTTTTCGCGATTCTTGTGGCATTAGAATTTTTTTAGTGATCTACATAATAGTTAGATCTAATTTTCCAAAAGTTTTATTAGGTAGACAAAGCTCAAATCTCAAGTAAAATTTTCATTTCTTTTCTTTTTAGTTGTCAAATTTGTAAAAGGTTTCTTTTTCTTGCAGTGGGAGGCTAATTTTCTTCCTAAAGTGCCTTAAAGAATAATAAAATAATTAAAATTAGTCAATTTCTTAAAACCTCAAAATAAGCATACAAATGGAAAAAACCTCTTTTATTGAGCACCTTACACCATACAACTATCACACTTGGAAACCTCATATGACCATATTGCTCATGTCTAGTGGACTATGGTCTACGTTGGTTGATACTACACTTGAGTTTACTTGAGAATATGAGATATTTACATACATAAACATGATGGATGAATCCATTGATCTTATTTCACTACATATTTTAGACAACTTTTATCTCACATAGAATCATGTAAAACTCTGTAGATTTAGGATAAGTACAAGGAGCTATTTGGTATAGCTAATGAGTATTATGCATTAAATATTGATGTATAACTGACTACACTTGCACCTAATTCATTTCCCTCCAATGAGGACTTCTTTGTAAAACTCAAGTCACTCAGATCACTTTTGTAAGGTTGTGGAAAGGATAAAGATGATACATCATGTATTTTTATCCTATCTAAGTTTCAAGAACCATTTCAAGTGTTCACTTATACTTTTGATTCTATTATGGATGCATTGGGAGATACATTTACTTCCCCTTTTTTGAGGTCTAAGGCAACTTGAAAAAATCAAGAGATCCTTGTATTATTATGGCAAGGAGGGACATGTAGTTACTATATGTTGGAAGATACTAAAGGTATTAGAGAAATCCATGCAACAACAAATCATTTCACCCTTTGAGCCTTCTTCCACCAACACAAGTAAAGGCCATGCACTTTCAATGCATGCCTTATCTTCAACACGTAGTTGGATTGTAGACTTTGAATCTCATGACTCTTTCATCTGATCTACTTGAGTCTCTTTCTAATATAAATGCTTCTCATATATTATAGTGGGTAACTCTTCATAGATTTTAATTTTGGTGTTAGTGATTGTACAAATAGTCAATGGTTGCATTGATGATGTTATCTGTGTTCCCAAGATTTATATAAATCTTCTCTCTATCTATCATATTTGTCATATTGTAGACACCTAAAAATGTTCTAAGCATATCACAAATCTTGATTTCACTTACTAACATCATTTTTCTCTATTTAATTAAATAATGTTCAATTATTTAGTTAAATTCACTTTATTCCTCTATTAATTGAATAATTAAGGTTATTTGATTAATTCATCATTTTCATAATAATTATGCTTCTTGATTAAATAGTTCACAATTATTTAATTAAAATTCTTAATTCCTCTCATCCTCACAATTAAATGATTTTCATAATTGTTTAATTAACTAATTTTCCTACAATCCCCCAACTTGCACAAAGAATATTCCCTAAGGAAATTCCTAATTCAAATTAAAATTCTTCCCTTCAATTCAAAATATCTCCAACCTCTTCTCCATGAAATAAGGGATATATTGGGCTCTCGTGGATTATGAACCATTGATACTCCTTGATCCACACCCATCTCCTTCATCTTCTCTCATCCATTGATTACCATTTTCAATCTTGACCATTGATCAGAATTCCTAAAATCTATAAAACCAAGTCTTTTCAACATGAATTGATATTCACAATCCTCATAGAATCCTTACTCTCTTGAATTGTTGAGCCATTCTTAAGCAATTTGAGAGCATTTTTGTGAATCATCCCTCTTCAACCAATATTTTTCATATGGATTAAGTAAATTTGAGCACTCCACGTCACTACAAGTTTGCATTAATCCACAATGGGATTAGAGGTTTGTTTATCATTTTATTCAAATATTTTGAATTAGGTTTCATTAAGTTTTAATTGAACCATTTTGGCAATGTTAGCTTAATTTCATTTAGTATGGATTTGTTTGATCTTAATCTTGTAGATTCTTAATGTTTTTAAGATCTAATTGCTTCAATTATGATGTTATTTGATCATTCATGCTAACCATATGATATTTTGGCACCCCAAAAAGTCAAAAGTTTACAATCAAGTCAATCACACCTATGACAATGTCGTAGGAAATACATATTGTTATGATCATCATGTCTTTGTGGTTACTATACAAGGACTAAATCCTGAGTGTGGAGTCACCAAACGAAGAGGAAAAGTTACTATCCAAGGGGTCCCTTTGTAATCAAAACGTCCATCAAAAGTTAATCCTACATATTATAGTCTAATAGACTAGCTCCAAAAAACACTAACATATATCTCTCAGGTTTCTCTCTCCAACTATCCCTCCCACCCCATCTCCCTCTCTCCTCTCCCTCCCACCCTAACTAGATAACTCTCTATCTCCCTCTCAAGTCTCTCTCTCTCTCTCTCAGGTCTCTCTCTCTCTCAAGTCTCTCCCTCCCTCTATCCCTCCCACTCTCTCTCTTTGGTCTCTCCCTCCCTCTCACTCCCACCCCCTCTCTCTCTCAGTTCTCTCACTCTCACCCTACCTATACAAATCTCTCTATCTCTCTCCCACTCCCTCTCTCTCTCTCTCAAGTATCTCCCTCCTCTATCCCTCCCATTATCTCTCTCTCTCTCAGGTCTCTCCCTCCATCTCACTCCCACCCCCTATCTCTCAGGTCTCTCCCTCTCACACTACCTAGATAACTCTCTATATCTCTCTCCCACTCCCTCTCTCTCTCTCTCAAGTCTCTCCCCCCTCTATCTCTCCCACTCTCTCTCTTAGGTTTATCCCTCCCACCCTACCTAGATAACTCTCTATCTCTCACTCACTCTCTCTCCCTCCCTCTCTCTTAGGTCTCTCCCTCCCTCTATCCCTCCCAAGACCTCTCTCTCGGGTCTCTTTCTCCCTCTATCCCTCCCACCCTACCTATACAACTCTCTCTCTCAGTCCCTCTCTCTCATGTTTGTACCTCCCTCTATCCCTCCTAGACTCGTCTGTCTCTCTTTCCCACCCTAGCCTAGATAACTCTCTCTCTCTCTCTCTCTCTCTCTCTCTCTCTCTCTCCTCACTTCCTCCCACCCCTACCTAGATAACACTCCTCTCCTCCTCTCTCTCACTCTCTCCCTCCCTATCCTCCCTCAAGTACCTAGATAACTCTCACTCCCCTCTCTCTCTCACTATATATATATATATATATATATATATATATATATATATCTATTAAATAATGTAATATATAATATATAATATATAATATATATACTGTTATGATGCATTATAGAGTATATATACTATATATAGTGTATAATATATAATATATAATATATAATATAGTATAGTATAATATAATATATATTACCTATTATAGTGATAGAAAAAGTATCCCTTTCCCTCACTTAATTTGGGAATAATTGATAAGATGAGCTAAGTGATGCCTTAATTTGGTGTTGTAATATGTTTGACATATTCACATTAAGTTTTGGGCCATTTTCATTAAGATTTGGCTCATTTATGCCTTATTTGGTCCTATTTTGTGTCCACAAGACTTATTAAATGCATGTTTCTGAGGACAATCTTGACACTTAACAAATGAAAAATCATAATCTAATGTTTGTGGATATGTGTTCTAGATACAAGGATCTGGGACTCATATGCCACCTTGGATGTATGGGTCTCGCCTAGGTCTCGGGGCTTGATTTTAAACATTGCATTAAACACTTGACACTTCTTGGAGTTTGTGTCTTATGTTTAAGACACTGGGACTCTTACGCCTAGTCTGGCATATGAGTCCTGCTTTAACTTGGACCTATTTTTAAACCAAATTCTTGGTGGGATTTTATTATCCTAGATCTGATGTCGGCTTGTACTGTTGTAATTTCGAGAAATTTGGCATAAACAAGTATAAATACAAGGTTATTTCACATAATTTATCCTAACAAGAGAGCTAGCAATTTTGAGTCAAGAATCCTAATATTTCACAAGAGCATTAGAGAGTATTCAAGAGAATTCAAGAAGGCATTCAAGGGCAGATTTGTAGAAGATTATTGCAGCAATCAAGATCCATTTCATCATGTCCAAGATGTAGTGCATCATGCATGTTGTTGAGCTAATATGTTGATGTGGCATTCAAGATCTAATCAAGTGTTCAAGCCATTATCAGGTATTCAAATTTCATGATCAAGATCTACACTCATTGAGGCCACTTCATGTTGGTTTTCAGATTTTCGATTCAAGGTTTCAACAAGGTTTGGTGAGTTGTTACATGCATTTTTTCATTCGTCATTCATTCATGATTTTCTATTTCATTTCAAGGTTTAATTACCAAAATGGGGTTTGACCAAGGCAAACGCCTATTCCCTAACACAAAAACATTTTTCTCTCTTGATGCGTGATTGCAAATCTAGGTGAATTGGAGCTTGAAGATCCTTTGAGGACAAAGTTGCAAGATTGAAGAAAGTTGTCAAAATTGTCAATAAAAATTATCAAGACTCACAAAAAATTAGATCTAGAGCAATATATCCAACTTATTACATGAAACTAGTGGGAAAGTGCTTATTTAATCCATCTTTAGAGGCTCCTAAAGTTTTAGTTCAAAATTCTACGCCTAGGATACTTTTCACTTTTTGGGGACACTTTGCAATTGTCTAGGCGTATGAGTCCCAGTACACCCCTTTTTGCCAGATTTCTGTAAATCCAAATCAGTCACCAAAAGATTCCAGATCTTTTCCAAAAACCCTAGACTAGGACTAAATCACCCAGCTTGGCATATGAGTCCTAGTGCACTTTAAAACAATAGTTTTCAGGGTTTTCAGAGCTTGTTTTGACCTCTCCATTCTTTCAGGTACTTTTTTGTTTCATGTTATTTTTCAATTTGATTTAATGATTTCAAGTTTCTAGGGTTTTATGTATAGAATTTTCATTTCTCCCTTGAAGCTTCATTTAATGGTGAACCCCCATCTAATCACAAAAGGAAATCACCAACCCATCTCTCAATTGAGTCACTTGGTTGAGGGATCTTGGTTTATCAATGGTTAAAATGTGAAATAGGTCTTAAGTTCTATCTCCCAAAAGGTGGAACCCTATTTTCGATTAATCATCTATTATATAATATATAATTGTGATCCTAATAAAATGCTACTTCTAAATGTGAGATGTTAAATAAGAAACTAATAATGAAAATGGGAAGAAGCAACAAGATAATAGGGCACCTCAATGATTAGCCTAAGAAAATGAACAATATGAAAGCAAGATAAACAAATAGATTGATGTTATACCTTCATGTTGTTGTCTCTTCCCTTGGTTGGCCCTTTGATGCTTCAAGAATTGTGTGCTCCTTGGATGGCAATGGATTTTGAATGGATGCAAGATGAATTGGTGATGCTAAATGCTATGGTAGATGAGAGCTTGAATGACAATTTTGCAAGAGTTTTGTTGCAAAAGACTTGATCCTTTAAAATGAGGGAAATGAGGGGTATTTATAGGCTAATTGGAATTCTCTAGAGAATTCAACGGTTGGGATTGATCCAACAAAGATCAAGATGAAGGGCTATGGTGAGTTGAGGACTCACAAGCCTTCACATCTTGACATGTGGAGGGTGAGATGTCCTAGGGTGGAGTGATGTGGAGATGAGGTGGATCTTGGGGGATGAGAAGATTCCTTGGAGGAATAAAAGTGAATTAAACATTCACAATGATTGGAAGAATCTAGTGGATAAGAGAGTGTCTCCAAAAAGCTAGAGATTTGTCACATGTGGGTGATGTGAGAAGTCCAAGGTTCTAGAAGCCCTTGGCACATGTGAAGTGACAAGTCAAGGCTTCTATAATCTTGCATGGGGGATGGGGAAGACCTTGGAAAGATAAAAGTGAATTAAAAATTCACATGGGGAAGAGAGGAACCTTGGGAAAATAAATGTGAATTAAAAATTCACATGGGGAAGAGAGTCCAGGCTAAAAATGGTAAGTGGGAAGGTTGACTAGAAAAGGTAAGCCAAATGTGGCTAATGATTCTGATTAAGGTTGTGCAAACACATGATTAAGGTAATTAATGAGAGATTAGAGGCAAGTGGGAGATTATGGAGGATGTGACACTTAATCAAGATTAAGTGGTGCACATCCTAATCACAGATTAATTAATTTAATCCGGATTAGAAGAGGGTTATGGAGAATGTGACAAGGAGAGAGAAAAAGGAAGAATTAAAAATTGGTTTTTAATCCAAATAGGTTAAATGACTAAATTAAATAACTTGTCATGTTTATTTAATTTAGAGAATACAAGGGGGTAAGGTAAAGTATTTAATTTATTTAATTACATACTTTAGGAACCTTAGGCAGGAAATGAAATAATGATTAAATAAATTATTTAATCACTATTAATGGAATAGATGAATAAAGTAGACAATTTTGATCATATGGAAGTGATCAAATTTGGATGTCTACAATAATATATAATATATTGGTATATAGTATATATTATATATTATGTATTATGTATTATTAATAAGAATACAAAATATTATAAATATTGGACATAACAGATATCTGTTTTTTCTGACAAAATCAACAGCCTCGGGATTTTTCTCGAGGTTTCCTTGGGATTTGGCTTGGGGGTGTCATACCTGGAAAGTCAACTGAAAAAACATGTTTAGAAAATTTCCTTAGTTTTCCAAATTTCACCCTTGTGGCTAACGATTTTTTTTATCCAAATTTGATGGAACGAAAAGGGTTTATTAAGAATTTTTTTAGCTTTCCACCAATATAAGATATGCCTTATTTTAAATTTAATAGATAATTATTATTGATTTTCTACATACATTACGACTAAAGTCCTAATTAATAGGCTGATTAAAAACTTCTATAATTTTCAAACTATTTCATATTTTTGAATTTGAAAGATGCGTCACATTCTATGCTTCCCATACTATAGGATAAAAAACAATTGAATTTCATAAATTTTTTACCAGGTTATGGTGGTCAGACAAACACATTTTAATAATTTTGAAAAGTTCTAATAAAAAAATGATAACTAATTATTTACTTGCAAATAAATTACAAAAAAAATGTGGCACATTTGGGCATGTGTCCTCTACTTATATTGAAAGTTAAATTTTTATTTATTTTTCTTGTACTTAGGTTGGTCAGACATACACCTGCTTTTTATTTTTTTCTTGAAAATTTAGTATGACTACATTGGAATTTCAAAATTTCACAAAATAGATTTACTTTTTTCCAAAAAAGGATTAGTAGCTTAGAAACTACATTCAATTTCCTACAAGTTTTATTCTTACATATTCTTCAATCTAGATGTTAATAACCTATTCAAATTTTTATGTCAAGTTGTCTAATTCTATATTTTTGAATTTTCATTGCCACTTAAGGGCCTAGTTTGGACCCCCATGATCTTGCACTGGCTCGTAAGTTATTTTGAAAAACTTAGGATATGGCCATGAAGTTTAGGAGGTCCTATAATGAGAAGTGACTTAGGAGGTCCAATAATTAGACTACTTTTAGGAGGTCCAAAAGGAGCGTTAGGAGGTCCAATAATTAGAGGACTCTTAGGAGGTCCAAAAGGAGTCTTAAGAGGTCCAATAATCAAGGGAGATCTAATTTCTAATTATGCATTTATAACCTCAACGGATTTGATTTCTTGTTGATGATTTTCTAATGAGGAGGGATCTAAGGTGACCTTAGCATCTTCAGATCTAAGCAAGCCATCTTACTATATTTTGAAAGAAATGTATCAATGATGTCATCTTCTTGTGCCACAATATCTTCCCAAGTAGGGGAATCATTGGGAGAGGGACAAACAAGATTCTTATGACACTCAATGATTGGATCTTCTAACACCAAGATACCATGGTCACAAGTAGGAGAGGTATCGAGAGAAGGACCACTATAATTGTCATGATTATCTATGATTGCATCCTCTTGCACCAAAACATTCTCACAAGTGGGAGAGATGTTAGGAGATGAATGAAGACTAGGAAAAGTGATAGTAAGAAATATGTCAATTATTTTATTCTCTTGCGACATAATATCAAGTCCCAAGTAAGAGATATTTTGGGAGAGAAACAAACAAGATTCTCATGACGCCCACTGGTTAGATCCTCTAACACCAATATACCCTCTTTACAAGTGGGAGAGGTATCGAGAGAAGAACAACTATGATTATCATGATTGTTCGTGATTGCATCCTCTTGCACCAAAAATTATCACAAGTAGGTGTGATATTGGGAGATGATTGAAGAATAGGAAAAGTGATATTATGAAATGTGTCCATGATTTCATTCTCTTGCACCAAGATACTCTCACAATGTTGATGTTGCAGCATCGAGCATCACTTCCAGCCACAACGTGTAACAATAAATTTCATATAGCCTTTTGGCTATTCAATTTATATGAGATCGATATGAAGAGGCGCTTCACAAAAACAAATAATAAAATATTATTTATTAATTATAAGTTAATCTTGGCCAACTTGGAGAGACATGATTTTTGGAGGCCAACATAATAACTTGAAACGACATGTCTCGTTTAGAGGTCGACCTCTTGCCTTGAGAAGACATGACCTCTCTCCCTTAGCGTGTATTTATATGAGTGATGATCACTCAATTGATCATCAAGTTCATTCATCATAATTCACATTCTCAGAAGAAGTTTATGCCTGAGCAGCAAATCACCATTTTGTTGCAGATCGATTTCAAGGAGAAACATATTCATTTGTATTTTCATCTAGGAGAGGTGTGATTATTCATTGAATCAAAATTGGCATTGTGTTGTGCTTGAGTTGTAAGCAGATTTCTGCTCTTATTCCTAAATATATGAGATATATTTGTTGGGTTTTTCTCCCTCAAGTTGGAGGGTTTTCCCAGGATATCTTGTTGTGTTCATTGTCTTAAGTGCTGCATTTCTATTTTTAAATATCTAATCATAAAAAATAACATCGTATCAGAGCGGGTATAAGAAAGAACATGATCAAAATTCTTCAAGCAACATTATCCTCCATTCTTATTCTCATCTTTGTTTACATCTTTACTATTGACAAGATGGTGAATGGGATCAAGATCGAAGATAGACTTGAGGGCGCATCAAACTTCACATCTTGGAAGTTTAGAGTGATGCTCGCTTTGGAGGAAAATGAGTTAGCTGAGTTTGTGGAGGGCGAAGTTCCCAAACCAACCAAAGAGAATGAGAAGCCTCAATGGAAGAGAAATGACACTAAGGCGAAAAAGATGTTGGTTGATTTCGTGAAAGATCACATTGTGCCAATCATCTCCAAGTTGAAAACAACAAGAGATATGTTCAATACCTTGGAGGAGATGTATGAGATCAACAACACAAGTCGAGCTCTTGCATTAAAGTGACAACTTCATCATATCAAGATGGTGAAAGGATAATTCATCATCTTATTCTTCATGAAGATCATTGAGTTGAGAGACCAACTCTCTACCATTGGGCATATTGTTGATAACAAGGATTTGAATATGTTGGTTCTCAATGGTCTTCCTACATATTGGGAGTCATACATTCAAGGAATTAGTGTGAGATCAAAACTTCCTAAGTTTGATCGATTGAGAGCAGATTGTATTCAAGAAGAATCAAGGTTGGCTGCAAGAGGCATTGGTTAAAGCTCTACAAATGAAGACATTCATGTTCTTGCCACTCAATCTTCAAAGAAGAAAGGAAGAGAATGAAAGAAAGGCTACTTCAAGAGGAATAAAGATAGAAGATTTGATGGTGCTCCTCCATTTAAGAAGAAGAAGGATCTCTCCCACCTACAGTGCTTCAGATGTGACAAGTTTGGTCACTATGCAAAGGATTTCCCTACTAGACCAAAACAACATGCTTCATTTGCTAATGTGGACGATATCTCTCCTCAAAAGGATTCAAGGGAATTTCTATTCTATTCTACCTTATCAAGCAATGTTCCAGCAGATAGCAACACTTGGTTGATTGAGAGTGGCACCTCTCATAACATTATTGGATTTAGAGAACATCTTTCAGATTTGGTGATGAGAGATTCAAGTGTTCAAGTCATAATTGGAGATGATGCATGTTATTTTGTGAAAAGTGTTGGGACCTCCACTATTCTCTCATGTTTTGGCATCTCCTTGCAGTTGAGTGATGTACTATTTGTACCAAGCATCAAGAGGAACCTTTTCTCAATTTCAGCCTTAGAAGATAAGGGATATCAAGTAGCATTCTCTAAAGGAAAATTTCTTGCATGGCCAAAGAACTCTAACATCAAGTCAACTGGTGTGATTGGTGTTCAATAAGAATGTCTCTACAGACTTTCCACCTATCCTCTACAGGTCCTATTTCATAATACATTAAGTTCATGTGAGGTTTGGCATAGAAGACTTGCTCACATTCACTTCTGAGCGCTTCCAACCATGGAGAAGATGGTCACCAACATTCTTAAACTCAACCAAGAGCATGAAGGTACTTGTCGAGGATGTGCATTGGGTAAGAATACTAAAAGACTCTTTCATAGTAGTGAAAGTAGATCTAAATGCATTCTAGATCTTGTTCATTCTGATTTGTGTGGTCCAATGTCTATTACTTCTTTGAGTGGTTTCTTGTACTATGTAATTTTCATTGATGACTACTCTAGAAAGACTTGGATTTATTTCTTAAAGACTAAAGAATCTGAGGAAGTACTTGAGAATTTCAAGGAATTCAAAGCTCAAGTAGAAAACTTGTCTAGGAAGAGGATCAAAGTTTTGAGATCTGACAACGGAGGAGAATACATCTCTAGAAGCTTTCGTAACTTTTATGTTGAAGCAGGAATTAAGAGGGAGTTTTGTGTTCCCTACAATCCACAACAAAAATGGTGTAGAAAAAAGGAAGAATAGATCTATTGTAGAAGTAGCTAAGGCCATGATTCATCATCAGGATCTACAAATCTTCCTTTGGGTCGAAGCTTCTAGGACAGCTGTGTATTTTCTAAATCAAATCCCTCATCGTATCTTGGAGAACATGACTCCTGAAGAAGCTTTCACAGGTGTGAAGCCTGAAGTCATCCATTTGAGAATATTTGGTTGTCTTGTGTATGTTCATGTCCCTAAAGATAAAAGAACAAAGTTGGAACCATCTAGCAAGAAGGGAATATTTGTGGGCTACAGTGAGACTTCAAAAGCCTACAAGATTTATATTCTAGGTTAGAAATTGATCGAGATTAGCAAGGATGTTACATTTGAAGAAGATGTTGCATTCAGGAGATCTAAAGGCACTCACATTGAGATAGACTATGAAGACCAAGAGTCTCCTCAGGATATGGAAGTTGACCATCCTGAGATTCAGACGGATGCTACCAATTCTAAAGAAGATGATGATCCAGTTGAGCCATTGGAACCTACTGATGGGCCTACATACATTGTTATTGGTTGAAAGAGACCTCTATGGGAAAGGAAAACAATGCAGGAGGCAGTGAAGTTTGCAGCCCCTAGAGGAACATTCAGAGAAAGAAAAAGACCTCAAAAGTTTTCAAACTATGTTGCATTGATGAGTCAAATGATTGAGTCTGAGCCTTCTAGTGTTGAGGAAGCCACAAGTCAACAAGTATGGAAAGATGCTATGGCTGAAGAGTATCAATCTATCCTCAAGAACGATGTTCGGGACATTGTACCTAGACCTAAAGGCAAATCTATTGTATCTTCTAAGTGGATTTTCAAGATCAAGCATGCAGTTGATGGAAGCATTGAGAAATACAAGGGTAGATTTGTGGATAGGGGATTCTCTCAGAAAGAGGGAATAGACTATGAGGAAACATTTGCCCCAGTTGCTCATTATACCTCCATCAAAACTAGCATTGCCATTGTAGCATCTAAAGGATGGAAGTTACACTAGATGGACGTGAAGGCAACATTTCTAAATGGTGTAATTGAAGAAGAGGTATACATCGAGAAACCTAATGGATTTGAATTTCATGGGAAAGAGTCTCATGTTTGCAAATTGAAGAAGGCTTTGTATGGCCTTAATCAGGCTCCTCGTGCTTGGTATAAGAGGATTGATCAATACCTGCTGAGTTTGGGCTTCTCCAAGAATGATGTTGATTCTAATCTATATTTCAAGGTAATTAATGGTGAGGCCTTGATATTGGCTCTCTATGTTGATGATCTATTTCTTACTGGAGAAGAACCCCTCATTATCAAATGCAAGAAAGAGTTGGCTTTTGAATTTGAAATGAAGGATCTTAAGTACATGCATTACTTCCTTGGTTTAGAAGTGTGGCAAAGGCCTAATGAGATCATTCTAAGTCAAGGGAAGTATACAATAAACATTTTGAAGAGATTTGGTATGATGGATTGCAAATCCATGTCTACACCTATGGAAACCAATTTTTAGAAGTTAAAGGAAGCTGCAGTTAGTCCAGATCTGGTGGATCCCACCATGTAAAGGCAGTTGATTGGATCGTTGATGTATCTAGTCAATACTAGACCAGATGTTTTGTATGCAGTGAGTGCACTTAGTCAGTTCATGTGTGAACCAAGGCAAATACATCTAGTTGTAGCGAAGCATATCCTGAGATACTTGTGTGTCATAGTTGGGTATGGCTTGAGATATTATTTTAATGTGGACTTGAAGCTGCATGGTTATACAAATTCTGATTGGGCAGGTTGTGTTGCTGATCGAAAGAGCACCTCTGGATGTTGTTTCGGTTTGGGGTCTGCGATGATCTCCTGGTGTAGCAGGAAGCAGTTTTCAACAGCACTGAGCACTACAGAGGTAGAGTATATTGTAGCATGTGTGGCAGCTTGAGAAGCAGTGTGGCTTCAGAAGCTCCTTGAAGGATTGTTTGGACAATCATTGGAGCCAACTATCATTCATTGTGATAATCAAAGTTGTGTGAAGCTTTCTTTCAATCTAGTGTTTCATGACAGAACCAAACATGTTGAGATAAAATACCACTATATCAGAGATATGGTATTGAGGAAAGAAATCCAGTTGAGATACATTAGCACTGATGATAAAATGACAGACATTCTCACCAAGCCCCTCTCTAGAGTAAAGATTGTGTACTTTCGAGACAAGCTTGGTATTGTGGAGAATGAAGCCCTAGCTGAGAGGGAGACTCAACTTCAATGATCTTCTATGATTGGCTTTAATGCATTTCTCTCTGTGAGAGAGATTTGAGGTGCAAGCCCTTGTTTCCACCCTCTAGGAGTAGCCAAGGTGGATGTCATGTGTGTGACTCCATGACAACATCACGTGAGAGAGTTCGTGATGATTTTCTTGTACTTGTGTTTTTCACCCTCTGGGAGTAGCCATGGTGAATGCCATGGTGAGATGACAACATCACGTTGAGTGATGGGCACTTGTGCACATATACCATTTATGGGATTAGCCATGGTGATTGATATCACGATGAGGTGATATTCTCTTTTTCACATATGGGAGTAGCCATGGTGGCTGACATCACGATGAGGTGATATGTCTTGCATATCTGAAAGTATTCCTCCCTAGATGAGAGGGAGTGTTGATGTTGTAGGTTCAGACATCACTTCCAGCCACAATGTGTAACAATAAATTTCATATAGCCTTTCGGCTATTCAATTTATATGAGATCGATATGAAGAGGCACTTCATAAAAATAAATAATAAAATATTATTTATTAGTTATAAAATTTATCTTGGCCGACTTGGAGAGATGCAATTTTTGGAGGCCAACATAATAACTTGAAGAGACGCATCTCTTTTAGAGGCCAACCTCTTGCCTTGAGGAGACACAACCTCTCTCCCTTAGCATGTATTTATATGAGTGATGATCACTCAATTGATCATCAAGTTCATTCATCATAGTTCACATTCTCAGAAGAAGTTCGTGCTTGAGCAACAAATCGCCATTTTGCTACAGATCGATTTCAAGGAGAAACATATTCATTTGTATTTGCATCTAGGAGAGGTGTGATTATTCATTGAATCAAAATCAGCATTGTGTTGTGCTTGAGTTGTAAGTAGATTTATGCTCTTATTCCCGAATATATAAGAGATATATTTGCTAGGTTTTTCTCCCTCGAGTTGGAGGGTTTTCCTAGGATATCTTGTTGTGTTCATTGTCTTAAGTGTTGCATTTTTGTTTTTAAATATTTGATCATAAAAAGTAACAACAATTAGGCGAGATATTGAGAGAATGACTAACATGATTGTAAATGATCTCATTTCATTTCCCTAGATTTTACTCATAATTAAGGAGATTATACTTATACAAGTCATGCTTTACCATATCAAAACCATATCTTTGAAAAGGAAACATGTTGCTACTTGATTTATGCATCAAATGATCAAAAATCAAATAGTTTTATAAATAGAATTAAAAAACAAACATCAGATTTGGATAGAGGACATTGAGAGGGTTCTAACATAGAAATATAGGCTCAATAAAGTAGGATAGATGCACCTAGAGAACCTATGTCCTAGACAAGGTGTCTGGAAATTCAAATTTTGAGTGTTTAGGGTGTTGTTTAAGGTTTTTGATTTTGTTGTCAAATAGATCTGATAGTGAATTTTTTTCCAGATTATGTCAATTTTATGCTTGTAAATCAAAGAGTGAAAATGTGTAGCAATGTGGAATGCAAAATGACAATTTTGAAATGTAGAAACAAAATTTAGACAACAAAATCCTATAGAAAAATAGAGACAAAGATCTGAGCTAAATTTCAAGTCAAAAAAGCAAGATAGAAGCACCGAGGGCACCTATGTCCTAGGTATGGTTTCTAAAAATTCAAGTTTGGATTGTGCTTGTTACTATTTAAGGATCTCAAATCTGTGTATAGATAATTTTTGCAATGAATATTTTCCCAATTTTACTGATTTTATGACTATGAAATCAAAAAATGCAAGTATGTAACAATGTGAAAAATGCTTGAACAAGAAATGACACTTTGAAATGCAATTTTTAGATCTAGTATGCAATGTTTGACTGGTTCTATGATGCAAAATTCTGAAAATGATGATTTGATGCAATTTTGAAACAAAACTATGCAATTTTTCATAGGGCATGAGTGTCCTTGTATAGATTTTTAGATTTGTCTTTATAGTCCTCTAATGTCAGATTCTAGGGCTTCCTATTCTCGCTTGCAAATCTATCAGATGTCTATTAGAAAATACTGTAGGTGAGTTTTCATGGCTTTGACTTGAGATGTATAACAACAATGCAAAAAGGATCTTCAAGCTTCCTTCAATCCTCTTTAAACCTGAAACCTTGCACATTCAAAGAGAGGAAAAATGTTGGGCCATATAGGGGTTTGCCTCAGTCAAACCCTATGTTACTGTTCCCACTCCCACAAGAGAAATATCAAAGATATAATGATAATAAAAGGAAGGAATGATGGAATCACAAAAAATTGTAATTCACCACCCTTCAATGTATTCCTTGAAGGATTGAAGTCATACACATCACTTCAAGGTCTTGGATCTTTCTTGATAGATTTGATTAAATGCTTGAATTGCTTGGAGACCTACAAAGGGTTAGCCTTCACAAGAAATATGACAACATAACATGAACAAACTTGCATAACAACACCATGAATGCTTGGATCTTGAATTGCTTCTATGAATCTATTAAAATGTTGCTCTTGAATGATCTTGATATGATCTTTTCTCATAAAATCTTATTCTTTCTTGTTCTAGTTTTAAATGGTGAAAAGATTAGGTATTTATAGGCATTTATTCAATTTTTTGACAATTAAATCCTAATGGCCAACTTTAGACAATAGAATTGTAAATATTAAATTGGCAACACTGTCATATTTAAATTTGGAGCCAAATAGAGGGACACTTACACCCAAGACATGAGTGTCCCAACCTTATTTTTTGGGACTTTTGGGGTCAGAGGCAAGGTCTTAGATGAATGCATTTGATTTCCACTTGCAATTCCTCAAAAAATGTCAAAAATAGGCCATAAAATGCATAATTTAGGAAATTAAATACTCAATTAGGTCCAATAAATTAAGAGGGGCCAAAAAAAATTATGAAATTGTTAAGGGTAATAATTTTTTACACTAGAAAATCTTTGACATAACACGAGCACATTATAACACACTCACATTATGTCAAATCACATAACATGAGTGTGTTATAATGTGCTCACGTTTTTGTTTGCATTGGTAATTTCCAAGTCTTTGGCTTGGATTTCCAACCCAAAGATGTGTTTTTCTAGATTCTAAAAAATTTAACATAATCCCGAGCATGCTCACCATCAAGTTTGCACATGTTTCAAGGTCAAGTAAAAAAATACTTGGGTAATGTTAAGCTCTATCTTAGCGATCTAACCATGTAATTATTTTCAAATTTTGAGTATGTTAAGGCTTTCATCATTAATTTCTTTTGTTGGTGTATCTGTTTTTTTTGTCAAAAACCTTGATGTTTGGTATTTTTTACTTTATTTTTTAATCGTTCATTGAAATTTTGAATAAATTACATTTTTAGAAACTAGAATCCATTAAACACATATTAAAAAAAAATGATTTTTGATTAGTTTAAAAAAATTAAGGTTGGAGCACACTCAAATTTTTATTTTTCAAGATGTGTCCAGTTCGAAAATTAGTAAAAAAAATATATTCATTAAAAAATTAGAAAAAATGTCAGGGATAAACTACATGGTGTTAGCTAGTCTCCCCACTGTCCCCATGGTACTGGAGAGCGTTTTGTGCCAGTGTCATTGGTCATGTGAAAAAAATTTATCAAGCGCACTGCAATTTATAGGGGGCAACTACCGATTCTGATTCCTGTAGTCTAAAAAAAAACTAGAATGGTGTTAGCTAATTTCTCACCAAAGGGATTTTTAAAATACATAAAAAAAAATAACATTTTAGGGGGGCCACACCAAATGTTATGTTATATTTTTTAAATAAAACATGACCAATTTGTGTGGCCCCCCTTTTCGAACCCCTTAATCTCTACCATTTTAAATGTTTTTAGTAGTTTAGAAAGTAGATTTGGAGCACTAAGAATCTTTTTTTGGTTGCATCTTAAAATATTAAGTGTAACTATTTTCAATTTCTCATCCAAGGTCAGTATTTCTTGATTTCAGAAAAAGTGGCCCCTTAAGACCCCCATTTTTCCCCCCATCTTTGTGCACTTACCCTAAAGTGATCTTCCATGTGTTTCAATGCACCTAATCACTCTAAACAATAATGATATTAATTCTATGGTGTTGCTCCTCACTATGTGGTATTTGTATCTTTATGTGTTTGCTCATTGCAATTCACGGTGGTACAATCTTAGGTATAACCATATTTTTTGTGGTAGCAACACTAGAGTCTCTTGCATGGGTTTCTTTTCCTTTTATACTTGTGGGGCAAGGATAACTAGTTTTAGAGGTGTGTATTCCTTTCAAGGATCCCCTCTCTGATTTTCTTCCTTAAAATACCAACATAGCAAGTATCTTGACATTTTATGGGGGGCATATGCCTAGCCATTTCATAGATGTCTTGTGAGATTTGAATTATTGAAATACCCCTTTAGTGGTGGTGTTGTTTATAATTCCCCCTAAGGCATGGTTATTAATTCGTCCCCTATGATGTTAAGCATTTGTTTGTTCCCTGTGACATTAAGCTTTGTGCACCCCCTAAGGTGATTTTTGTGCACTCCCTAAAGCGCGGTTTGCATAGTCCTAGCATAATTGAGTTCATTGGTCTATGAGTTTAGAGAATTTTCAACATGGACACCTCTAAGCATAACACAACTTTCTTGCCAATGGAGCCATGTGTTGTATAAGTGTCTTATCATAACACAACTTGCTAACCTTATGGAACCCATCATATTGCACAGACACCTAGCATAACATAGCTTGCTATCTAGTAGATATATGTAGCTCATGCATGATTTCACATCTTTATGAGAACCATTTTATTAAAATAACACATTCAATAGATGACATTTGGTATTTGAGATAAATTTAAGACTAAGGTCTCTTTGCCTTATTGACTCAAATCCTTTTAGTACTAACCTTGTGCTTTTATTTTGTGATTATTATGTGTTTGCATAATGTTTGCATCATATTTGTATCATGTTAGCATCATGTTCATGTTATGCTTGCATTAAATTATGTTATGTCTCTCCATTGTGTATGCTCTATTCTTTCCATGCTACATTTCACTTTGCATGTGTGTTCCTTTGTCCTTATATTGGTTTGTCATGGGATATTGAATCCTCGGGGCTTATGCTTCTCCTAGATTCAGTGATATCCTATCTCTTCGATATGTGGATAATTGAACCCCTCTTGACATATTCTTCCTTTAATATGAGTTTTAGTGTAAATTCATACTCTCACTAAAGTGGGGGCTAAATGTAGCATTGAAAATTTTCACCCTTGACAATTTCACACTACCTTGACACCCAGTTTTTCCTATAACTTTAATGATAATAATAATTTTACTAATTTTTGGGCTAGATTAATAAAATATATTTCATTCCCCATCATCCCTATAAATTTGGGCCAAACAGTGTCAGACAAGTTCACCAAGGGTGCTCTTGTCCAAAAATAATTTTTTTGATTGGAAGGCTTTTATGATTTGAAAATGACCCCAGGTTAGCCCTTACCCAAAAGGATTAATTAAAATGCATGTTTAAGTATGTTTTCCTCTCATTTTGAGCATGAAGGAGACAATTTATGAAGTGGAGCAAATTGAAGATTATAAAATCAGTCAAGGGCAGTCAAGAGAAAAAAATATCAAGATTATTGCAACACTTCATTATTCAAGCATCATGTCAATGTTATGTGAGTCCATGTTCATGTTTATATGCATTTTATTTATGCATTCTAACACTTGTAGGTCTTCAAGTAAAATCAATCCAAATTACAATCAATCCTTGAAGGTGATGAGTATGACTTCAGTCCATCAAGGAGATTAGATCCGAGTGATGAGTTGTAGAAAGTTGTTGATTCATCATTCATTTATCATTTAACCTCTATCCCTCAAAAGGATAAGCTCTATTTCATCAATTTTTCCATTGTGGAGTAGAAATACCAACACATGGTTTGACCAAGGAAAGCCCCTATATGGCACAACCCTTCCTCTCTCTTTAAATGTGAAAGATACATATCTGATAAGATTTGAGGAATATTGAAGAACATTTGTTCATTTATGCATTCAAACCCTAGAACTTAAGACAAGATACAAAACTCAATCGTCTTAGTAATAGACGAAGATATGATAGCAAGATCTAGAGGAAAGATGCCACAAACAAAGAGCTATAAGACTTATTTTTTAAATATGAGAAAATTCAACTTAGACAAGGGAACCCTAAGTGGCCTTGTCCAACAAAATAAAGCCCGAATTCACATGCTAGGTACCTCTATGTCTGCCTTTTGCTTTTTGGAACCCAAATTTAACTATTGGTTTCTAGTTTGCCATAATTCAAGACAAAACATTGCATTTCCATAGTTAACTAGTTGCATCACAACATTTCATCAAATATATATTTCAAACCCCTAAAGATCTCAGATCCAAGGTTGATTGATTCATCTTTCAGGTTGCAAGTCAATTTCATACCCTTGTGAATCTCAATTCTAATGTTTTGTATTGAAAATTAGCTAATCTTAGTTAAACCGTGGGATCACTTTTCCTATATTACAAAAAATTATTAGAAAAATAAATAATTAAAAAATAGTAATTCTATGTACTCATAAGCTAATAATAAGAATTTATTTATTTATTTTTAATTAATTTAATTAATTAATTATACTTTTCTACACAATTGGATCATATTTTAAATATTCCAACACCAAGACCTAATTCACATTCTCCCACAAGACATTACCAATTTACCATGGAAAGGAAGAAAAATCTCAATATAAATAAAATTAAATATGTGGCCATTTATGACAATTTCTAAATAACCCAAATAGAGAAAATCATGTAGACAAGTATTTAAAATCCATATGCAAAAGAATAGACAGCATACCATCAAAGATGACATAAGATATATACCTTGGGAAAATCCTCAAGAGGTAAAATTCCAACCTCTAAAAGCATCTACCGCTCATGTATCATTCATCAATAACATTACAATACATTTGCAGAGTCTCCATGAATACCTATGAAACATCAAGCTCTCTACATACACTCTATATGAACAACCATGTATCCACACATCCCATTTCAAAATTCAAACCCTCATATGTGCAACCTATAATAGATGCTCACTCTTGAGTCAACCCCAAATTAGCCAACCTTAAACTACACATGTGTTTTCTTTTATAGAAATAAGCATGCACAAAACCACCAAGTCATACTACATAAACATTGTAATTGATACCATGATCTCCTAATTTTATACATTGTATAACTGATAAAATGTAAACTCAAACATAAAAATAAGAACCTCTATAGTTAATGTGTACCATCAAGGAGTCAAAGTGGTGCATGCGATCCATCAATATGCTTGCAACAATAATAAAGGTGAACACCATCTCAAACATGAATCCTCTCATCCTCCATCGTGCAAGTGCACAAAATAAAATATCCTATGAAAGGGGATGTTACACTAACTATCACATAGAAGCATAAGTCCTACCTTAAACTAATATCCAGAACAAACACTAAATCCAATGGTACAAAATATGCATCAATAGCTATCAAGAAATAATTGTAACATGCCCATTGTTCTACTAAGTAATTTTCCTATGTTTTTGCCTCAAGTAAAAGTTCAAGCATCTATCTAATAAGAGCAATAATTTTTTTCCTTAAATAGATGAGATAACATGCACACATGAGATAAAAATCTTTCCATTCATTTATTAAAAGTATTACAACTTTCTAATTTATTGATAACATTGTCAATAATTCATAATAACATTTCTCTTTTACAAATTTTCCATTATAATGGATGCAAAATACAATACAAGGCTCTAATGAGCTTACTGACAAAGATGTACAAATAGTCCCCAAAATCCTCCATGTAAACCTTGGTCACAAACTGATGAGGAGAAGCATCACTCAAGCGATTTTTTGCTAACCATGGACTTACTATGGTCCCCCACACATTTATCTATCTAATAGATGGCCCTACCCTTCGACGAAGAGATTGGTTTGGTAACCTCATAATAACATGACCCTTTTCTGAGCTTAGTGGTGTGTCCTGAACATCTCTAGATCTGTCATACATTGGATACAACCTAAACATATGGCATTCCCTCTATCTAGGATGTAAATTGTGGAAACACAGTGAACTAATAGTGGCAACTTACACTATGGCCAAAGTGTTCACCACCCAGAATTCAGAGTGAAGGTCACATGCTCACCCACTTCCTTAGCTCGGTTTTTATATGACTATTCATACCCTATGCATAGGCTATCCCCTTCATTGGATTATCCTAACCCTAGGAATAACCTATTAACTCTATGTTTAACTAGCACATCTATTAATTAATCAAGTAACTCTACGGAACAACTAGTTTAACCATTAGCTACGTAAGTTATTTCCTATATATAGTAAATAATACCCTCTATATCCACTCATTCCTTGTTAATGGAATATGTACAAACACATCAAGAAATTGGATCTATATACTAAGATCTACAAGATTCCTTTCATTAACTTAAAAGAATAAATCAACCTTTCCGTAATAAACAATAAGAATAACTTTCCAAAAAACAAGAAATGTCAATCTTTTCAAAAACATAGAACATAAAATAAAAGGGGAAGGAATCAACATGCCTGTTTATGCAATTGCTCTAACAAGATGAATTCATATTCCTAATACAACCTTCTCAAGTAGAAAGCAACTTCTCAATATGACCCCCTCTCAAAAATCTCTCTCAAATCACTTAGATACTCTCTCTCTCACTCAACTCAAAAAAACAAAATACTTAAGCTCAAAAGATCACAACAAAGTATAGATAATGCGTGCTCTCAAATGAGGTAAATTTATCCTTTATTTATACACAAAATTCAGCAGCTAAAGGCTAAAAACAAGGCATGGAAAATGACACTTCTCAGCTCAATCAATTTGACTTAGCAAGGTAATTAGAAAGGTGACAGCTAAAAATGCTACACATAGAACACATACACAGTCAAGTGAATGAGTTGCTCAGCTCAGTCGAACAACAAGAAAGACAAATAGAAATGCAAGGTTTATGTTTCCCTATAGGTCGAACTCCTTAGACAACCGTGCTCTTGACTTATTTCAAATATTTCACATTCTTTTCAATCTGGTAATTTCATACTGTGAATAGACTCCTATTCAATATATTTATTTTCCAGTTTGGTGCCACCTTATGATATTCATGTCACATTACTTGGTCGATGGTTTGTTGTTTGACTAAGTTGACTATTGCCTGTGCATAACCGTTTGATATTTGTTTGCTTGAAAACGTTTTGGCAGCGACTATAACACATAGGTAGGCATTGGTTAATGAACGCTTCATATGGCACTGCATATTTCATACCATATGCACTTTAATTGATATAAACTCCATTCATATATAATCACATGCTATATAATTAGCGTTGTTTTCACTATAACATGCTTTGAGCTATTAACATATTATATGCTTAGTTTTCTATGCGCTTTAAGATAAACCAGTGCTAAAAAAACATTACATTATTCATATATATATATAATATATATATTTATATACTCCATAGAAAATAAGTATATATGTATATATATATATACATATATTCATAATTCACAAGTAAATAGAGTTGTATCATTCAATATATGGATACTCATATGTATCCTCATATTCACATATAATAAAATATGTATATATATTTTTACATATATACATATATATATATTTATATATTTATATATATACATACATATATATATATATATTAATATACTTGTATGGACGTTTCCATTACATCGATACATACACGTATGTTAATATACATATACATATATATATATATATAATCGTATACTATATATATACATATCATAAATTAATACTAATACATTCATATTGATTGACATATTTACATGGTTTGTATATATATATATATGTATATATATGTCTTCTTGTCTGATCGAAATTCCCACACATATGGGTAATCCGTCCATGAGCATGCGTAGATACGTCTATCTATGCATGTCCATGTGCATAATTACTCGTGTATGATTTTATCATTGACACATACATATACATATATATATACATATATATACACATACATATACACATATATATATACATACATATATATATATATATGTATATATACATTTTATTTATATATATCCTTTTCGATTCAAGTAGAAACACATAAGGTAGATCTCACTCAACACAAAAAGACTCAACAAGAAAACCCTTAACTAAACATTCACAAACAAACCACAAGCAAGAGTAAAGGTAACTTACTATTTCCCTAGTATCCCGACTTGACCAGCTAAAAGTGTGTGTGTGAAAGCTTAGTTTGGTTCATTATCAAAGGTTACCAGCCAAGTTCTTCTCCCTGAGTGATACTTCCCCTCTCTTAAGGAGGCTTGATAAAATCACCTGTATCCAACTTAACACATTGCAATAGTAGTCAGCTAAAAATAATGCATTCATTTACATCTAATATTTCATAATTAGAATCCTTTCATAACATCAAATTGAATCAACATTTATTCATCTTATTTCCAAAACACATAAAACATAAATACACTCATTTCAAGCATTTTCACCCAACTAGGTAAAAGTAAATAAGTAGGAACACAACGGGGTGTAACATATGCCCCCCTTGTGAATCATCATCCTCGATGATTTTAGATAGTAGACATAGAATCATACTAAAAAGAAAACATATCAAAAATGTTTTTCAAGAATTCTCAAAACCATATAAGACATGAGAAAATTTTTGCTTAATCTTAGCATAGTCTTCCCAAGTGGCAGATTCTTCTGCATACTGGTCCCATTGGACTTTGCATTGCAAAACCTCTCTATTGCGTAAGTGAACCTTATGTGTTCCGAGCACCTTAAGAGGCTCAATTGTTAACACTCCTGGGTCTTGTACCTATAAAGCATTCCAATCAATAACATGGTTATCCCCTGGTATATAATTTTTAAGGTATGAGACATGAAAAACATTGTGCATCCTGGCAAGAGTTGTGTTGGGAAATATGCCTCAACTTGCTCGCTTGAACCTATCTTAAAGACTTGGCATTCTTTTCCCTTTGTTGGCCTTCATTGTCGGACTATCGCCAAAGTTAAGAACCTTGAAACCTAAGTCACAGAGTTCCAAAAGTTCCTAACTTGGTGACACTGAGCTTCCTTGTGTTGTCACCATGTCGTGGGTTTTGGAAAATTACTAACCTCCGATGAAGGTTTTGAAGTTTGGGTTTCTCCCGACTTGGTGACATTATTATGGGCATGTCACAGGTTTTTGAATTTTCCTAACCTCCGATGGAGGTTGTGAAGTTCGGTTCTCTCCTAACTTGATGACCTCATTATCGAAATGTCACGGGTTTTGAGAAATTCATAACCTCTATTTTTGAGGTTGTGAAGTTTGGTTTTTCAGTGACAGCGAAATAACCAATGGATGGTGGGACTGGTCTGCATGGATGGTGACATCAACTATACAAAATTGATATGGATGCTGCATGGATGGTGGGGACCACATGGTGATGATTGATTTGGTGTTGATCAACGGTCATGATAGGACCTAATCCAATGGTGCACATTTTTTCTGGGCTCCTTTGTGGTGAAGACCGATAGACTTTTGTGAAGTGCACAAAATTGTTGAGCGGTTGACATCTGTCGATATGATCAATGGTTTATGATGGTTGATTTGGTGAACCTAAATGGTACACTAGTCAAAAGCGGTGGATGAGTGATGTGTTGACATGTGACACAAATTAATTCATTGATTCTACATCCCTATTGTGAATCAACAATCATTGGACCGAAAGTTGTATTTCTCGATAGCGATATATTTGCATTTAATGCATGATCTGACTCGGGGGTTGACAAAGAGAATATATGGTAATATTCTCTGAAATCAAATTAATTTCTGGGTGGCTTGATGTGTGTTGGATGGCGGTGTGTGTGGCCTGAGATGAAGGAAGCTTGTTGGTGAAGATAGTGAAATTAATGAAAACCTAATGGTGGTTGAGTGGCTCTATATTGTATGCTTTTATGAGCATTGTAACAGTGTGATTGTTGAGAACTATAATTGACATGTGAGGTCAACCAAGGGATTGTATTGCTGCTATGAGTTAACATCTAAGAGTGAAGTCTGTAGCTCTGTATGTAATCTATTTACTATAATACAAAGTCACTTTACTTGGTGTGTGGGTTTTTGTCCTGTAAGGGTTTTCCCACGTAAATTTGGTGTTATCTTTGTGTGTGATAATTTGTCTATTCTTTTATTCTGTGAATGTGTATCTCAAATGGATGTAACTTTTTAAATGAAGTTTTTTTCAGCACTTCTTTCCTGAGTATTTTGCATTAGGAAGGCATTTCCACACTGCGACCTTTCCTTACAAGTGGTATCAAATCCTGGCCAGTTGTGTTATCCTTGTGAGTAGGGTTAGTTTTTTGTGCTAATCCTGTTCAGTGGGAGTCTTGCAGTGAAAAAAACTGATTGTCTTGTTTACAGTTTGAGATGGCAAGCACATCATGTTGGCATATGGCTTCTAGTGTTGTCATTGATGGAAACCTAAAGTCATTCATCCATTCCACAGTTTAGTATTGGTTCATATTGGCAGAACAGAATGAAGAACAGGACATCCGGTTAAACCTGAGTCTGTCGATCGATGTGCATTATCTGCTTATCAGTTCATGTTGTGCATCTTAGGGAAGATCGTCAAGTATCTAGAATACCTTATTCTAGAGTCTTGTGCCTACACATTCACTGGTGTACGATCTAGGAGATCTAGTGCACTAATTTTTTGGTTATCTGTGCTAAAAGGTCGACTTGGAAAAATTAGTCATTGTAGATGTTTAAGAAGTAATTTGTTAAATGCTTCTATGTTGGAATATGTTTATTTGGGTCCTCACTATGCTTTGAACGACTATGGGTGGTGCGCATAAAGAATTAGTTGTGGATTTAGCCGACAGTTGGAAAGTATTTTATGCTTTATGAAAGATGACATATGAATGATCAAATCTTTGGTAGAAAATATATATATGAGATCGGTTGTATCATTTTGGAGAAACAAATAGGTGTGATGCGAAGTATATTAGTGTGTGGTGTGAATTTCAGAAGGATAGTGGTGCGAATTCATCTATACATGGATTTATGATGCGAATTGTAGAGCGAAGAGCAGAATCAGACAGAAGGTCTAGAATCTGATCTATGGGCCTAATCAGGATTGTAACTTGGCATAAGTAGATGTTAATACTTTAGTTCAACCTTTCAAATGGTCTTAATCTAAACATTTTGTAAGGCAGTGAGCCTTTCTATCTTGAACAGTGAGCTCTAGGCAGTGAGCCTGAATGCAAGTGCATTCCCTTTTTGTAAAACTTATATTTGAGTGCTCAAATTGTGGATTAACCTCCACCATGGCTTTTCCCCTAACAAGGTTTCCACGTAAAAATCCTTGTGTTATGGTGTTGTGGATGATTACTTTTTGTGTTTGCATCTTTCCTTTGGTTTATTGTTGAAATGGTTTAAATATCAGATTAATAAAGTTTAGATTTGCAGAACACTGATTCACCCCCCCTCCTCAGTGTTCCCTTGAGTCCAACAATTGGTATCAGAGCATCTAGTTCCTCGAAAAGAAGTTTAGCAGCTTGAGGTGGATCTTGGAATGTAATGGACTCTAGTAGTCTTCATCAACAACTTGTGGTGGCACTTGATGACCTTGATCAGTCTAAAGCAGAAGTCTAGGAATTGAAAGCAAATCTTAAGGATGCTGAGAAATTCATTCAGTCATTGAAGGATCAGATTGTTAAATCCAGGGAAAAGAGGAAGGATCTTTGTGATCAAATTACGCAGATAGAAAGCAAAAAAATGGATGATGCTCACCTGAATCAAACCTTGAAGGAAATAACTGAAGAATGTGAAAAACTTTCCAGAAATAATGCTACCCTAAAGCATGAAATGGATTCCATGGTGATGAAGCTGACAAAATAAATTGAAGATAGAAAGAAGAATGGGGAGAACCTTGCTGAGTCCTTAAAAGAAAGATCAGATGAATACAAAAGAATAAATGGAGAATTCATTCAGTTAGAAAGTGAATTGCAACAATCCAGAAACAATGAAGAAGATCTTGAAAAATAGATTATTATTCTCAGGAATGAACTTACTACTGCAAATGGATACAAGGAGAAGTTTAAGATTAGTTTTGTTAAGCTTGATGAGTTGACTCAAGGATACAAGAATGTTAAAGACAAGTGAGGACTTGGATATGAGAAAGGAGAAAGTTTCGGATCTAGACAAAGAAATTTCAGGCAAGGAAATCAGATGAACAAAGATGGAAGGTATCTGGTAAGACAACCTAAATCTCAAAAGTTTAATGGGTACTATTTTGCTTGAAATAAATTTGGTCATATGGCTGCTCAGTGTAGAAGTAAAATGAAGTCAAGCAATTCATCATTCTCTAGTCAGTGTTTCAATTGCAAAAAGTTTGGTCATAAATGAATTGAATGTAGAAATGTGTCAAACTACTCTGTCAATAGAAGGAATGTTGAATGTTATACATGTGGAAGAATTGGGCATATTGCTAATCAATGCAGATCAAGAAGAAATCAATGAATGATTGATCTAGACAAGGAACTACTGTGTGTTATAATTGCAATAGATATGGTCACATTGCAAGATTTTGCAGAAACAAAAATGTGGGTAGAAAAGGTCTAGTATACAAAGACAGAAATACGCAGAAAAATGATAAAGAAAAAGTAAAAATGATTGTGGATGAAATAAGAGATCAGATGAAGAAGACATGGGTAAGAAAGAATATATCTCAAGCTAGAAATGTTTCTGCACCAGAACCTGCTTTCGGTAATTCCTCTGGAAATTGATCTCAAGCCATTGGCCCAGGGGGAGTTTTTCAAGAAAATCCCTTTTTCCACGTCCGTGAGCTAGTACCGGATCGTGAAAAGATTGTCAAAAGGTATATTAATGATCTACAAAGGCTTTGGAAAACATTCACAAGGAAACTTAAAGAAATCATAGGTCCGCAGAATAATTTTTCTCTCGCTGTCTAAGAAAATAGGGTGTCCGAAAACCTAGGGCAAAGGCATTTATTACAAGTGTGCGAACTATAAAAGACAAGTTGAAAATCTAATTTGTCACTTTGCCTCAAAGAAGAGAAGAATGAGAGCACTCGGTAGAAAAATATCAAAGGATTAAAGTTAATTCGGTGGTGAATCTCAAAATTCATTAGGTATTTCAGTTGTTTTTGGAATTTCCATATATTTTGGCATGCGGTTGTACGAAAGGCAAAATGGAACAAATCAAAGGGTCAATCAATTTGGATGAATACAACAATAAGAAAATTAGAGCCATAAGAAATCTATTGTCTCTCGATGAATTGAAATGGGTGAAAGAAGCCAAACACAAGAATTTGGACATTTGGAATGAGTTTCCCTATTTCGAGAATGCGAAAATCATTATTCATTTTGAGCAAATTGAACAATGATACTTTGATTCTGGACAAACCCTACATCATTTCAAAGGAAGTAATTGAAAATTTAACTGGATTATGCAAAGTTGGGGATATACCGAGAAATAAATCCATCCAAAATAAAGAAGTTGAAACCCTAACCGGAGTTATTGGAGATCAAAGGGCATTGATAATCTCAACAATCAAAAAATTTGTGACAAGGTACATTACGCATGGCGTATCATATAAAATATTTTTTAGAAATAGAGAAGGAACAACTTCGGCTGGTGCAGTCTACATCTCACACAAAATGATAATGGAAGGTCAAGACTTTGACTTGTGTAGACTGTTAAAGGATCAACTGATGGAAAATGTGCAATTAACGAAGATGACAGATTACCCTTTCAGGTTTGGTACTCTAGTCATATGTCTAGTAATGTACTTTCTGAATTGTTTACCAATGAACAACAATGTGGTATGGAAAGTAAATGAACCAGTGTGCAAACAAATCTACACACACTCTAAGAGTTTGGATAACTATAATCAAGAGTTTGAAAGTTTCTTTAAGAGTTTGCTAGAAAATTTTGGCTTAGTCAATATTTCTCTTTCGATAAGGGCACTTGAATTTGGTTCCTCTTCCGATGGGATGGAGAGAAAGAAGAAAAGAGAAAAAGAAATTGTTGTCTGTACTCCTCCAGAATGCAAGATTCTAAAAATTGAAGGAAAAGGAAAGGAACAGGAAATTGTGAACATACCAGATGAGGAATCCGATGAGGAAACTAAGGACACATAGGGAAAAGATCAGGAATCAACCAAACCAAAACAAGAAAAGGAAATGACAAGCAAGTGAAGAAGAAGATGACTTGACAAAAGAGAAGCTACAACAGCTTATTCACAAGAAAGGTGGAATGCAGAAAATTGCTCAGTTATGGTCTATCAGACCCTCATATGATCAGGATATGATTCTAAGTGTACTAAGTAATCATGTTGTGCATAATCATATCAAATTGGAGAATTTGTAGAATATTTTACCTGAAGAAATGATTGAATGCATTAAGGAAACTATGGACTTTGAATTTCAAAGCAAAAAAGAAGGAGAAATAATCTCTCATTTGAAGGAACAGTTTAGGCTATCACTCACCAAGTTGAAAAAGAGGATCAATGAGCTGAGGCAATGCATAAGTGCAACAAATAACATGTACAACTATTGCATCCGTTGGCCTCATGTAGTTGGGAAATACAAAGAGAAGTTGGAGAAAATTGAAACAAAATTGAATGGGATTGGAAAACATTTTGATATGTTTTAGGATCAGGACGGTACAATCAGGAAAAGAATTCAAGAGCTACAGTCTGAGCACACAAAAGTTTAGTTCACTAAAAATGCACTCGTGGACACTTTTTGGAAAGTGAAGGACCTAACTGAATGCAGACTAGAACAGATGGTTGAGATACTAAGGAAAGGTGAGAAATTAGAGGATGCGATCACAATTTTAGAATCCCTCACTAAGATTGTCAACAGGACATCTAAGAATAAAAACATGATCATAATCATTAGGATTGCAATAGAAGATTGGAAGAAATTCCTTCCGGAGATGAAAGAGAATCACAAGATAATCTTCTAACTCAAGTAGCAGTTGTTCTTTCTCAAATTTTGAAAACATTTTTGAAGTTTTGGTTATATTTCAAAAGGGGAGAGTGAACACATATTTTGTCAATTGTTTTGTCAACATAAGGCTTCCATCTTTGTCATTGATGTCAAAGGGGGAGAGAAAGTAGTGAAAAATGCCTCATCAATCTAAGGGGGAGCTATGTTTTGAAATTTTGAAGTTTGGCAACGTACTCATATTGGTTTTGACACTTAGTAATTTTTCACTAAGTACTACCATCAATACCAAAGGGGGAAAGTGTTGGCATATGGCTTCTAGTGTTTTCATTGATGGCAACCTAAAGTCATTCATTCGGTCCATAGTTTAGTATTGGTTCATATCAACATAATAGAATGAAGAACAAGACATCCAGTTAAACCCGAGTCTATCAATCAATGTGCATTATCTGCTTATTAGTTGATGTTGTGCATCTTAGGGAAGATCGTCAGGTATCTAGGATACCTTATTCTAGAGTCTTATGCGTATGCATTCACTAGTGTACGATCTAGGAGATCCAGTGCACTAATTTTTTGGTTATCTATGCTAGAAGGCCGCCTTGGCGAAATTAGCTGTTGCGGATGTTTAAGAAGTAATTTTTTAAATGCTTCTATGTTTGAATATGTTTATTTGGGTCCTCACTATGCTTTCACCAACTATGGGTGGTGCGCATAAAGAATTAGTTGTGGATTTAGCCAAAATTTGGAAAGTATTTTATGCTTTATGAAAGCCGACATATGAATGATCAAATCTTTGGTAGCAAATATATATATGAGATCGATTGTATCATTTTGGAGAAGTGAATAGGTGTGATGCGAAGTATATTAGTGTGTGGTGTGAATTTCATAAGGATAGTGGTACGAATTCATCTGTGCATGGATTTATGATGTGAATTGCAGAGAAGAGCAGAGCGAAGAGAAGAATCAGATAGAAGGTCCAGAATCTGATCTATGAGCCTAATTGGAATTGTAACCTAGCATAAGTAGATGCTACTACTTCAATTCATCCTTTCATATGGTCTTAATCTAAACATTTTTTAAGGAAGTGAGCCTTTCTATCTTGAGCAGTGAGCTCTAGGCAGTGAGCCTGAATGCAAGTGCATTCCCTTTTTGTAAAACTTATATTTGAGTACTCAAATTGTGGATTAACCTCCACCGTAGTTTTTCCCCTAACAGGGTTTGCACATAAAAATCCTTGTGTTATGGTGTTGTGGATGATTACTTTGTGTGTTTGCATATTTCCTTTGGTTTAATTTTGAAATGGTTTAAATATCAGATTAATAAAGTTCAGATTTGCAGAACACTGATTCACGCCTCTCTCAGTGTTCCCTTGAGTCCAACACATCAGGTAGAGTAGAAGTTGAAAAGTTCAATGGCGACAATTTTGATTTGTGGAAACTCAAAATGGAAGACCTGTTGGTGGATATAGACCTCTAGATTGTTGTGTTTAGAACTATGCCACACGGTATGAAGAAAGAAGAATGGGACCTCACATATAGAAAACCTAGAGGGTTGAAAAGACTTTTTCTGGCTAATTTTGTACTCCTGAACGCCCATGAGGAGAAGAATGCATCTTCGTTATGGAAGAAACTTGGTGACATTTATCAGGGGAAGTCTCTGGTGAATAATTTATTCCTGAGGAAGAAGTTATACTCCTTGAAGATGGAAGAAGGTGCATTTGTAGGAGACCATCTGAATTCATTTAATATGATTGTTGCTTAGTTGGCGTTTGTGGGTGTGAAGATAGAGGAGGAGGATCATTGCATGATTTTGTTTTTCTCCTTACCTGACACATGGGATCATTTGGTAATAGCTATTGGAAGTACAACAACAACCTTTAAGATTGAAGACATGGTTGCTTTGCTGCTGCCAGAAGAGATACAAAGGAATTCTTCTGAGATGGCCAAGGAGGCTCTTATTGTTCGGGGTAGATCAAAGGAGAGAAACAAGAAGAAAGAAAAGAAGTATAAATCCAAATCTAAAGGGAGATCAAAGTATCCTGGTAAGAAGTCCAAGGTGAAATATTGGAACTGTGGGCGGGCTGGTCATATCCAAAAGGATTGTAAGGAGAAGAAAAATATGAAGAAGAAAAAATCTTTGGACAATGACTCTTCTCAGATTGATGCAGATGCCTTCATTGCTGCCTTGGTGACTCAGGCATCAGATGATGTCTGGCTGATTGACTTAGGTGCATATTTTCACATGACATCTCATAGATATTGGCTCACTAAGTATGAAAAGTATGCTGGTGGAAAGGTGTACCTGACAAGTGACTCAACTTTGGAAATTGTTGGTCGTGGAAGGGTCAAAATCAAATTCCTCGATGGAAGAATCAAAGGAATTGATGGCGTACTGCACATACCAAGTTTGGCTCGTAATCGACTTTATGTTAGTTAGCTAAATGATGTTGGCGTGCAAGTTTCCTTCTCGAGTGGAGGCTGTAAAATGACTAGAGGCTCAATGGTGCTAGCTAAGGGTGCACACATTAGCACTCTATACAAGCTGGATGCACTTCCTATTCAATGTAACGTCTCTACAAAGTCAAGCAAAGTTGCTCATGTAGAGAAGGAGAATGAAGTTTCTCTGGGTGCAAACTCTCTGGCGATGAAACTCCCAGTAGAGAAAACCATGCTATGGCATCATAGACTTGGCCACCTAGGAGAAAAGGGCTTAAAAGCCTTGAAAAATAAAACTCTTGTTGAAGGGCTTTTTAATTGTAACCTTGAGTTCAATTTTTGCGAACATTGCATTTATGGAAAGCAACACTGTGTTTCATTTTATTCGAGTCCTTATAAATCTCCTAGTATATTGGATTATGTTCACTCCATGATGTGTTTGGTCTTGTGAATGTTCCTTTGTTGTCGAGGTCTAGATATTATGTTTCTTTTATTGATGAATTTTTGAGAAGGGCATTTGTGTATTTTCTAACAAGTAAATCAGAAGTGTTCAGTCGATTTAAAGAGTTTAAAAACTTGGTAGAAAATCAGACTGGAAGAAAAATTAAATGTTTGAGGACGGATAATGGTGGTGAGTTTTGTTCTGCAAATCTTGAAAGGTACTGCAAAGACCATGGGATTAAAAGGCATAAAACTACACCTTATACTCCACAACAGAATGGAGTTGCTGGAAGGTTGAATAGGATGCTAATGGAAAGAGCGAGAAGTATATTGAGTGATGTTGGTCTAGAGAAATTTTTTTGGGCTGAGGTTGTGGCTACAACATGTTACTTGATAAATCATTCACCTTGTTTGGCTCTTGTTGATAAAACACCTCTAGAAGCATGGTCTGGTAAAAAGCCCTCTTTAAGACATATTCATGTTTTTGGCTGTGATGCATATGTTTATGTGCCAAATGAGAAAATATCAAAGTTGGAGAACAAGGCTGAAAAATGTATCTTCATTGGCTATGGCGTTGGTGTGAAAGGATACAAGCTTTGGAATCCTATTATTGAGAAGGTTTTGTACAACAGAAGTGTAATATTTCATGAGCCGAAGCCTTCAGTAATTGATCTGTAGTCAGAGACAAAATAAAGAGAAAAGAAGGATGATGTAGTTGAAATTCCTCAAATTCCACATAAAGAGGAACTACAAAGTGTACTTGAAACTAAGGAGAGATCTAGCAGCTCTGAGAGTTCTGAAGAGGAAGAACCACAACCTCAGCCTCAACCTGTGAAGAGGTCTACATGTGAGAAGCAGTAACGTGAAAGGTATGGATTTTCCATGTTGGATTCAAATTGTGCCTATGCTTTGATTACTAACATTGATGAGCCTAGGACTGTGAAAGAGGGTATTAGTATGTCTGATTCAAATTCCTGGTTAGAAGCCATGAATGAAGAAATGGCATCATTGAAGAAGAATGAAACCTGGGATTTGGTACCTTTGCCTAAAGGGCGAAAGCATGTTGGCTGTAAATGGGTATTTAAGAAGACTAGTTTGGATGACAGTGTTGAAAGTTATAAAGCTCGATTGGTCATGAAAGGTTATTCCTAGGTGGAGGGAATTGATTATGGAGAAATCTTTTCTCCTATAGCTAAGCTAACATCTATCAAATTTATTTTGTCACTTGCAACAACGCATGACTTAAAGATCGAGCAGATGGATGTGAAGAGAGTGTTTCTTCATGCAGAGTTGGAAGAAGAAATTTATATGTCCCAGCCTCAACACTTCATTGAGAAAGGTAAAGAAAGCTTAGTTTGTAAGTTAAAGAAATCTCTGTATGGTTTAAAGCAATCTCCTAGAATGTGGTACCAAAAGTTTGACAATTTTGTGTTGTCATTTGGATTCGTGAGATCAAAATTAGATCATTTTGTTTATTATAAAACTAAAAATGATCAAGTTCTTATTATTGGCCTATATGTTGATGACATGTTGTTCTTAGGAAATAGTAAGACTGTGATTTTTGATCTAGAATCTTAGTTGTTTGAAAAGTTTGAAATGAAATATTTAGGTGCAACAAGGTATATTCTGGGGATGGAAATAAAAAGGGATAGATGAAGTAGAATGCTTTGGATCAGCCAGAGTAAGTATATCAATATTGTCCCAGAGAGATTTGGTATGATTGATTGCAAGCAGCTAGTTGTTCTAGTGTTGCAGGGAACAAAGCTATCTGTTGAAGATTGTCCAAAATCTCCTACTGAGATGGAGGACATGACCAATGTGCCTTATGCAAGTGTAGTTGATATTTTAATGTATGCAATGCTCTATACAAGGCTAAACATTGCCCAAGTAGCGAGAGTACTTAGTCGGTTTATGGCTAATCCAGGAAGATCGCATTAGGATGTTGTGAATAGAGTTTTCAGATATTTGAAAGGTACCTCAGAGTATGCTTTGTGTTATCATGGAAACTCAATTGGATTACAAATGTCTCTTAGCATTCGTGGGTATGTGGATTCTGATTGGGTAGGGGACATTGACAGTAGAAGATCCACCATTTGATACATTTTCATGTTATTTGGTGGTGCAGTGAGTTGGATGAGCAAGCGATAGGATGTAGTCACTTTATCTACTACTAAGGCAAAGTATATGGCAGCAACACATGCCTACAAAGAAACCAATTGTCTTAGATGTTTATGTTCAGATATCAGGTTTAATGCAAGACAAATTACAATTTGCTATGAAAGTCAGAGTGCTATTTGTTTGGCAAAAAATCCCACTTTCCATGCTAGGATGAAGCACATTGATGTTTAGTATTATTTCGTTCATGATATGGTGGAAGATGGAAAGGTTAATCTTGAAAAAGTAGATACTCTGGAGAATTTCGCTGATGCATTGACAAAGCCTATAAGCACATACAAGTATAGGTGGTGTTCCAGTTCAACGGGCCTTGGGGCCTATGACCTTCAATAACTATGAGTGTAGAGGAAGCCAGTAAGTCTTCATCAAGTGGGAGCTTGTTAGAAAATATGCTTCAACTTGCTGGCTTGAACCTCTCTTAAAGACTTGGCATTCTTTTCCCTTTGTTGGCCTTCATTGTCGGACTATCGCTGAAATTCAGAACCTTGAAACCTAAGTTGCAGAGTTCCAAAATTTCCTAACTTGGTGACACTAATTTTCCTTGTGTTGTTGCCATGTCATAGGTTTTGGAAATTTCCTAACCTCCAATGAAGGTTCTGAAGTTCGGGTTTCTCTCAACTTGGTGTAATCATTATGGGCATGTCGCGGGTTTCTGAATTTTCCTAACCTCTGATGGAGGTTGTGAAGCTCGGTTCTCTCTCGACTTGGTGACCTCGTTATTGACATGTCACGGGTTTTGATAAATTCATAACCTCTGTTGTTGAGGTTGTGAAGTTTGGTTTTTTAGTGACATAGCGACATAATCAATGGATGGTGGGAATGATCTGCATGGATGGTGACGTCAGTTGTACGAAAGTGATATGGATGTCACATAGATGGTGGGGACCACATGGTGATGATCAATTTGGTGTTGATCAACAGTCGTGATAGGACCTAATCCAATGGTGCACATTTATTCCAGGCTCCTTTGTGGTGAAGACCGACAAACTTTTGTGAAGTGCGCAAAATTGTTGAGCGGTTGACATCTGTCAGTATGATCAATGGTTGACGATGGTTGAGTTGGTGAACCTAAATGGTACGATAGTCAAAAGTGGTGGATGAGTGATGTGTCAAAACGTGGCACAAATTCATTAATTAATTCTACATCGCTATTGTGAATCAACAATAATTGGACCGAAAGCTGTATTTCCTTATAGCGATATATTTGCATTTAATGCACAATCTGACTTGGGGGTTGACAGAGAGAAAATATGGTAATATTCTTTGAAACTGAATTAATTGTTGGGCAGCTTCATGCGTGATGGATGGTGGTGTGTGTGGCCCAAGATGAAGGAAGCTTGTCAGTGAAGATAGTGAAATTAATGAAAACCTAATGGTGGTTGAGTGACTCTATATTGTATTCTTTTACAAGCATTGTAACAGTGTGAGCGTTGAGAACTGTAATCGGCGTGTGAGGTCGACCAAGGGATTATATTGCTATTGTGAGTTAACATCTGAGAGTGAAGTTTGTAACTCTATATGTAATCTATTTACTGTAATACAAAGTGACTTTACTTGGTGTGTGGGTTTTTATCCCGTGGTATTATCTCCATGTGAGATAATTTGTCTATTCTTTTATCCTATGAATGTGTATCTCAAATGGATGTAACTTGTTAAATGAAGTTTTTTTTTGCACTTCTTTCCTGAGGATTTTGCATTAGGAAGGAATTTCTACACCGCTGCCTTTCCTTACTAGCTGGTGGAAACATAATTCGATAAGCAACTGGGTTTATTTCCTCTAGAACTTCAAAAGGACCTACATAGCATGGAGCTAGTTTGGAAGGCTTCTCAAACTTGATGGAACTCTTTTGTTGTATGACTCTTAACAACACCTTTTCCCCTACCACAAAATTTTTGGGTACCCGCTCAGAATCTGCATAGCTTTTCTGCCTATCATTGGCTTCAACTAGCCTTTACTTAATAATTCCAACTTTCTCTTCCATTTCTGATAACATCTCTAGCCCTAGACTTACCCTATCCTCTAGCTTGTCCCAACTTATAGGAGTCCAACACTTTCTACCATTTAATGCCTCAAATGGAGACATCTTGATTGTAGAATGATAAGAATTGTTGTATGCAAATTCCACTAATGGTAGATAATCTTCCCACTTGTATTACTGATCTGTGCAATAAATCCTCAATAGATCTTATAGTAGTTGGTTAATTCTTTTTGTTTTTCCATCTGCTTCCAAATGATAAGCTGAAATTATATTCAACTTTTTTCCAAGTGATGAGAACAAGGTTTTCTAAAATCTAGATGTTACACGAGCATCCCTATTTGATATGATCTTCTCAGGAATCCCATGTAATCTAAACACTTCTTGAATAAAGTTTTGAGCTATGGCAGGAGCTCCATTAGTTATATTTCCCGAAATAAAATGTGCTACCTTAGTTAACCTATCCACCACCATTAGAATGGCATTATGCTTATTCCTTGACATAGGTAAACCTTGCATAAAGTCCATGCTAATGACTTTCCACTTACTTTTGGGTATATCATGTGAATATAATAGACCCACAGGGTGATGATATTCTAATTTTACTCTTTGACACTCTAAGCATCTTGCAAAAAAACTAGCAACATATCCCTTCATACCCTTCCAAAAATATAACGGCTTCACATCTGCCAACATCTTTGTCATGCCAGTATGTCTAGAGTATGGTACGTTATGGAATTCTTTCCACACCAAATTCCTTAACTCCTCTGAATTAGGTACATATATTCTCCCTTTAAACCTTAATAATCCATTAGGGTCAAAGTGAAAACCTTTGTACCTTGCATCTTGTGGATTATATGTGAGTGATTGCTTAACTTTCTTGTAAAATTCATCACCTAAGGATTCTTGCAATACTTGTCCCTTAAAGTCAGTTTGAATTTTTACAATAGATGAGATATGCCTTCTTTGACTTAGGGAATTAGCAACTTGATTCTCTTTTCCCTTGATGTAGTTGATGTTGAAGTCATAGTCTTCTATCAACTCCAACCACCTTCTTTTTCATGCATTCAAATTGGGTTGGGTAAATAAATATTTCAAACCATGATGATTGGTCTTTAGCTCAAAAGGCTTTCCCATTAGATAATGTCTCCACATTTGCAATGCATGAACAACTACCGCTAACTCTAAATCATGCGAAACATATATTTTTTTTATAGGGCTTCAAATTTCTTGATTCATAAGCAATAAATTTCCCTTCTTGCATCAAAAATCCTCCTAATCCTTCAATTGATGCCTCCGTTATGACAGTAAAATTGCCTTTCAGATTAGATACTTTCAATATTGGTGCAGTAGTTAACTTCTCCTTAAGAAGGTCAAAAGCTACTTGACACTTTTTTGACTAATCAAATTTCTTACCCTTCCTTTGCAATGAAGTAATTAGAAAGGATATCCTAGAAAAGTTTTCAACAAACTTCCTGTAGTAACTAGCCTTGAACCTATAAAACTTCTAACCTCTAGTACACCTTTGGGTACTGACCATTCAAGTTTTGGCTTTATCTTAGCAAGATCAACTGCAAACCCTTTCTCTAAGATTACATGTCCTAAGTACTACACTTCTTTATGAAAGAAAGTACACTTAGAGAGTTTTCCATATAACTTGTGCTCTCTTAACCGTTGGAGAACTATCTCTAAATGTTTATGTTGATGCCAAAAATTGGAAAGGTAACAACCCTTTGTGGGAAACTCAGTTAAAGGGGGGACCTATTGCACTAAACTGAGTAACCTTTGGATTTTAAAGAAGCCGACTTCTTCTATAATTGGAATTTTGAATTGGAAAAGGAAGTGGATATAAAAATAAAATATCTAACTAAGGCGATGCGCCAAGATTTAGATGTAAGGCACGATAGACCTATCTTGTAGATGCGGTCTAAGGGACCATTCAACAATTTGCTATATCCCAAAATAACAAACATCGAAAAGAAAGACCTGGATAATTCATTTCATGACATAAAATAATTTGCATAGAGATTTACTAAACATAAAGAGTTGGAGACATGGTTCTAAATCAGAATTATATTCAAATTATTGAAGTTGCAAATGAACTATTTAGAAATAACACAGTATAATGTTATCAATAGTTAAGAAATAGAAAGGCCAAATTACAAGGGCATAGTCTATGAGTCTTTACAATTATCTAATAGGACAAAAGGCCTGGTGTCTTCCTAATTCTTCTATAGATATTTTGAAAATTTAAATGATCAAAAGGAGCAGTATATATAGCCAAGGCTTCCACCGCTTGAAGGCTTGTAAAAGAAAAGATTCCCCATCATGAATCATAATTCTTGCAGCAATGATTCATCATGGACGTTGTAACTGAAAGATTCCCGAAGCATGAACCTAGTCACTCGTGAGCCAGATGCATTATGCAAATGATATCAGTGGTCTCGGCTTACCCCGTGCCAATAAGTGTCACCTCCCAGTGAAGGCAGTTAGAGAACGTGACAACGTATGGAAGTTTGGCACCCGAGCTATCCCTTCATTCCAAGAAGATTTTCCGAAGGGCCACGTGGAAAAATTTCATAATTCATGGTTCATCCTCCCCGTTCCTTGATAAAATCCTGTGACAAAAAGACATGTGGTAGCATACTTAATATTGGCACCGCTTGAGGGGCCCACCAAAGTTTGCACAGGTGGAGGCTATGTCGTTGGCGGTCGGGGCTCGGCAAAGAGTAATATGAAAGCATGCCTAACGTGCCTGATCGATTGACACGTGGGGGAAGAACGAGGCTTGATAGAGAAGGGAAGGGAAGCTCCCCTTTGATGAGCGATTAGGTGACACATGGCGGAAGTGAGCCGAGATCGCCAAAAACTAACATGGGGACCCTAGCATCATCGGTGCGGTTGGAAGCCAAGCAAAACATCAGAACAACCCAAAGGGAGAATGGGATATATTAAATATCCACAAATTACAATGCTCTTCTTCATTCTTAGAATATATCAAGATATCATCAAGAAATACTAATACAAACCTATCCAAGCAGTCTCTAAATACATTGTTCATTAGGTTCATGAATGTTGTAGGTGCACTCATAAGCCCAAATGGTAGGACTATGAACTCATAATGTCTATATCTAGTTCTAAAAGTAGTTTTGAAACTGTCCTCATCTTTGATCCTTAATTGGCGATATTCGAATCACAGATCAATCTTTGAAAATATTGTCGCTCCTCGCATCTGATCTAAAAGATCATCAATACATGGCAATGAATACTTATTCTTTATTGTAGCTTTGTTAAGCATCTGATAATATATACATAGGCATAGGGTACCATCTTTCTTCTTAACAAAGATCACTGGCACTCCCCAGGGTGAAATACTGGGTCTTATCAATCCCTTGGACAACAATTCTTCCAACTGTGCCTTAAGCTCCATTAATTCAATTGTAGCCATCCTATAAGGTACCTTGGATACAGGTTTTGACCCTGGTACTAGGTCAATGGAGAAATCAAATACTCTTTTGGGAGGAAATCCAGGTAGTTCATCTAGAAAGACATCCACAAATATTCATAAGATGGGATATTTTTCCATATTTGTTCCTCTAGAGCCTACCACTTCTCCTTCTTCAACCTCTTGCGATTTGTGAGATATATCATTATCTTAAGGAGTGGCTTCCTTGAATTCCTCCAATTTATCCATTTTGACAACAAAAGTTGACATCCTTTCTTTTTCAACCTATGTGTTTGCATAGCCAAAATTTGTCACAATTTTATTTCTCTAGGTGTTCCTTGAAAAGACACTGGATTACCTAGATCATCTAGACATTCTACAGTTTTAGCATGGTAATCCACTTTAGCTCTATGCTTCCATAGCCATTTTATACCTAAGATAACACCATAGGATCCTAAGGGTGCTACATATACGTTTACTTCAGTTGAGAAACTAGGTAGTTCAACCCTTGCCTCAAATAAAAAATAGTTCACCATTGCTCTTGCTTGGTTTGCATATTCTGCAACCCAAGATTTTTCCATAAATCTAGCCTTCCTAGAAATTTGTTTAGCTACTCTAGGTGAAACAATTTTTTTGTGGCTCCAGTATCTATAAGTATGGAAATGGGTAAACCAAACAAAGTACCTAGGATTTCCATCGGGGTGATCTAATATTCAACTTGTTGATTGTCCACTGCTGCATGGATCCTTTGCTGAAACACATCCTAATGAGGAGGAAGTGAATTACCATGTGGTTATGAACTAGATGGTTTGTTGGGACATTGACTATAATAATTATCCCCACCACATGTAAAGCATCCTCTCACTAGTCCTCTCATTTTAATTGGCTTCTCTCCTTGATGATCCTTCCTTGGATCATTCCAATTATTACGAGATCCTCTGTCCCCTTGCCTTTGATATTCTTTCCCTTTATTAAACTTCCTTGGATTTTGATTAAATTGAGATCCTCCATTCCTCTTTCGATTCCTCTCTTGGATACTTGAGATGGCCTTGAGCTTCTACTCTTACTTGATTTCCTTCTCATATACTAGGTCCATGGTGATTGGACCATGTACATCCACTTCTTTGCCTATTTGGCCATGTAGACCCATAATGAACTTCCTAATGTGAAATCACTCATCTTTTTGGTACATTGGTACATACCTCAAAAGATGAGTAAACTTCTCCCAATATTCTTTCACTGACATATCTCCTTGCTTAATATTTTGGAAATCTACACGAGCTTTTGATCGAAAAAGCATTGGGGTAACCACCTCTTTTGAAAAATTTCAAAAAACTCATTATGAGTCACTGTTAGGGAATTGATTCCAAGTTCCATCTTCTTGTTCATCCACCAGTCAGAGGCTTCTCCTACTAACTAGAAATCTCCCCATATAGCTTTAGTGACTTTAGAATAGTTCTGAATCTTGAAGTAATTCTCCATTTGTATTAACCAAGCTTTAGATTCTTCTTTGTTGGTGCTTCCTTCGAATTTAGGAGGGGTAATATTTCTCATATCCCTAGATAATTCAGTTGCCAAATGCTTCCTTTTAGTCCCCTTAGAATATGATTGGGTATTATGACTTTCTTGATCCTTAGATTTAGTGTATTTCTTAGAATCTTCCCCTTCTTCCTCATCATTTGGTACTTCTTCCTCTTCTTCATTGTGTGGGACTTCTTCTTCCATTTTTTCTCTTCCCCTCATTTCTTGCTCAAGATTTCCTATCCTTGCTTTAGTTTCATTCATGATTGTCAGAAGTCGATCCATCTTGGCTTCGACATTATCTGGACCTTGTCCAACTTCTTGAATCCCTCCAAGATTAGTTCTTGTCCTAACAATTGTATTAAGTAATGTTATACCTGGAGGTTCATCTTCCAATTAGATCCTATCATGGTTTACTAAATGCATATAAAACTATAACAAAAGAGAAAATAATCACACATAAATTTCATTGAAGTTTCCATACACAAAATTTGGGTAAAAACATATTTCTTCATTTGTTCACGAGGATTTCAATATCCTTTTTACATAGAATGGCTATTTAAATAGTCAAGAGGAGAGTATCCATCAGATTCACTCTAAGATACATAGCTCAATGGGGTATATCCCCTAGATTTTTGCTCATCTCTCATTTGCTCTTCTCTATCCCAAAAAGGATAATAACCTTCAAATTTATCTTCTGATACATAATTTCAGGAATGTATCCCTCTGATTCTCCACTAAAGGATATAACAATTAATTCATCCATAGGTATTACTCAAGGGTTTCTAAATATCAACGTTGGACTGATACTACATTCTGAGGGCATGTTCCTGGAAAGTGATAACGAATCTGATCTGGTAGGTGAGATGGATGGTAAGTTGTTGAAACTAGATTCATCTCTCATCCTTTTCCTCTCTTAACTAATTCATGATAAAGTGTGACTGATTGTCTCAATATCACTTAGCCAGATGGTGTTTTCATAGCTGGTTCCCTCTATGGTATGAACAAGAGCTTCTTTTTCCTTCTTGGCCCGTAGGTAGTGCTCATTTCCGATCATTGACTTTCTTGCAATTAACCAGAGATAAACCATCTTGGCACAAGAATTTTCCAAACATTATACTCATAATGTTGAAAGGGAAAAATTAGTGAGCACACATGTAGGTTCCAGAGGTAAACCTGGTAGCTCTGATACCATGTGTAACATGCCCATTGTTCTATTAAGTAATTTTCCTAGGTTTTTATCTCAAGTAAAGGTTCAAGCATCTATCTAATAAGAGCAATAAATTTTTTCCTTAAATAGAAGAGATAACATGCACATATTAGATAAACATCTTTCCATTTCATTTATTCAAAGTATTACAACTTTCCAATTTATTGATAACATTGTCAATAATTCATAATAACATTTCTCTTTTACAACTTTTCCATCATAATGGATACAAAATACAATACAAGGCTCTAATGAGATTACTAGAAAAGATGTACAAATAGTCCTAGAAATCCTCCATGCAAACCTTGGTTGCCAACTGATGAGGGAAGCATCACTCAAGTTCTTATCCACTAACCACAGACTTATTGCAGTCCCCCACACATCTATCTATCTAATAGATGGCCCTACTCTTCGACGAAGAGATTGGTTTGGTAACCTCATAACAACATGTCCTTTTATGAGCTTAGTGGTGGGTCCTAAACATCTCCAAATCTATCATACATTAGTTACAACCTAAACATATGCCATTCCATCTATCTAAGACATAAATTATGGAAACATAGTGAGCTGACAATGTAAATAGTGGAAAATTACACTACTTTGGCTAAAGTATTCATCACCCAGAATTTAGAGTGGAGGTCACACACTCACCCACTTCCTTATCTTGGTTTTTATAGGACTATTCATACCCTATGCATAGGTTACCCATTCATTGGATTATCCTAACCCTAGGAATAACCTATTACCTCTATGTTTAACTAATACATCTATGAAGTAATCAAGTAACTCTAGAGAACAACTAGTTTAACCATTAGCTACATAAGCTATTTCCTATATAGTAAATAATACCCTCTATATCCACTCATTCATTATTAATGGAATATGTACAAACATCAAGCAATTGGATCTATATACTAAGATCTACAAGCTTCCTTTCATTAACATAAAAGAATAAATCAACCTTTCCCTAATAAACAATAAGAATAACTTTCCAACAAAACAAGCAATGTCACTAAATCTTTTCAAAAACATAGAACATAAAATAAAAGGGGCATGAATCATCATTCCTATTTATGCACTTGCTCCAACTGGATGAATTCAGATTCCTAATGCAACCTTCTCAAGCAACAGGCAAATTATCAATATGTCTCCCTCTCAAAAACCTCTCTCAAATCACTTAGATACTCTCTCTCTCACTCAACTCAAAAAAATAGAATAATTAAGCTCAAAAAATCACAACAAAGTGCAGATAATGTGTGCTCTCAAATGAGGTAAATTTCTCCTCTATTATACACAAAATTTAGTAGTGAAAGGCTAAAAACAGGGCATGGAAAATGACACTTCTCAACTCAATTGATTTGAATCATCAAGGTAATTAGAAAGGTGGCAGCTAAAAATGCTACACATAGAACACATATGTACCCAAGTGAATGAGTCACTCAGCTCAGTCAAACAACAAGAAAGACAAATAGAAATGCAAGGTTTATGTTTCCCTACAAGTCAAGCTCCTTAGATAGCCATGCTCTTGACTTATTCCAAATATTTTATATTCTTTTCAATCTAGTAATTTCATAATGTGAATAGACTCCTATTCAATCTATTTCTTTTCCAGTTTGGCGCCACCTTATGATATTCACACCACATTAATTGGTTAATGGTTTTCTGTTTGACTAAATAGACCATTACTTGTGCATAGCCATTTGATATTTTTTTGCTTGACAAAGTCTTGACATCGACTATAACACATAGGTAGGTATTGGTTAATGAACACTTTATATGGTGCTGCATATTTCATACCATATGCACTTTATTTGATATAAAATCCATTCATATATAATCACACACTATATGCTTGGTGTTGTTTTCACTATAACATGATGCGTGCTATTAATATATTCTATGCTTAGTTTGCTATGTGCTTTAAGATAAATCTGCGCTAAAGAAACATTACATTATTTATATATAATATATATACTCAGCGGAAAACATGTATATAAGTACATGTATATATGTATATATATAACCATAATTCATAGGTAAATAGAGTTGTATTGTTCGATATATGGATACTCATATGTATCCTCATATTTCACAAATATATACGTTTATATATATTTATATATATATATATTAATATACTTGTATGGACATTTCCATTACATCGATACATACACATATGTTAATATACATATACATATATATACTCGTATAATATATATACATATCATAAGTTAATATTAATACATTCATATTGATTGAAATATTTACATGGTTTATATATATATGTGTGTATATGTCTTCTTGTCCATTTGATATTCCCACACATATGGGTAATCCGTCCATGAGCATGCGTAGATACATCTATCTACGTATACCCATGTGTGTAACTACTCATGTGTATGAGTTTATCATTGAAACATACATACATACATATATATACAAATTTTATTTATATATATCCTTTTCGATTCAAGTATAAACACATAAGGTAGATCTCACTCAACACAAAAAGACTCGACAAGAAAACCCTTAACTAAACATTAACAAATAAACCACAAGCAAGACTAAAGATAACTTACTATTTCAAAACTAGTATCCCGATTTGACCAGCTAAAAGTGTGTGTGAAATATTAGTTTGGGTCATTATCAAAGGTTACTAGACCAAGTTCTTCTCCTTGAGTGATACTTCCCCTCTCTTTAGGAGGCTTGATAAAATCACCTGCATCCAACTCATCACATTGCAATAGTAGTCAGCTGAAAACAATACATTCATTTGCATCTAATATTTCATAATTGGAATCCTTTCATAACATAAAATTGAATCAACATTTATTCATGATCTTATTTATAAAACACATAAAACATAAATACACTCTTTTCAAGTATTTTCACCCAACTAGGTAAAAGTAAATAAGTAGTAACACAACGGGGTGTAACAATAATCACCTTAGTAAAAATAGCAACCAAAACTAGTTTGTAACATATTTAACTAATAAAATGGTCCAAAATAGGTACACAGCTCTGCTCTATGCTTGATCCTTTTTTTTCAAATTTCCCATCTTCTGTATAGCGTGATGAATCAGACTGGCAGGGGCCCCATCAGGGCTCCCCCACCTATGTACTCTAATCTTTCCCAGGATGGTACGCCTTCACCTTCTAGGGGAACTAAAAGTACGCTTGGTGCTTCACACACTCCTTTTCTTGGGGGTTTGAATGAGGTTGCTTCTTCTCTTGGAGGTAAGGACATTCTGTTAATTGGTGAAAACTCCGCATCTTATGTGGAAAATCTCGTTGGAGGAAGGGATTCAACAAAGGTAGCTCATGACTCTTTGTCTGCTTTTTGTACTATTGTGGGGGATGAGGTGGATGTCCCAAATGTAATCTTGAATGATGATTTGGAGGGCCTGAAGCTATCCTTGGTTGGAAAGTTCTTTGCTGGCCGTCCTAATATTGACCAAGTACACACATGGGCCATTGACACTTGGAATCTCAAGGGTAGTGTTTCTATATGTGCTATGCCTAATTGCATTTTTTGTTTACCTTTGTTATCCCTAAGGATATGATAAAGGTTCTCACGGGTGACCCATGGGATTTTGATAGAAGTTTTAAGAATATTCTATCTTTATGCAAGTGGAAACTAGGATTTGATGCCTTTGCTGACTTGGGGAAAGTCGCCCCTACCTAGGTAAGGCTCCCTAGTTTGCCACTAGAATTTTGGCATCAAAATATCTTTAAAGGGATTGCTGATTCCTTAAGAACCTTGGTTATAGTGGATAACGTAACCCTTCTTAACTCTCGATTGGTTTATGCTAGAATGTGTGTGAACATTGTTGTCAACACAGTTCTACCCACCTTTGTGATTTTAAAATCAAAATTTGGAAGATGGGTTCAACCGTTGGAGTATGGAAAAGCTATAGTTTTCTGCCAAGGATGTAATAGGTTTGGGCATCTATAGGATGTCTATAATAAAGTCCCTCTAGAACCTAAGAAGCTGCAAATTGAAACCCAATAGAGTTCCATTTGAAAAAAGTGGTTCCTATGAACCTGATAAAGGAGCCTGATACCCCTTCTCCTAATAAGGCATTGATGCCATCAAATAAGGTAAGGATGCCTCTTCTAAATGTGTAAGATGTTGAAGGTCTGACCTTGAATGAGGGTGTTTCAAATGAAAATGTTGTTAGGACCTTTTTTGAGGAGGCTACTGATGGGCTCACCTCCCCGCCTTATTTGGAAAAATATCTTGAATCATAGACTGGTAAGGTGGACAACAAGAAAAACTTATCTCAAGATCTGATGGGTGGTGATTAGCATTGTGAGTTCTTTGAGGAGGGTGAGATTTTAAGTCATATGGAAAAACTTCTGACTTCCTCTCCTGAGCTCCCAACAACAAACCTAAATTTGGGAGAGAATCACATGCTAGAAGATAAAAATGGGAAGGACGGTAAAGATGGAATCAGTAAAAGTCAGATAAACTCTTGTTCTCCCCAAAAAGAGGGTTTGGTAGATGAAGAATGGAAAAACACAAAATCAAGGAAAAACAAGAAATCAAATGTGGGAAAAAAATAACAAAGTGGGTAGACCTCAATTAAAAGAGTTAAGGATCAAAGAAACAACAAGAGATGTGGCTGCGGGTAAGCAAAGAACTCTTGACTCCCTAACAGGGAGCAAATCTTGAAATAAGTAAGGGGATTTCTTCTCCCACCTTGAGTAGTATCAAGTGATACTATTTTTCCTATTTTTCTCTCATTCATTTTCTGTCTTGGAATGTAAGGGGACTTAATGGCCCCTATAAATAACATTTGTTAAAAGCTTGTTTGGCTGATGTGAAATTAGATGTTTTATTGATTCAAGAAACTAAAATGAAAAAAATCTTTGAGAAAGTGCTAAAATGGCTTTGGCCTGGGGTTGGTTTTGAAGTTAGTGATGCTGAGGGAGCCTTAGGAGGGATTGAAACTTGCTAGAACCCTTCTAGGCTTGCTGGAAGATTGAATTAAGTAATAAAAATAGTCTCTTAGTCAGTATGGAAGATAGTGTTACCTCGGTTAAATGGAATATGGTCAATATTTATAGTCCCAACTTAAGATTGGATAGGCTGGACTTATGGAACATGTTGGAAGGAATCATTTCCAATAGAAAAGATGAGTTTTGGATGCTTGGGGGGATTTTAACTCCTCGATATACCCCTAAGAAAAAAAGTGGATGTCTTATTGATTTTTCTGATAGTATCATGGACCTATCTGGTTTCCTTAACTCAGTGGGGCTAATGGACATTCCTTTGAATGGATATCTATTTACCTAGTCCAATAGGAGACAAATCCATTTTTTATCTAGGTCAAATTAGATAGATTTCTTGTTTCCTCCAATTGGAACATATTGCAGAATCTCTCTCTTACCGCTTTCCCAAGAACAGGTTCAAACCATAATGCCCTCTCCTGGAATGGGATGATAAAATGACTAAAATGCCTTTCCCTTTTAGGTATAAAATAATGTGTTCGCTTCATCCAAACTTCAAATCTTTGGTCGAGGAATGGTGGAATTTACCTTATGATGGCACTCCCATGTATAGATTAACTCATAAATTGAAAAGAGTCAAAGATAAGGTCAAGGGGTGGAACAAGTATTCATTTGAGAATATTTTTGCCACTAAGAAAGACTTAAACTCAAAAATTAAAGAGATTCAAGACCTAATGGAGTTGGGAATTATGGATGATGAGATCTCAATGGTATAAAATAAACAAAAAGGAAGATTTTTTTTGGAAATAGAAATCAAGAATCCAATGGTTAAGGGAAGGGGATAGAAATACAAAGTTTTTCCACCAATCCACCTTGAAACAAAGAGGAAGAAACATGATCATATTTTTAATTACTTCTAATGGGACACAACTTGATAAGGAAGAGGACATTGCTAGGGTGGCTGTCTTCTTTCTTTCTAACTTTCCTGAATTGCAAAAGGTTGACAATTCTGAATTGGATGATTTTCTACAAGTCATTCCCCATGTTATCATGGAGTAGGATTTAAAAGAACTATCTAAATTTGTTTCAATGAATGAGGTGAAGGAGGATATTTTCTCCTTTGACGCTTTTAAAGCATCAGGACCAGATGGATTTCCCCCAAGTTTTTCCAAGTCTATTGGTGGTGCAATCATGATACGAGGGTCCTCAAAGAGAACAGTCTAGACCGTGCAAAAAGAGTTACAAAATAGAAGCCACACGAAATATGGAGGAAAATGAAGATTCAAACATTCTTATTACCAAAAATTTCAGTTACAATCAATCGACAACATCCAGGTTCACAGATCGGGCTCACAGGCTTGATACAACATGCTCAAAATACAATATTCCTATATGCTCCTTAATATGAGCCGAAAACTTACATATCGAATTCAATATTCATTCTAATTTTTTTCCCAATGATTGGTTACAATGATTTATATCACATTCAAAGATCTAGAATTCTCCGCGTCGGCCAAAGATCATTACGATCTCCAATTAAGGAAACATAACGTGTGCGTGAAATAGGTCAGCCTTAAATTTGAATTTCTCCTCGAAAGATGCATAGGATGAAGTGTGGACCAAAATTAATGCCGGGGACACTCCATGGAATAATTCAGAACACCTCGCAAGGATCCCCAAGTTACAGGAAGGATCCACAAGAGATAAAACTAGCCATTAGGCTCAAAAATGCTTCGGTGCTCTGTTCTAGAAACTGTCACTTAATTCGGAAGCGATAAATTGCCGAAAAAAGATCCAATCATTCTGAAATCTTGGAATAAGGGAAAATGAATAGTCCATGATGAAACATACATCCGTAGGGTTCAGTGAGAAAATATGATGAAATGTTGAATCTGCCAACTTGAACTAAACAAGAACTGAACAAGAGAAAAATTGAAATGAAAATATTTTTTGGTTGATGTAGGATTGCAAAGAACCAAGGATGCTCCTACATCATACATCCAAGGTTATTTGAAAAGTGAGTCCCTCACTTTGCTGGGGCTAAAGGAAAACCAACACTGTCTACCTCAGCCTGAGAAATCCAAGAAGAATCCTCCACTAGTCTGCATTTCCACTTTACAAGATATTCTTTGTACTGTCTTCCACGCGTTTTCCTCCCATCTCTGATATTCAAAATCTCTTCTATCTCATCCAATTTTTGTTTAGAAAACCGTTTCTCCAATTTTTCTTTATTGTCTCCACTGAATTCTACTTCATGGTATTGACGTAGATCTACAATGTTGAATATAGGTGATATACCCATGCCATATGGTAACTCTACTTCATAGGCATTTCCTGAATCAAATTTCTTCAAAATATTATAGGGTCCAAACTTCCTCATTTTGAGCTTATGGTATGTGCCAACTGGAAATCTTTCCTTAAATACACCATCACTTCATCTCTATCTTTGAACTCCTTATGTCTCCTCTTTTCATTTGATCGCTCCTTATACTTCCAGTTCATATCTTCCAATTGCTGCTTCACTTGAGTATGCACTTTCTTCATATGTTTTGTGAATTCCTCTCCTTCTGCACTCCTTTTATATTCTTTACTGATGTCTCACAACTCTGATATACCTCTAGGATGAACTCCAATAAAAATCTCAAAAGGTGTATTTTCGGTACTCCTATTCATTGAATTATTGTAAGAAAACTCTACTTGTGCAAGGACTAAATCCCAACTTTTGATCTTCTCTCCAACCAAACATCTCAGAAAATTCCCCAAACTCTTATTTACTACCTCTGTCTGTGGGTGAAAAGTAGAACTGAACTTCAAATCTGTCTTTAAATTTTTCCAAAGTGTCCTCAAAAGTAACCAATAAACTTTGTATCTTTGTCTGAAACAATACTCCTAGATAATCCATGCAATCTGACCACTTCCTTGAAAAACAAGTCTGCTACATGTGTTGCATCTGTTGTCTTCTTACAAGGTATGAAATGTGACATTTTAGAAAAATCTATCCACCACCATAAATATAGGATCATTACCTCACTGTGTCTTCGGCAAACCAAGTATGAAATCCATGTTGATATCCTCCCAAGGTCTCTCTGAAACTGTCAAAGGCTTATACAATCCAACATTCTGACTACTCCCTCTTGCAGCTTGACAAACTCTGCAACTCTGCACAAATTTCCTAACATCCTTATGAATCTATGGCCAAAATCAATTCTCACTTACCAATGCTACTGTTTTATCAATTCCAAAGTGTCCTGCCAATCCTCCACTATGTTTTTCTTTCACCAAGCTATCCATCATTGAAATCTAAGGTATACACAAATGATTCCCTCTGAACAACATATCCTCCTGAATGAAATAATCCAACCACCAACTCCTATCCTCCAAGACTGGTTCTTTACAAGCTCTCCAAGATTATGCAAAATCTGGGTCTTCCTTATACAAGTTCTTCAATTCATCAAAGCCTAATACCTCCACTCTCATCTTTGCCAATAAATTCCTTCTCCTACTCAAAGCATCAACTACTCCATTTGACTTTCCACTCCTATGTTTCAAAACAAAAGTGTAACTCTGCAAGAATTCCACCCATCTCACGTGTCTCTGATTCAACTTACCTTGACTGTTCAAATACTGCAATGATTGATGATTTGTATACAAAATAGACTCTTTAGGCAACAAGTAATGTCTCCACTTCTTCAAGTCTTGAACTATGTCATAAAAATCCTAGTCATACATTGAATACCTTCTCCTAGCATCATTCAATTTCTCACTGAAATAAGCTACTGGTCTTCCTTCTTGACTTAATATTGCTCTAATTGCATTTCCACTTGCATCATAGTCTACTTGAAATACCTTATTAAAGTTTGGTAAAGACAACACAAGCTGCTTAGGCACCTTCTTTTTCAACAAATCAAAACTCCGGTTTGCTCCAGATGTCCACCTAAAATATTTCTTATCATGTCTCATTGTTTCTATCATAGGACTACAAATAGAACTAAAATTCCTAATGAACTTTTGGTAGAAACTAGCCAATCCATGAAATGATCTTACCTCTCCAATATTTTCCAGTGTAGGCCATTCAAAAATTTCTCTTACCTTCTCAAGATCCATCTCCAATCCCTCTGCAGATATCACAAATCCCAGATATACCAATTCTTCCTTCATGAAACTACACTTCTTAATGTTTATTAGAAATTGCTCTTCTCTCAACCTCTACAAAACTTGTCTTATATGCAAAAATTCTTCTTCTCTAGTCTTACTGAAAATCAAGATGTTATCCAAATAGATAATCACAAACTTACCCAAGAATTTCTTCAATACCTGATTCATCAGCCTCATGAAAGTACTCGGTGCATTTGTTAGTCCAAAAGGCATCACCAACCACTCATACAATCCTTCATTTGTCTTGAATGTTGTCTTCCACTCATCCCCTTCTTTGATTTTGATCTAATGATATCCACTCTTCAAATCTATCTTTGTAAAGTATTTAGCTCCACTCAAACAATCCATAATGTCATCCATCTGGGGCAAAGGAAATCTATACTTCACTGTGATTTTGTTTATGGTTCTAGAGTCTGTACACATCCTCCATTCTCGATCCTTCTTAGGTGCTAGCACAGTAGGTACTACACAAGGACTTAAGCTTTCTCTGATCAAACCCTTCCTCAACAATTCTTGCACTTTTCTATTCAACTCTTCATTCTCTGCCAGTGTCATCCGATGTGTTGCTTTATTAGGAAAACTAGCTCCAAGAATCAGATCCATGCAATGACTAATACTCCTCAAAGGTGGCAATCCATCAGGTAAATTATCCAAAATGATAGCTTCATATGCTTCCTGAAACTCCTTTATCTCCTTCGGTTGTTCTTCTACATGCTTCACGTCTTCAGCCTTCTTAGGAACCAATGTATAACACATGTTCTCATGTCTCAGTCCATCCAGGAATCTCCTTCCATCAGCCAGACAAATTCTAGCATTCGTACAAACCTCAACTTTAGGAACATCCTCCAATGGCAACAAATTCTGCTTCATCCCATTAGAAACAATGGTATATGTGTTCTTCTTTCCATCATGAATAACCTATCTATCATACTACCAAGGCCTTCCCAACAAAACATGGCATACATCCATAGGCATGATATCACACAAAAATTCATCATGATAATTTCCTATCTACAATTTCACCATTGTTCACTTACCAGTATCTTATGCTCATCTTGAATCCATGCTATCTGATAGGGCTTCAGGTTTTTCAATCTTTCTAGCTTCAATTTGGTCACCATTTCTTCAGAAACCAAGTTCTCGGAGCTTCCACTATCAATAATCAATCTGCAACATTTAACAACTACCTTGTGTTTGGTCCAGAACAAATTCTTTCTCTACAACAGTTCCTGCTCCATCTCACTTTGACACAATACTCTTATGCTCACCAACACTTCTCCCTCTTCCATTTTATTAGATGATTTGGAATGGTCCTCCTTAGTAAAGGTTGTTCTTCTACTATTCTTTGTCTTTCTTCTCGTCTCTCCTTGATTACATTCAAATTCTCTATGTCCTTCTCCACCACACTCAAAAAAAGTTCCCCTTAATACTCTTTTCTCCTGTCCTCTATCACCTTTTCTATAACCCTCATTCCAGTAACCACCATGTCCTTTTCTCCGATAAGAGTTTCCATCATCTCTACAGTACACATTATCATTCTTACTAACTTCCTTATCTTTATTCTGATATGCAAAAGATCCTCTTCCTCCTCCAGTAAAAATTCTTCCTCTCTAAAATCTTCCACCTCTTCCTCTCTGTCTCTACTCATGTCTTTTATTCAACTTCTCTTCTGATTTTAGGGCACATTGATATGCCTCCTCCACACTCAGTAGCTTGGTCAAATTGATCTCATCCTATATAGATGGCTTCAAGACATTCACATATCTAGCTACTTTCTCGATCTCATCTTCTGAATGTCCGAATCTGATATTCAACTTGTAGAACTCCTCAGTATACTCTATCACACTTGAATCCTTCTGCTTCAAATTTTGCAACTTTTGGAACAAATTGATCTAATAGTCTGCGAGCATAAACTTCATCTTTAACTTATTCACCATTAAATCCCATGATTTTATCTTCTCCTTTCCTCTTCTTTGCTTATTTGTCTGCAAATGTTGCCACCAAAGGGATGCATGTCCTTTCAACTTTGTACAAGCAAGTTTCACCTTCTTGTCTTCAGCGGCACCTTCAAAATCAAAATACTTCTCCATCTCCATTATCCAATCAAGCAATTCATTTGAATCCAACTTACCACTATAATCAGGTGGATTGAAATGCGGTTTAGTATTTACTCTAGTTAGGGCTCTTAGGAACCTCTCTTCTCCCTGATCAAGGACAGGTTGATTTTCTCTTTCCCCTTCTTCCTATTCTTCTATGTCTTCATCACTCACATCATCAACTGGTCGACCTCTCCTATGGGCCATTTCGACTGCTTCTAATCTTGCAGCAATTCCTCTCAACATTTCCATTACAGCTAGGTCTGCATTTCCATGCGCTCCATTTCCTCTACTATTTCTTCTTCCTGCCATCTTTACACAAGTCCTCTGCAGCAGCAGGTCAAATCCTCAGTCTGCCACCCCTCAACAAATCTTCAATAGGACTCCACAAACTCTAACAATCTCTCACAGAAAGAATCTCGCTCTGATACCAATTTGGTGTAGTCATGGTAGGAGGGTCCTCAAAGAGAACAGTCCAAACCATGCATCAAGAGTTACACAACATAAGCCACATAGAATATGGAGGAAAATACAGATTCAAAAATTCTTATTACTAGAAATTTTAGTTACAATCAGCTGGCAACATCCAGGTTCATAGATCGGGCTCACAGGCCTGATACAACATGCTCGAAATACAATATTCCTATATGCTCCTTAATACGAGTCGAAAACTTACATATTGAATCCAATATTATTTCTACTTTTTTTTCCTAATGATCGGTTACAATGATTTATATCACATTCAAAGATCTAGAATTCTCCATGTCAGCCAAAGATCATTACAATCTCTAATGAAGGAAACGTAATGTGTGCATGAAATAGGTCGGCCGTAAATTTGAATTTCTCCTTGGCAAGTGCATAAGATGAAGTGTGGACCAAAATTAAGGTCAGGGACACTCCATGGAATAACTCGAAACACCTCGCAAGGATCCACAAGTTACGGGAAGGATCCACAAGAGATAAAACTACCCGTTAGGCTCGAAATTGCTTGGGTGCTCTGTTCTAGAAATTGTCACTTAATTCGAAAGTGATAACTTTCCAAAAAAAGATCTAATCATTCTGAAATCTTGGAATAAGGGAATGAACATGTCCATGATGAAACATAGATCCATAGGGTTCGATGAGAAAATATGATGAAATGCTGAATTTGCCAACTTGAACTGAACAAGAATAAAATTGAAATGAAAATATTGATTGCAAAGAACCAAGGATGCTCCTGCATCAATTGGGATATAGTCTCTCTCTACTTGTTTAATGTGGTCAGGGATTTTTTCAGATTGAGAAGGATTTTAAATCAGATGAATACCACTTTTATAGCTATAATTACCGAGACTAATGATGCCGCTTCTATGAATGAATATAGACCTATCAATTTGTGCAACACCACCTATAATATTTGCTCTAAAATTATTTTTAATAGGTTGAAATTAGTCTTGAATAAAATCATTTTTGTCAAATCAGAAGGGATTTGTCTAAGGAAGACAAATATTGGATGCAACTATTTACACCCATGAGGTGTTGCATTCTGTGGATCACAACAAAAATAGGGCATGGCATTGAAACTAGATATCTCTAAAGTGTATGATCGGGTCTCTTGGAATTTTCTATTTGTTGTGCATGAAAAAATTAGTTTCAATGGTAAATTCCTTAATCTTATCAAACATTGTGTCACTACTTTGAAGTACTTTGTCTTGATCAATTGGGTTCCTAATGGCTTCTTCTCTTTAGGCCGAGGTTTGAGACAAGGGGACCCTTTACTTGTTTATCATTGTCATTGATGCTTTGGGCCGTAATATCTAGAAACAACTTGTTAACAAAACTTTAAAAGGTTTATGTGTTTCTTCCTCCCTTCCCCTTGCTTCACACAAATAGTTCGTTGATGACACTATCCTCATGGGGGAGGAATTTATTTTAGAAGCAAAACAATGGAAATTAATCCTTGACCAATATGCTAAAATATCTGGCCAATTCATCAATTATCGGAAAAGTAAAATCTATTTTTTCAATACTAGCCAAATTGTTAAGGACAAAGTTATAAATATTTTAGGATGCCAAGAGGTAGAATTTCTAGCTACTTATTTGGGCTTACCTTTAATTTCTAGAAATCCCAACAGTAACTACTAGAACTACATTGTGGAAAAGATTCAAAAGAAACTGGCTGGGTGGAAAGGCAAATTGTTGAGATTTGTTGGAAAGGTTCAACTTTTATAGGCTTCCCTACAAAATATACCTATCTATTACCTATCTCTGTTCAGCATCCCTGCTTATATTGTTGAGAAAATTAAAATGATTCAAAGGATATTCTTATGGTCAGGTGTGGAAGAAAGGAAAAGAATGACACTCATTAAATGGGAAATTGTTTGCACTTCAAAGAGGGAAGGAGGTCTGGGAATCAGAAGAATAATTTTTTTAACAAAGCTCTTGTGGAAAAAATGGGTTGGTTTCTTTTGGAAGGTGAAAAGGGTTGGGTTCAGATTCTGAGGGATAAATACCTAAATAATAAGTATGATTGTTGTTTTCTCAGGAGAAAGGAGCTTCCTTATGACTTTTTCTTTTGGAATAACCTACTAAATGTTAGAGGAACCCTGATTAAAGGAGAAAAATTAAGAATTGGAAATGGGCTTAGAACTAATTTTTGGGAGGATGTTTGGTCCACTGGTACTCCTTTATCGGCTAGGGACAACCTTTGACAAATAAGAATCAGACTAAAAAGAAGCATTGGCAAGAAGGTCTCTAATTATTTAAATTGGGATGGATTGAGACCAGAATGGATTGACTTCAAGAACTATTTGAATAATGTTATTCTCAAGGTGGGAGACAACCGAATTGGGATGCTGCTTTGGACTCTCTGTTGAGACTAATTGGGAATCCTGACCTTTTTTCAAGAAACAAAAAGGATAAATGGATATGGACAAAAAATGCTTCAGGGAGGTTCTCTGTTAAATCCGCCTATCAAAATATGGAATTGCAACCTCTTAACCTTCGTTTCTTTGACTGGAACATGGTGTGGAGAAAAAATGTAATCCCCAAGATTAATTGCTTTTGGTGGGCTATGATACATGGTAAGATTCTCACAATTGACAATCTTAAGAAAAGAGGCTAGTTTTTAGTCAATAAGTGTTATCTTTGCAATGAAGCTGAGGAAACTTTTATACATTTTCTCTTTTAATGCTCCATTGCTTAAGAATTTTGGGCCTTTTTCCAAAAAAATCTTATGGTGGAGTGGGTTTTCCTTACTTCGGTCAAAATTTTTGCTAAAGGGTGGAGATTATGTACTTACTATCATAAAATAATTATGGACCTCTAGAGACAAGTTCCCTCATTCCTCACTTGGGGATTATGGAAAGAGAGAAATAATAGGATCTTTAGGGATGTTGCTAAAAGTAGTAAGGAGCTAAGTATGGTTATAAGGAAATAGATTCAAGAAAAAATTGAAAGCTTCAAGTACACCTAGTCAAGGAAAGGGCCTTCCTATCGAGAATTAAGCAACAGTGGGGGATTTACCATGACCTTAACAATGTCAATTGGGATAAATAGATTATTAGAAACAACACTGTCTGGATTCCCTCAGATCCAAGATAGGCTAAATGCAATTTTTATGGATTTTCAAAAGGAAATCTGGGACTGGCGGGAGCAGGTGGTGTGGTTATAGATGATTGCGATATCTATCTGGCTGGATACAACAAGGGCCTGAGAATAACAACTAATAATTTTGTTGAAGCTTTTGTTGTTTGGGTAGGAATAGGTTATCTCAAAGATAAAGGGTACATGAAGGTTATTGTGGAAGGTGACTCCAAGCTTATTATTGATTATTTAAAAAATTTAGCTGAGGCACCTTGGGAAATAAAAGACCTGTTGGATGATTGTAAAATTATGCTACAACCTTTCCAAAACTACAAGATTTATCATACTTTTAGGGAGGGTAATAGAGCCACCAATGTTATGGCAAACTTTGGCCTTAGACAAGAGGTATTAAACTACTGGGATTTCTCCAATCTATCTAACCAAATAAAAGAAATAATGGCTAAGGATAGATTGGGAGCGAGGGATAGACTTGAAGTGATGGATAGATTGGGAGATTGGAGTAATCATGGAAAAAATAGCAATAATTAAAAGAAAAGGCTTGATTTGTCATCTAATTGTCAAGTGGGTTTCTCCTTGGTGGCAATTGGGTGAGCTGACAAGATGGAATGGGTGGTACATGCATAGAGATTCGCCAAATCCCAAAGATATTAAAAGGATTATATGGAAAAGATAGATTATTTGGGTAACCTCATGCTTCAAAAAGAAAGTTTTTAATGAGGATATTGGGAGCACCATTCGTACAACTAAAAATATTGAGTTTGATTTTGGAAATGACACTTTCACATGTGTTAATGCTGACGGGAAGGAGAGTAATACAATAAGAATAATCATGACTAATAAAGGTGGTAGAGTTTTCAGATTTCTTAATGATGGGGCTCGAAAAGGTGAAAATTGGCTTTGTTTCAAGAGTGATTATTTTAAACAACCTACCAAAAGTTTAGAGCCATTATCTTCTCAAATGAAAAACCACAAGGTCTCCATCAACATTGAGATTTTTGAATTTTTGGTCGCCATAGTCATGAATGAAGAAGGACAAAAAGATGAGTTTCTTCTCCTTCCTAAGAATTACTCTAGCAAGGATAACACCATGGGAGGCCCTAGAAAGAGGACAGAGTCAAATCAATATGATTGTCTGTGAAAGAATTCAGAGTTGTGGGGTTTATTTGAGAAGGCTGGCTTTACCTCGTACTTTGCAACCATGGAAGGATATAATGAGTAGTTGAGCTACAAGTTTGTGAACGCTTGAAAGGACGAAGAAGTGGAGCTAGGTGGTCTTCATTTTACAATGGATGCTAAGTTCATAGCTAAGGCAACAAGATTGGCTTATGAAGGGAAGAAGGTGGAAAAGGCAAGTAATGGAAAGTACCAAGATTATATTGAGAATTTTTTTGAGGATAAAGAAAAAGCTGAGAGATTCTAGAATGGTTATTATAGGGTTTTTCTTCCTCCATGTACCATAATGTGTGATTTGTTGTTATGAAATAATTTATGCTTGAAGGTCAGTTTCAATATGTTCATGGCTACCACTTCTGAATCCTGAATCATATTCGACACCTTGAGAAGATAAATATGCCTTTCTTCCTCTTTTCATCCTTGAGCCAGAGCCTAACCAATGGTGCAAACCCGTAATTACACCAGGGGTTGATTCACACTATCTACAAATATGTTTTAACTAAGTTTCTCGGTAAAGAAATTTGTTCCTTAATTTGATTGAAAACCCTACCCCCAAAATCTCTATGAAATTTGAGCTTATAGAAAGCCATCCCCACACCCTGACCAAAAAATTTGCTAAGACTTATCCCAACCCTCTTGACCCTTCGTGGTTGGACCTACTTAAAATTACTCTAGAAAAATGGAGTGCTGTTCCTATTGTCCCTACTATGAATAAAAAATAAAAATGATGATTAGTGAGTTGAGGGTTAATCCCAACACTATCACAATTTTGGTTGACATGGAAAACAACCTTGAATGTTCTACTCCAGTGGGTAGAAGGTCCACCAGGCTTACGTTGGCGGCACCAAAAGGGTCTGATAGTAGCAAAAGGTCTAAAAGTTCAGAAGAAAAGTGTGCTACTGGGTCCCAAGATAGTAAGGGGAAGAAGGTGGTTAGGGAAGAAAAATCCTCCTCATTTGAGGAAATCCTAGATAGCCTTGGGGGTGAGTCTACTGAGGAGGAGTCAGAGTCAAAATATGAGGAAGATGCTAGCAATGAGGATGAGGATGGGGATTCTCAGCAAGAGGAGATGCAGGAGGACAAAGATGACAATGATAGGGCTAAGGAAAAAGAAGATGCTACCAATGACACAAAGGTTACAAAGATCAATAACCTTGGTGAAGAGAACGTGTTGGGTTCTAACATTGCTAGAATTCAAAGGGTGGAGGAAAGGATGGACATATTGGAAAAAATGATGCAAGAGGAGGGTAAGGACTGTAGATTTTTGGCTCTTGAAAATGTTGTTAAGAGCTTGTGTAGGGTGGTTGATGTAGTAATGAAAAAAGATGTGATGGCCACGGTTTTGGGTCAAGGAAAAATTAAGAAGCAACAAAGAAAAAAGGCAATGGATGATGAAGCAGACTTTTCTAGAAAGATGGAGACCAAAGAGAAGTTTGAAGACTCTATTGAAGACCTACTAAAGGCTTGGAATTTGATCGAGGATGGTTAATCCTTGGCCTTTGGTCCTCTTACTTCCTATTTTTTTCTACTACGGTCTTTTTTGTTAATTTGGGATGTTATAATGCTGATATTGACCGTTGGTGCCTGGACTTTAATATCTCTAGTTGTATCTATGTTAGGAATTTTGGTTTTAGATTGGACACTATCTTAAGGTTATGTGGTTATAACCTAATTTTGTGGTGGGATTTTAAGTTGGACTGGTTATACTTTTATGTTATGACTAATAGGTCAATAATGTTTGATGCGGAGGGCATAGGTTAGTTTTTGGTTGATTGGTGGGGGAAGTGTTTCTCTGGTCTACTTCCTCATTGTGTTGTTTTGACTGGATGCTATTCTATAGTCTGCTATACTAATCTGTAAGGGTTAGGGCCCTTTTCCTTGCTTAATCAATCAAAAACATATCCAACTAACCATACCTCAAAATAAATGCATACATATCATGATGGGTAAACCTCATGCCATTAGTGTATCCAACCAATGAAACAAAATCATAAGATCCATGTATCAAACCTATCAATGAAGAACATGCACATCCAAGAACACCCATAGCATAGGTAATGGAAATTTTTGAGAAATTATCAAGGAATAAAAAAAACCACCAATAAAATCACTTAGAAGGTGTAACCAATATCATATAGTACTAAGGAACATCCAAAAAGATATGGAATACTTGCAAACAAATCAACTATAATAAAAATCTCACCACTAGTCTTCATGACTCTCCCAAGCTCTCCACACTCAATAAAAGAAAGAGGTCAATAAGTCACCATGTTACCACCCATTAAAAATAAATAACAAAAACTGAACAAAAAATAGTGGTAATCATAGCTCCAAATAAATTCCAAGTCCAATGTCATGTGAATAAAGACATATAGGAAGAAGAACAAGACAAAAGAGGGAACTTGAAAATCATAACATGTAGCATGTTATCCTACAAACACCTCTAAATTATATAGCTATGATAATTATGATATCTTTCATTAAACCCCAAAGAGAATATCATTATCCACATATAACCATAACCAAGAAGGTCAAACCAAATAATCCATTCCAAAAACTAAGGGAAGAAGCCCAATAACATTTCCTAAACTCCTCATCAATGAATGGCATCATAAATGAACTCATATATACAAGGATAAAAATGATAATGATTACTCAAATGAATCCTTGAGAACTAGTCTAACCATAGATTAAGATCCATATCTATGCGAATGCAAAGCATAAAAGATAACACATCTAAAAAATAGATGGGAAGTACATCCTAAATGCTTATCCATCAATTAGACCAAGAGTGGGTAATGAGATTGCTCTTCCAAGATATACCAAGTCACATTCACTCACTCTAAGAACAATCTCCTTTATAGGTCCATGTTGAAATCACATCTAAATTAGGTGTAGGATCCTCAATATTCTTGCTAAAAACTAATAAAAGAGTAATTATCTCAATACATGTCTCTAACCCTAAGAGATCTCATAGCCTCACCCAAATCTCCAAGTATCCTCAAGTACTTATAACCAATTAGTTCATGATAAGCTATAAATGTAACACCACACTCACATGAAGCTCCCAAGAAAATGATCAATGTACTCAATACCAAGAGAAATTACAAGATCAATGTCAAAACTCCAACAATACATATGTAGAATTAGGAACACCTAATGACATCATGATCTAACATCTCATTAAAAAATCATATTCTCTAGGTGAACATGTCACACTCCCAAGAGAACCTATATCATGCAAAACTCTAATGTACAATCAAGAGTGCACCATGGAACAATAAAAACCATCTTGTAAAAATATGTTAACATTTATAAAAAAGAAGAAGATAAGCATCTTCTATCAATAAAAACCAATATGTCAATGAACTTTCACTATATAGGAAATATGATCCAAGATCTCCTTAATGAAACCAATAACCTCTACAAAAGGTCATCCATCATCAAATGATGAGCCCACATCACTGCTAAAATCTCCCAATAAAATCATGATACCAAGCTATAGATGGAATCATGGTGAGAACCTCCTAAATGAAGATCATCCATGGTCCCAACAAGATCAAAGAAATCAACACCAAGAGCTCACAAAGGGTAGAGTACAACCACAATCTCTAAACCAAAAAATATATAACACCACCAAACTATCACTATCATAAGCTCCCATTAAATCATGTAAGAAAGTTTTCCATGACATCATCATAAACATTTCCTAATTGAATATTAACCAAAGGCCCTCTCACAATCAAATAACTCAATTGCAACACTAGTAGCTCTAAAAATAAAAAATAAAAACATGATCCTAAAATAAGAAGATAAACTACCACAAAAAATCAAGTATTGATCCAACACCACCAAAATACTCCTACAATAACAATCATGTCATTCCAAATTTCCAAAGGTATAAGGAACATCCATGAAATGATGATCACCACCAAATGTACCAACATCAAACTCTCACTATTTCACACATGTATACATCACATACAACAAGGATAAGTACATCATGATTGTACCAAGTAATATAATCTCTCCACCTCATAATGATAATTAAACTAATGAAATATGTGATCAAAATAGGTCACAAATCAAAATTTTCATTAAAATTGAAACATCTATAGGTACAAACAACTCACATCTGAGTTATACATGAAACATGTAAGTATAAATAGCCTACAATATTTCGTAACATGTAGATCTCACAATTCAACTTACAAATTCAATAATATACTAGTAACCATGTCAACTAAGGATAATTTGAGATATGCATGTAATTTTCTAATGATAAACAATAAATCAACTCATATTCAATTTTCCATAAACTCACAAAAGTATCATAGTCATAAGAACCCATAAGTAAATCAAATGGAAATAACATCAAATAAATTTAATCAAACCATATCCAAACCCAACCCACTATCTAGTGCTTTGAACAAGCTTCCTATCAACTATAAGAAGTCTAAAGATAGACTTTGCATGCATAAGTTATGAGTTCTCTAAGTATGAAAAATAAACTTGACTTCTAAAGAAGATTTATCTATTAAAATAGAAAAATATAAAATAACCACTAATAAAAAATGTAGTGCTCAAAAATACCTTTCCAATGATGATAAATAGTAAATAAACCAAAACCTAAAGCAATATCTATGCCCCTTGGATAAATGTTGCTAAATCAGGCCTATTGAGTGGTTGGCCAATAGCCCATAGGAGGAAATCTAGTGGTGGTTGTGCACTAGCAACATTGCTAGTGGTGAAAGGGCAAAGGATTTGAAATCATAATCAAAATAGGTTAAATTTTTAAACAAATATAAATTTTTTAATATCTAAAGGGTTGATGGTGACCACAACTCTGGTTCCCCACTAGACTAAGAGCCAAGCGTAGGTTACAACTACATCCTATTGCCAATGACACCACCAGCTAGGGGCTGACCTATAGTTTATGAGACCAATTTAATCTTGAACAACTATCATTGGTATAATTGACAATCAAAATACAACATAGTATGGTGGGTTGATTTGCAGACCCCCCTCCCCCACAAATATTAAATACATTTTTATAAATTATAAATTTTTTCAAAACTTTTGTGCATGTATTTCTTTTTAGTCTACAGTTGATCTATATGGCTCTATAATTAAGGAAAGGAGGAAAAGTATTTGTTTATTTTTTTGGTGACCAAACTTGTTCGAATTTTATGTCGATCTTCATCTCAATCCTCTTGGATCCAATTGCGAGGTCTATTTTTCTCTAAGGGCCATCTTTGAAAGTTACCCTATAAAACCCTCATAGTGAACACCCATTAAAAACCTTTTTCTAGAATTAGATTCAAACTCGAGATCTACAAAAAATAACCATAAATATGCAACCCCACAATTGTAAATATATAAAACATACCCTGCATAAAACCCCGATACCTTGCAAATGTCTTCATTATTTCGTACAAATCCTTTGATTCAACTATGCAATAGATCTACCCATACAAACATTATAAAAACCATAACTATGACTCTAATACTAAATAAAAGGAAATTTTCTACCATAAATGACAATTTCCACATAACCCAAATAGATAAAATTATGTAAACGAGTACTTTTAATCCATATTTCTCTAATGCATATGTAGAGTATCCATGACTACCTCTAAACATCAAGCTCTCTACATGCACTCCATGTGAACACAAATATAACCACACATCCCATATCAAACATCAAACCTTCACATGTGCAACTTACAAGAGATTCTCACTCAATCCAATCCCAAACTAGCCAACCTTAAACAACTATAATCGTTCTTTCTTTTATAGAAATAAGGTTACAAAAATCACCAAGTGGTATTACATAAACCATATGACTAATACCATGAGATTACAAAACCATTTCCCCCTCATTTACTTCTTGGTAATAAATTTTACCAATATTAAATATTTTTTGAATGTGCAAACTCACATTAAATATTTAACCCAATGTTACATACACCTTTACAAGTAGACCCAAATAAATATGTAATGTGGTTGAACACATCACTTAGGATGTACCACAAAAAAATATTTATTTTATATAATTTAGTTAATCCAATATTATGCAAGGTGTACAAAAAACCTTTTCCTAAAAAAATAAACATCTAAAAGATGTAAAAAAGATGCATATTACAACTAGAAATTTATCAAATGGAGGGAGGCTTAGCTATTTTATGTCCAATCCTAGTAGGGATCATTGGGTAGTAGGAAAGAGAGTCTTTAGATACTTGTGAGACACTATATAATATACTATTTGTTTCCATGATGATACTTCAAGTGACTTGGAGCATGCTAAGAGTCATGTTGATAGAACTTACAACTTCACCCAACCTATAGAGATCCTACATGTGATTTTACGAACTCATAGATGTCCTACAAGTAATTTATCTCTCTTAGTAGAGATTTAAGGATATGTGTATTTTTATTTAGTAGGAGATATTGACAATAGAACATGATCTACTAGTGGCTACATGCATTTTTTGTTGGAGTTGAGAAGATACAACACCACAGAAGCCCAAAAGATCTTTGCAAGCAAATAACCTGTTACAAGGAGAAACAAAGAGAAGCAACAAAGGAAATGCTCAAGAATGTGGAGCCATGAATTCACACAAAATGTAAAATGAATTAATGATACAAAAGATAGTTTTCAACTACATATAGATGAAAACCCTAAAAAGGAAAACCCTAGGCTTGCACAATAATAATTAATAAAGTAATTAATTATTATGCACCTAATCTTAGCTTAAGTGAAAAGAGGTAAAAGGGAACTTTACGTAATTAAACAAATATTGTTTAATTAATAAAGTAAATGTCCAATTACTCTAACATTTTTTTCTATTTAGTGGTGTAGTGAGTTGGATGAGTAAGTGATATAGTGTGGTTGACTTGTACATGATAGAGGTAAATTATATGATAGTTATTCATTCTTATAGGGATGTCATTTGAATTGTGAAATAATGTTCAATTATGGGACTGCTAGTTTTTAGAGTTAATTATGATAGTAAGAATGCCATTAGTTTGGAAAAGAATCATAAATTTAATGTTTGGATGAAACATGGTGATGTGTAGTACCATTTTGTTCAAGACATGATATAGGATGAAAGAGTGGTGATAGAGAAAGTTGAAACTTTATATAATATCTCAATTTTTTAAAACTATTGAACACACACAAGTTTAATGTGGTGCTATGAGTATGGTCTCTTTGCCCTTAGTAGTTAAATGTTAATGTTGTAGTTCTTATTTTTCTCTTACAAAGTTTGGACAAGTGGGAGGATGTTAGAAAAGGTGTCTCAAAATTTCATCTTAATATTTTTTAATTTATTCTCACATAGTAAAGTAGGTGTCCTAATATGAGGTACAATTAAGGATTAATGGCTCTAAGTCAACTATCTTGGAATGTGTAAGAATTTTTAAGAGTATATAATCTCATTATTATGTTTAAGAGATTCTTATGTCACTATAATATGTGGGAGTCATTTATTATATTTATGATGTCTATGGACATATAAGAAGAGGGCTATATTATAAATCTTGAATAGTATTATGATAGTCCATAACACATGTCATAAAACATTTTTTAATAGATAAAGGATATATAATTGGGTGCCTAAGTTGGGTGGTTAGTTTGACAAGTAGTAATTTATAATATTTTATACATATTTGGAGATTCATCTTGGACCATGGTGTTAGAATTTATTTCATGATATTTTGGGTATTATACCTCTTGCATATTGGTACATGGTTTTGAGTAACCATTGAACTGATTCCTATTTGTGTTTCATATTTTTATTGGGTATTGGGATTGGAGTATGCATAGTGAATGTGTAGGTACTATTAAATGCTATTAGATTTATTCCAAATTGACATATTGACAATTATACTACAAGAGAATTTTCCTAGATATTATATTGTAACCTTTGTTGCTAACAACATAATTATTTTATGCGTTGGAATGTAGGGGTTTTTCCCCAAAAGTATATTCCCACATATATTATTGTATTATATTTAAATTCTTTTGTGTTAAAATCATTTCATGATATATTTAGAGTATATTTATTCTGTATTCTCCTCTCATGGAATAGTGCAAGAAGCATTTCAATATCTTATTTACCTTTCAAATGAATAAATGGATATGGTTTTTATAGTGTAAATCTACAAGAGACATTGAGGCTCTATGTGTAGGAAAGAGGATGATATACTTAAAAGAATTAGGTTCATGTAAGTCTTCTCAAATATGAATGATTCTTGTTTGTCAATTTTTAGTATTAATGGTTTTCCCCACATATATCATGCAACTCTCTATAGTTTCTCTCAATTATGTATTTTACATTCATTTTTCATTTTTTTATATATGTTTATAATAAATGGTTTTAATGGACTAAATATATATTTAAACTCCAACAAAAAATTCATGTACAAATGAAGGTGGTATATCTAGAAAGAAAGGATAAAAACTAACCAAATCAACAAAGGATTGAACAACAATTATATATGATCCAAGATTTGAGATCTAGTATAATTTCAATGACATTTGCATGGTCAAATATAATAAATATAAAAAATCTCTAGCTTTTATATCTTCTACATTTTTGTAACCTATATTAGTAGAGGCTTTAATTTTTTTTAGCCCTTATATTATACAATAGATGTTACTTTTGGCTAATCCTCTTTAAAAATCACCTATGACTTTTGAGATCTTTCCAACACATAATAATTTTTTTTTCACCTAGGATGTGAGGAATTATCACCCCGCCATGTTGGGGCACCGAATATTTTCATAATTCATTTTAATTTTGTACCTAATTTGTCATCATATAGCTACCATTTTATTTCCCAACAAGAAAATAGGTGTAGTGACCATTAATTTCTACTGATAACAATGCTTTAGTCATTTTAATAGGCTTTTAATTTTTGTTGTTTAGTGTGTATATTGATTGAATTTAAATCAACAAGATAGATTTGGAGGTATGCATATCATCCACACAATTTTGTATACATTGTATAATATCTCTCAATTTTTAATAAAATATAGTTTTTGTTCAGGTCTACTGATTGTTACTATTGTATAGTACCTTTCTGGACATTATTGGATATAATACACCTAGTCTGTCATTAATGTATTTCCCTTTAAATTATCAACATAATTTGTGTCAACATACAATAATATCAACTCTATAGAAAAATATTCATTCATAATAGAAAATTCTATAATAATATCAAGGTTGGAAGGCTCATTTATCACAAAAGAGAGGGACACATCAATTTTAACAAGTTATGCATGAAAGTTTTAGAGGGAAAATGGCCTAAGCATATCCATTTAATGCACAAAATATAAATAAAAAAAAAACCTTGAGGGGGTGGGTGTGAATAATTCAATCAAGGAAAAACCCTATAAAGGATAAAGTAAATGATATATTTAAGAATGACCTAATGGTTTATCTACATTAATAAATAGTTATATCCAAAATGAGTGTCAAATGCAAACAAAAAATGCCAAAAGAAGGGTGGGTAAGGTTCCCAAGAGAAAGATAATATGATTCTCAATAAAAAACCCTAAAACAAGTAATCAAATGAATGATCACACGATAACATAATCAAACCCTAAGAATATTTAACATGTAGATACATGAAATTAAACAATGATCTAGAAGATAAATGAAGGAGAATAAATCCTAAGAGGAAACCCTAGGTCATGTAAGAAAAGGTAAAGTTCACCAAATAATTTAAGGAAAAACATAAAACATACATAAAATATCTAGAGTAATTAAATAAATTATGTAGTCAACTAAAAAAAATCAACCTAGATAAAAAAGGGGATAAATAATTTGAATGTGTTAAAAAATAAATGCATAGATTACTTGAGTATATAAATCTAATATCAATAGTGGATCAATGTAGTTGTTTTTATTCTAAATGATTTTCTACTTATTCTAAATAAATTTCCACTCTCTAAATTTCCTCAATATTCTTAAAAATGTCTCATAATCTAAAATAACGTAAAAATGATGTAGATTGATCTCAAACCCCACTAGCTTGATTTGAACTATCATGAAACTAATTTGAGACACAAATTTGGTTTATGATGTAAGGAAATAGTCTAACAATATGTTTTCCCAAGAATTTATTCTCCTTTTCCTTTTAAATTTCTAAATATATCAATGTAATATTTAGGTACAACATTAAGGAGCTTGTTGACTTGATAAGCAGACAAATTATCCTAGGTCAAGTCCTTTGGTAAACTAAGTTATAGTTATTTGAGAAATATTGAAGACAACATTTGTATCTACATGCAAATGACCTATATGATATAGATTTAGTTCCTTTATTATCCTTTACAATTGGAGTGCACTCTTATAAATGCATCATTATTACACTAGGTGCATAATGAATGTCTATAATTATCATGACATAGCAACATGTTGCATTAAATGCATGTTATGTCAACTCACAATAGTTTGTAGAAGAAGGTGTAAAATATTAAATTTAAATTTAATTCATTGTAATTTGGGAGTTATCTTCACTCCTCAAGATTAACTTGCATCAATCGTTAGTCACTCAAAAAAGATTTGCAAATATAAGGTGTTGATATTAAGGTAAGAAACTATATGCAAGTCAATACCAATGAGGGTGGAATAGGGATGGACAGAGAGAAAATGAGAATTAGAGAAAGCATAGGTAAAATAAAGATGGGTAAGGATTGCACTATAGGCCAAAAATAACCTAAGAATATGTCAATTGTTAATATGTTATTGTATTAATACATTCCCATTAAAATATACATGTGACTCAATGAGAAATGGCATGGGTATGCTAATTTCACCACTGCAATATTATAATAGTAAAATAGATTTGAAATAAAACACTATGACGAGGGTGCTTCTCATTACTTGGACAATGACAAACTTATTTACCTAATCTTGACAATTTCTCATACTAAAAATGAAACTTGAATACTGGATGGAGAAAAGATTAATGAAGAAAATATCATTATGAGTTAAAAATAAATTCTATATGACCAATACCTTCCTCATAATATTTAGAAATTAAAAACTGTGACCTACCTCCACCCTGTTAATTTTTTTTTATTTTTTTATAATATAATTGTTTGAAAGAAAACCTTACCTAAAGTTTAACATATAATTTATTCCACTGACTTTAAAAAATAAATGATAGTATACAGTTCCTTATAAATACATAACTTAATGTAATTATCTGATAGGCTTCCCCTATGGACTTGCAAGTCCATATTTAATCGAGAAAACTATCTCACGCCTACAAACAAGTCTCATATAATAAAAAAACCAATCTTAGCTATTGAAAATCAGTTGGCATTTAATGGAGTGGGGTGATGTCTAATTTGTTAAGCTGCCAAAGATCATTTAAAAATAATATATGATTTAGAATAAAATATGATTTTGTTTTGAAGATATGATTTCATTTGGAAGGTTTAATTTTCTTGAGTGATAGTTGTAATCATCATTAGTTCATTTTCCCTAAATTTTCTCTAAATCTATTATGTGCAACTAGTATGTATATTAAACATCCATTCAAATCATTTGACCATCCTTACAGATTTCAATGCAGGTGTAAATAAGAAAACTCGTATCAAATATATGATACAATTTTATTTTCCTTAAATTTTCTCTTAATGCATTTGTGCAACTGGCATTCTCTGTAGTTGGAAAATACATTCACGCATTATATTATGGATCACCACCTAGTATATCCAAAAATACAATGAATAATACTTCATAGGAAATTCCACGAGACATTCCACATACAAAAATTTGAAAAAAATCCACACAAATTTTAGAGAAATGTAAAAGTATGTATTGTCTTTGTTACACCTCGTTGTGTTGTTACTTATTTAATTTTACCTAGTTGGGTGAAAATTCTTTATATATATATATTTATGTTTTATGTATCTTGGAAATATGATGAATGAATGTTTGATTCAATTCAATGTTTTATAATGATTTTGACTATGAAATATATGATGCAAATAATTGTATTGTTTTAGCTAACTACTATTGCAACGTACTAAGTTGGATGCAAGAACAAATTCAAGCCTCCGAAAGAAAGGGGAAGTATCAATCAAGAGAAGAACTTGGTTTGGTAACCCTTAATGAGCCTAATTGAGCTTTCACACACTCACTTCTAGTTTGGTTGAGTCAATAGCTTGGGAAATGGTATGTTACCTTTATTATTGTTTGTGCATGACTTAAAAGAGGTTATGATCTTGTTTGTGAATGATCTTCATTATGGGGTATGTGATTGAGTCTCTTTGTCCTATGTGAGTTCTTCCTTATATATATATATATATATATATATATATATAGTATATGTATATATATTAATATGCACGTATATATTGACATTAATGGAAACGTACATACAAATATATTAATATATATACATATGTGTATATATATGCATACATTATTATTATGCAGAATATGTAAATATATACATATATATATTCGAATACCAAATAATACATTTTATAAACTTATAAATTGATATATATATATATATATACAAACATATACATATATATACATATCATGCTATATATATGTATATATATTAAATATATATTAATGATTTCAAATAGCACTGTAATGTTTATTGAGCGCATAATATATAACACAACATATATCATGTAATATATAGCACAAAAAAAAGAAGGATAATGCATAATATAGAGGTTAGCGCATTCATAAAGAACATTACGTAATAAATTTAAATATTGTTTAAATATATACAAAAGCAGCGCATTAGAGAGGCATGTGCAAATATAGAGAATCAAGAGTATGAGTAATAATCTCGAAGACAGTCAATCTGTGAAGGCAAAGTGGATATCAAATGTGTAAATAACTTTGATCTGTTCTTTCCAAAACAACAAGTAGATAAATAGGGGCACATATTATTGTGTGGTTCCAAACTATGAACTTGCAAACCATTTAGAAGTCTACTCTATATTTCCTCTCCAGTGTATAAGGAAAAATAGCATATGAGAAGGAGTCAAATTGTAATGTTGGCTGGAAGAAGTCGATTTATGAAGCCTTTAACCTTACTTATTTGAGTAAATAACCTATTGTCAAGAAGAGAAGGCGGCTGGATGAGTCTTTGCATAGAGTCACTAATTTTAAATCCACTACCTTTCTTTTATTTTGCTGAGTTGATTCTTTAGCTTGAGAAGTGGCAAGAATGTGAGCTTGTTTGTAACCATGGAGTGCTCAAGTTTAAGTATAAAAGGAGGAGCTTTCTCCATCTTATGGGATGCATATTTTTGCATTCTTGTTTTTTGATTTTTGTGAGAGATATTTTGCTGCATTTCTGAGTTGAGAGTTTTGTGAGAATTTTGAGAGAGTCTAGAGAGGTTAGAGTGAATGCATTGTGAGAGTTTGTCAAGGGGAGATAGAGAATATAAAAGGGTTTATTTTAGAAGGAGTTGCAAGTTGATTGTGAGAAGGTTGGGCTAGGAAATACAAAATTGTCATTTGGAGCTTTTATAATACAAGCATGCTAGTTTCTATTCCTTTATACAATTTATGTTAAGAATATTGCTAGATTTTATATGTTTGTTTGGAAAAGAATTGTGTTGAAAGAGAGTTTAGTTGCTTGATATGATATGCTTATATTCTTCTTTGATAAATACAAAAATTGCTTGATAACTCTAGATGCTTGTGAACCCCACTATTGGGTTATGTTCACATAACATATGTAGGAATGAGTGTTTGAGTATTTACTATATGCTATGTTAAGTTAAAGCTTATATAGTTATAGTTTGGATTATGAAGTTGTGAATTTTGAATTGTGAAATGGAATTAGGTAATTCCTGGGGTTAGATAATTCAATGTAGGGGATAGCCTATATTGTGAATTACTTTAGTAGATATGTCATGGTGAACATGAAATGAAAATAGGTTATTCCTGGAGTTAGTATAATCTAATGGAGGGGATCTAGGCTATGCATAGATTATGAATGGTTATAAACAAATAGAGCTAGGAAGGTGTGTGAATAGATGACTCTCACTCGAAGTACCAGGTGATGAATTATTTGGCGAAAGTAGTGTAAGTTGCCACTGTTTACACTGTCAGTTCACTATGATCCAATTATGCATGCTAGTCTGAGATTGTCATACACGTACATTGTAGCCATTTTATAGGAAATTTATATTATGTAGGACACAACACTAAGCTCAGGAAAGGCTAGTATTATGAGGTTACCAAACCAATCTCTTCGTCGAAGGGTAGGACCATCTTACCTGTTAGGTAGATGTGCAGGGGACCGCAATAAGTTCGTGGTTAGCAGAAAAGTGCTTGAGTGATGCTTCTCCTCACTAGTTGGCATCCAAGATTTGAAGGGGGACTACTTGGACCATTTGTATATCTAGTACTAGTGAAGCTCAAAAGATATAGATGTATGTATTTTGTATCCATTTCCATGTAATATTGTGAAATGTGAAATGTTATCTTGAAATTATGTATATGAAATCGATATTTTGGAAAGATTATATTATTTCATTGTAATGAAAAGGAAAAGTTTGGAATATTGTTAGTTCGTGCATGTGCACATTGTATTTATATTTGAAAATAAAAAAATTATTGCTAATTGTTGGTAGCATACTTTATTCACTTGAGGCTAAAACATAGGAAAAATTATTGAGTAGAACAATGGGCATGTTACATTCTTCCTATTTATTATTTTCTATTGCATAATATTAATTTAATTTTCCAATTCTTTTTATTTCATCATAATATTTTTATTTTATCTGGTGAGTATATATAGACTATTTATAATTACAAGAATCCTTGTTGAAACCATGACCATTATGATATTTATGATACATGCCCTCCATGTTTAGATGCACTGAATCTATGTTGCTAGAATATTGGCATAGGAAATCCTCCAGCTTAGGGATCACATGACCTCCTAGATTTTTTAAATCAAGTCATACTTCATTGCTTCTACTCTTGAAAGCTGTCTATCCATCTTGTTTATTGATTGAAGCCCTACTGCTTGCAGTCTAGGTGGCTTCAAATCATTCCAATCCATAGAACCAAAAGAAAAAATAAGTATGTTTTAGAAATGTGTAATGCCAATAAAACCAACTTAGTTTTTCTAGCTTAAAGTCATCCACTTATGTGTTTCATAAAACTATTAATTCTATAACCACCATTCATAAGTTTTCTTACTCTTGATCAATCGTCCCATCTACCAGTTGCAACATAAATGTTGGACATAAGCACATATGTTGTAGCATCTTGTGGATTCAAACTATTAGCAGATGCTCAGTAGTGAAAATTCCTAACTCCATATTACCACAACTTGTACAAGCACCAAGCAACATCTGCCACACCATAATACTAGGTTTAAATGGCATGAAGTTGATAAAATATTCTACCTCAATTAACTGTGCAGCATACCCAAGTATGTTAACCATGCAAGAATAATTCTCTTCTCTTGGTATGATACTAAGATTCACTTATCGAATGAAAATAGTAATGGCCTTCTACTACAAGGCCATTATGGTAACAAGCATGAAGAACTTTGAGAAAAAGGTTATACGATCAAGCTTCACTTGCATTCTTTGCATTTGTTCAAAAATTTCAATGGAATCCTTTCCTTCTCCATGTAGTGCATATCCTTAAATATTGATAAAGATAACCCATTGATTTGGATATGGAATTGAATTTATTTCTCAGTTTTAGAAAATCTATTTATCTTGACTATGCTTTCCTTACCTTCTATTTGGGACCATTTGAGAACCTCCATGATACAAAGAGAACTATTAGACCTCAAGGGCATAGTAGTGTAAAATGGTTCCCATCCACTCTCTACATAGCTATGATAAGTGGTAGTTGGTAGTTGGTAGTTGAAAGAGGCCTTTGAGAGGAATCCTATAGATTACTGAGGCTACTAAGTTGCAAGTTAGAGACTACGAGTTGAAGCAAGATCAAAACAAATATTATAGATATCCTATAGTGAGGCTAAGAAGTGAGGAAGGATTTCAAACCAATAAAAATGCAGATGGGATGGAGATGCTAACGATCAAAAGAAAATTGACTCAATGATGAAAGTAGGGAAGAGCGATGCTCTTCTTGAACAACAATGAAGCTCATAACTTGGAATGTTAGGGGCTTAAATGCTCCTAACAAATGGTGTCTTATAAGGCATCATCTGGAAGTCTATTAGGCAGATATATTTCTTTTGTAAGAAACAAAATTGGGGGATCAGGATTTGGTCACCTTCAACAGAAATTTGAAGCAATGGAAATGGCTTGCTATTAGTGCTGAAGGGGCCTCGGGTGGACTACTAATCATCTGGAAGCCCCCAACCGTTTTGGTCGAAGAACTTGCCACTAGTCGACATTGGATGACTTGTAGGTGAGAAGCCTACATTCGTGTCTTCAGTTCATGTTGATAAATGTTTATGGCCCATCTTTAAGTGTTCAAAAAAGGACTATTTGGCTAGAATTGGATAAGGCCCTTAATAAGTTTAGTCAAGATTTCTACATTTTGGGAGGTGATTTTAATGCTATTTTGCGCCCAAAAGACAAAAAAGGTGGTGTGGGTCGAGCTCTTCAATCACAAATTGAATTTCAAAGTTTTGTAGAGAGAAACATGCTATTGGAGATACAAATGAGCAATGGTAGCTTTACATGGACGAATCGTAGAAAGGGGTTCTATAGTATTGCGGAAAAGATAGATTTTTCTTCAAAGGTAATTTGAGCTCTTTTCCTTTCAAATTAGACAATAGAATAAATTTTGGGGCTGCGTCAGATTACTTCCCTGTTTAGCTTCAAATCGATGGGGAGAAGGGGCCTGTTCGCTGCCCCTTTAAGTTTGAAATGATGTGGTTCAAGGACCAAAACATCATGAACCTGCTAGAATCTTGGTGGAAGGAATGCAATCCCAAGGGATCTAAAATGTTTAATTTAGTCATCAAGATGAAGTATTTAAAATATGAGATAAAGCAATGGAACAAAGATAGTTTCAAGAACATATTCGAGGAGAGACTTAAAGTGGAAGTAGATCTAGATGCTTTGTCCGAAGAAATTGTTAAGAATTGGATGGATGATGTTCAATTTGAGAGAGAAAAGGGGTTGTCGAAGAAGCTTAATGAGGTGTTAGCGAAAGATGAAGCTTTCTGGAGGAAAAAATCAAGAGAGGTGTGGCTGCGTGTAGGGGATAGGAACACAAAATTATTTCACAACTCAACTAAGGCGAGGCGGGAGGTAAATAAAGTGGCTTGTATATAGGATTCTAGTGGACAACTAATTGAGGATCCGCTAAAAATTAAAGCTTCGACGGTGTCTTTCTTTCAAAATCTCCTCAGTGATTGGGATGGATCAAATTTGGAGGCTCAAAAGGAGATTTTAAGGAATATCCCAAATTTGATCTTCCCCTCTCAAATAAATTCTTTGAATGCCAAATTTTTAGTGGAGGAGATAAAGGCAACAACATTTGACTTGCAGCCTGAAAAATCTCCTGGGTCGGATGGGTTCCCAACTGTGTTTTTTCAGAAGTGTTGGGCATTTGTGGGAAAGGAAGTTTCAGAAGCAATTGAAGATTCCAGGAGTTCAGGCAGGGTTCTTAAGGAACTGAATAACACTTTAATTGCCCTTATTCCCAAAAAATAAAAGCCTGAGTCTTGGGATGAATTTTTCCCTATATCACTTTTCAATACGCTTTATAAAATTCTTGCCAAAGCTATGGCCAATAGACTTACGATGATTTTTCCGAGGATAATCTCAGAAGAACAGACTAGGTTTGTCCCTGGAAGATCGATACTTGATGGGGTGATAATTGCACAGGAGGTGATCCAATCAATACAAAAGATAAGGAAACCTACTATGCTTTTGAAATAGGATATTAAGAAAGCATATGATAGGATAAATTGGTGCTTTCTTTTTAAAGTATTAGAGGCTTTTGACTTTCAGAGAAGTTGGCTGGACTGGCTATTTGGTTGGGTGGCCTGCCCGAGATATTCTATTTTAGTAAATGGGTCACCTGAAGGTTTTTTCATGGCCTCAAGGGGTTTAAGGCAAGGTGACCCTTTGTCATCATTCCTATTTATTATTATGGCTGAAGAGCTGGGCCGTTCGTTGCAGGAAGCAAGAAAGACTAGTTGGGTGGATGGACTTCAGGTCACACGTGGTTTACCCTCTATTACACATCAACAATTTTTTGATGAAATGATGCTATTTGGTGTGGCCTTGATCAAGGAAGCTAGAGGATTGAAATAAATTTTGGACAAATATTTCCTCGCTTCGGGCCAGGAGGTTAATGTTGCAAAATTAGAAGCTTTTTTCTTTAATACTAATAGTTTAAGTGAAATGTAGATCCTGAGATAACTGGGGTTTAAGAAGGGTCAAATGCCATGTAAATTTTTGGGCCTCCCACTGGCTAAGGGCATTCAAAATGGTAGCATTTAGACCTCCTTGTCTGAAAGGTGCAAGGAGTGGTTATCCTCCTAGAAAAATTGTTGGTTGGCTTGGGCTGGGCGGCTAACTATGCTGAAATCAATTATTTTTTCTCTACTTATTTTCATGATGTCTTGCTTACAAATGTCAGTTGGTACCAACAAATCCTTGAATAGAGTCATGAAAGATTTCTTTTGGAAAGGAAATTCAGATCAAAAGAAAATCCCCCTTATCAAGTGGCAGAAGGTTTGTGAGAAACGGGAGAAGGATGGGGTAGGTCTCAAAAATATTCTTTTGCAGAATAAGGCACTAGGAGTGAAATTGGCGTGGGTGATTTATTCCCAACCTGAACTAAAATGGGTGAAATTAGTTCGAACGAAGTATCTGGAGAGTGATTCAACCTGCTTCTTTACAACCAAGTTCTTACCTAATGGGTTTCGAATTTGGAATTTTATTAAAAGCTCAAGAGATTTGATTTCAAATTATTTAACCTGGGAGGTAAAAGATGGTGGTCAGGCATTGTTTTTGGAGGACTCTTGGGAAGGTCTTCCCATTCTAGTGAAGGATCTTGCATTAGCTATTTTTTGGGAAAGGACACTTCATGCTTGGGATGTAAGGGTAAAATATTTCTTTGATATCTCTTCATCTGGCGAAGGGGGAGTCTACAATTGGAAGTCTATCAGACAACTAGGTTTGCAACAGCACGAGATGGAAGCCTTTGAGCAAGAAATGAAGAAAAGGTGGGTGTGGCGAAGGCGGGGGTGGGATAGATTGAGGTGGAATGCTTCCCCTAATGGAGATTACTTTGCTAAAATTGGTTATGATGTGTTGGCTTCTAAAGGGGTGGATGTTCCAAGTTTTCCAATTGACCTTTTTTGGAATAAGGCTTGTCTTCCCAAGGCAGTCATTTTTACCTGGGCAGTGGCCCAAGGTAGAGTTCTTACAGCCTAGGATAGATTTGTCAAATTGGGCTACTACTGGCCTTCTAGATGCTCATTGTGTCATGAAGAGGAAGAGACTGTTGATCACCTATTCTTGAATTGTGAATTTTCACAGAGCATTTGGAGGTGGTTATGTGTGAAACTTAATTAGAAAACAACTCTTCCAAATAAGCTAATTGACTTGTTAAAGAGCTGGCCAACGAAGTTGAAAAATTCAGTTTTGGGTGATTTATGGGTCTCGTGTTTGTCGCTAGTGTTATGGGAAATATGGAAGGAGCATAATAGATGCATTTTTCAGGAGAAAGAGATGTCTATTCCTAGGTTGCAATGCAAGATCGAAGCTTGCATTGTAGAACTTTTTAATGCTAGAGTGGAGGAGTTGAATCCAAAAAAAGGAAATTTTGTAGGTTGGGATTTGTGGATCCTAAAGCATTGGTTTGGAATCAAATCTCCCTTGTATGGGGGAACCGAGGGTGCTGCCTCTTTGGAAGAATGAAGTAAGGTAGTTTGGCTTCCTCCTGATCCTGGCTGGGTAAAGCTAAATTTTGATGGAGCCTCGAAAGGGAATCCTGGCCCCTCTGGAGCAAGATGCATTATTAGAGATTGTAAAGGGAAGATTTTGGGGAAGCTAGCAAGAACTCTCAATGAAGGAATGAATAATGTTGCTGAATTTCAAGCCTTAATTTTGGGTTTGGAGTTCTATAAAGAATTGGGTGTGAATCGAGTAATTATAGAAGGGGATTCTTTGCTAGTGATTAATGCTTTAAGGTCTATAAAGATTCAAAGCTGGAAGTTGGGGGAGATGCTGGATGCAACGTTGGTGTTGATTAAGAATTTCAAGCAAGTAATGTTTAATCATACGTTGAGAGAAGGCAACTTAGAGGAAAATATTCTTTCTAATTTGGGTGTTACGAGCCCAGACCTAAAGGAAATAGGTGTCATTGGGGTTTAAGGATTGTGGGTGGATGGGTGGGCTCCCCCTCCAACTTGGAGGAGGGGATGCGGCTGAAAGGCCACATGTGTTGGAGAGCTAGGAGAGGTCATTGATGTGGGTGTATTTTCATAGGATGAAGGTGGAGGAAAATGTATCATCAATACGTATGCATATTGATGGTGAGGTGATGGAGGCCTTCCCGAGGCCAGCTAGTGTGCTAGGATATTGATGGAGTTAGTCCTTCGGCTGGGTTTTGGCACGTTTGGAGGTGCCTCATTAGTTAAGGTGAAGACAGTTTAGTACTTGGCAGAATTCCTTGATGGGTGGTTTTAAACCTATTTAAGGTGCTAATTTTTCTCATTCTTTTGTCATTGGCTATGGATGGTGCGAATTCTCTTACCGATGGAGTGTTGTCTATGCTTGGATATTGATGGCCAAGTTCTCAAGGTTTGTGATTGAGGTGTCAGTGGATGGGTTGGCAAGGTTCGGGGCAGATACCCCAATCTCTTTGAGGTCGTCAACTTGCCAAACTTCGTTCAGAGCAATAACAGACCAGAGATTGAAAAGGGTCCTCTTTAACAATGAATCCTTGGTAGTGGTGGTGACCAAGATGATCCTGGGGCTCGGGCATTTGAAGAATAAAGAATATGGAAGTGATAATTTGCATATCTCTTCTAGGTTTCTGGCATCCCTTTTGGATAACAAAGTGGACAGAGCAGAGGTGAAATTGCTGCTTGAAAAAATGTTTAGGGAGGAATTGCTAGAAGGAATTGATGAAGTTTTGAGGGCTGTGGTGGTAGGAAGAGGCACTCCACATTCAAGCGACTTGGAGCTCTTGTAGGGTTCGGATGAGGCCATCAAACTGTATCCGTTTCTCCTTGATTTGAGTGGCCCCACACTCATGAAGCATAGGATGATAGCGGCGGTGGCGGTGGAGTTCTTGAAGAAATTCTTCGGGCTGGTGGCTGTTGGAGGAGTGGATTGGAAGAATGAATTTGTAGAATTCACAAAATTAAATCATTTTCAGTAAGTGGCTAGGTTGGCCCTGATTTAGTAAGGTAGTTTTTTTGCTATAATTGTTGGGTTGGTCTCGGGTGGAAGGAATTAGCCATGGTGGTTTTTTGGGTATAGACGAGGTTGTGGTAGTCTTTGGGTGGGGTGGTTGGTGGTAGTCAGTATTGTAGTCAGGTGGTTTCTTTTGACATGGATTGGTGCTTGAAGGTTAATCGTCTTTCCTGCAATGGCAGACGTTTGTATTTCCAGACTTTTATTAATATAAATCAAAACTTGCATATAAAAAATAAATAAATTTTAGAATGAAATAAAACACAACAAAAGTTGATCAGGTTGCATATAGAAAATACCTCATTGAAACCATGACAAGTGACTTACCTCAAGATTCTACACAAATTGTGTTATACTATCAACAATGCTAATGATAGGTTTAATCACATACGTTCTATGTTTCAGCATCAACATTTAAGAGTATATAGATTAATTGCATGAAGTTTCCACAATCCATGATCAATTAGTGCTGATATTTCTGGATTATAACCATGTGTAATATTTTTTGCATAAAAAAAGATTGCACACAGTTATAATCCAAAAATCTCAGCACTAATTAAAGAATATAGCTAGATTATATATGAATTAGGTATTAATGTTTAACAGTGCCACATACTTCTCATGATATAAAAAAAATTGTACACAATTACAATCCAAAAATATCAGCACTAATTTGAGAATATAGCAAAATTTCGTATGATTTAGATCTGTACATGTTTAATAGTGCCATGTACTACTCAATGTGTTTAGTGTTGAAAATACTTTTTAATTATTTTTCACCTTTTAACAACTGTTTAAAATTTGATTGACATTTTTCTCCCTGCATGAACTATCTTGTGCTGATAGATCTCAAATATCCAGTTGTGTAAAGTGGAGATTTATTCTAGAGAGCTCCAAAGTGCATGTACATTGTCTTGCACAATAAATCTAACAAGAAATTTGATTTATGCAAACTTTCCTTTGAAGAAGCCACTTGATTGTTGCGTGCCCTCTTAATTGCACAAAGCTCTTTCTCGAGGCTCTCTGGTTATGCCTAGGCCATATCCTGTGTGGGCTAGAAATTTATGCATCTTTGGTATTATTTTGAATTTATCTAAATCATTGTATAATGATTCAAAAGGGAATTGCAAGCTTTAGAAAAGTTGTCATTAATTTTGAATATGTTCTATAAGCATTTAGATTGACTCCTAATTCTTAATGCTACAAGTGTCAATCGTCATACTAGTGCAAATCTCACAAGACTTGCCAAGTGCATGCAATAGATGGGGATCAAGGGGATCAAGGGTAGATAAACAATGAAGATGTTTAAACCACAATGAGGTGTATCACCATGAAGTATAACACTTGAGCAATACAAATGAAAATAATAGTAAATATGCTGTATAGATTTCAAAAACTCTTATTACTCTTTGCTGTGGTTGGATTCTATCTATCCATAATGGACTTATAGCAAAATTTGACTATGTAGTCTATTTTTTAGAAGCCTTGTCGAAAACCATCTACATAAGGGGCGGGACATTGGAAATAACATCATATGTCAGCATCATTTTATTGGCATACATTTTGCACCATGTATTTAGCTTAAATCAAGATTATTTGGAGACTATTAAGATAAAAAAATTAATTACACAATTCTTTTAAGATGTTAGGATATCTTCAAGAATATTAAAAAATAAGAATTAGAAATGAATTTTAAATCAATTTTTTTGCAATAGAATATAGTACATTTTATTTAACATAAGAATGTATGCTTTCAAAACACTTATAAAGACATTAAAAATTCATATCATCATCTTTTTTATGCACAATGATAAAGTTGATATCTAGAATTTTTTTAGTATGAAATATTAAATCCTTTTCAACCTTTCTAGCAAAAAATATTTTAACTTTTTTTCTATTGTTTTCTTTTGTTTTATTCTTAATTGTCGTATGCATTTTTATCTTTAAAAATATAACCAATCTTTATAGAAAAATAATATATGATATAGTGTAGAATTGTATATAAAATTTATTGTAAGATTGTATATTTTATCTTAGTCTTAATAGAAAAATGCAAGTGACATGAAATAGTGAGATGATATTCAAATAATGAAAATAAATTTTAGATCAATTCTAGTGATTTGAAATGACAAAAGAAATTTCTATTTTGTTCTATAGTGTTGGTAACCACACAAGTTTTCAATGCCCCTTTCTAGTACTATGACTTCATGGCCTGATTGGTAAAGGAGACTTGTAGTTACCTCCACCTAGGCCTTGATTTTAATTCCCTTCACCAACCTACTCTACAATTTATATATGATCTATGTTCACAATTTATGTGCAATGACATGAAAATAAGTAATTAAGAGTTATAAATTAATTGTTTCAACTTTGAAACCCCCTTTATGTAAACTATTACAAATGTGCATTTTATTGCACTTTTTAAATTTCTTAAATAACAATCAATGTTTTTTATTCTATTTAAATTATGTAAATTTTTCAATCTCAAATAAAATGTGTTATTTTAAAAAGATCCCATTAAAACTACAATGGTCTAAAAGTATCATACTATTAATTTTTCTCAAACACCTTTGATAGTTGTTATAACCATCAATCTAAAAAAATCTACATCCAAGGTATTTGGTGACCATCAATTGATCCCACAACTATTGTTGACTACCAACACTCATGATGCTCTTTGTTGAGTCCATTTTAAACCATCGATAAATGATGTCAAGAGTAATGAAGAAGGGATAATTGTGGAGTAGCTGTTGAATAACCAATTAGCCCATGTATGCGCATATACAAAACAAAGATGATTGATTAGGACAAATTTAGGCATTTTTGTGCATTTAGTTGGTTTATGGTTACAAGGACAATCATATAATATTAAAAGGATGAAGGTGGAGAAGTTTCCTATTGGTTTTTCTTTTTCACTCTCCATTTTTTAAATTCTCTACTTTTTTTAAACATCATTATATGCCAACACAATCATATATTCATCGATGCCTCTAATGTAATAAACTCCATCATTATTGATGGATTTATTTTCTTTAATTGAATTGATTGTGGTTATTAATTTGGTTGAAAACCTATGGCTATTCAATGGAGATATGAGGAATTTCAGTTGTTAGAAATTTTAATATTGAGTTAAAGTGAATAAAATAAATATGAATTTCTAATGTATACTAAAGATCAAAAGGTTATTTTGAGATAAGTTGGATGGTAAAAAATCCTACTCATTATGATGAAGTTGTTGGTTTTACCAATAAAAATGTGTCTCATAGGTTTTCTTTCTTTCTTTTCTCTTATTGTTTGTAAGATTTTTTTAATCTTATGATGAAAGGATTTTTTGCAATTGAAATACAAGGTGGTGGCATTGTGATGATGCTCAATGGAGATGTTTTTAGTCTATGTATTAATCCCAGCTTCAATCAATCTTTCATGGTGTGTTTGATGTTGTGCTCAAATATATCTCTTTAGTAACAAGGATTTAACATTTTCTAGTCACAAATGTCGATGAGCCTATGGCTAAGAATTTAGGACTCTCTCATCACAAATGTCTTGTGGTAGGGTAGGTCTAGCATTTTTCAAATGCTATTAGACTCATTCATGGATGTTTAGATGAATACTTTACACTAAATGCGCATGTCATTCTCATTTGTGTATCCAAAACTATATTTTTTTCTTCAAATACCATTAAATTCTCACAAATTTACTTGTCAAAAAGCATTGTATGAGATAGTGCACATACACTTCAAGCTCTTCAGATTGATTCTACCCTTTTCATGCTTGGAAATTTTCTTAAATTTAAAATGCTTTTCTACCATTTCCTAGGAAAAATACGAAAAAATAAAATAAAATAATGAACATATATAATCATAGTCATTAATCATTATTCATGGTTTGAGATGAACACATGAGGGTGATTATAAAGATTTCACTTTGGGAAATCAAGGTTTTCTCAAATTTTTTATTGTTCTTCCCTTATTGATTAGTTGATATGAAAGCAAATCAATAGTCACTTTGACTTACAATTGCAAATGGAATTCAGACGATATAGTATCTCTACAATCTAAAATATTCTACATTTTTTTTTTATATTTTAGAAGGCATGTTTATCTTCAATACATTATTAAATCCATGAGCTACAAAGTTTAAATATAGAGAGAAGTATTACTATTTTTTGAAGGGAAGTAATTGATTTTAGACAAGAGAAATGAAGACTAACATGTTTACTATAAATTTAAGTATTTACCTTAAAGATAAAAAGATCTTAGTCACAAATTTATAATCACGTGTTTATAAAAATTTGTATACACCATGTCTACAATTTAGTTACAGTAATTAATGTATATAATCGTTAGCATAATACTACCAAATTCAAAATAAAAATAGCCATTGTCCCATTGACTACAAGACAACATTCTCATAGTACAAACAAATAAAAGGAACATTCAATAATAAAATTAAATTTTAACATAAGTAAAATAATTCAAATATTTTCTATGCACATATCAAATTATATTTCCTAACATATTAACTTATATATAGTTTTCTATCGCGATAACCCTTCCACCTCTTTCTACCTCCAAAATGAGATTAACCATATGCAAGCACTCAAAATGAAATGTCTACACTACATAAACCAGACTTTGGGTCTACATTATATCACTCTTAACATCAACCATAAAATACTTGACCTTACTGCTAGTATAAATGATGTGGCAGACGTGGCATGGGGATTGCCTTTAACTCTACCGCCTTCTTTAACTCGTCCACCATGTCCATCTGCTCACAGATCATTCCGTCTGGAAGTATCCACTCAAATGAATGAAGTAACGAAGCCAAAATCAAATTAACCATACGACTTGCTAATGGAAGCCCTGCACAAATTCTTCTCCCCGCTCCGAATGGAATTAGCTCAAAGTTTTGTCCCTTAAATCTATCTTGTTATTTTCGCCCTCCAAAAATCTCTCAGGCAGAAATTCTAAAGGCCTCTTCCAAATCGAAGGGTCCCTCCCAATTGCCCACACGTTCACCATCACCTCGCTGTGTTTGGGTATCTGAAATCCCCCGATCGCACATGAACTCTCAGCTTTGTGGGGGAGCAGCAGAGGAACCGTCGGTTGCAATCGGAATATCTCTTTCGCGACTGCATGGAGATAAGGCAGATGATCTACATCAGATTCTTCCACTCGTCTGTTGCAACCGACAACTTCATCTAATTCTTGTCGAGCTCAGTTTAATATCTGCGGATTGCGAAGGAATTCCGCCATGGCCCATTCTATTGTTGTTGTAGTTGTTTCAGTACCGGCAATAAAAAATTCTTGAAAAACATACCACAATTGAGCATCAACCTAATAAATCAGAAATGTATGATAATTTGGTCATTTCAGTACTTACAGCTATCAAGGCTCGAACATCAACAAGAGTGAAATGTTCACTTCTCAAATCCAGCAGGACATCCAAAAAATCCTTCTTCGAGTCGTTCTGGTCAAAGCTTTCACTTGCTGAAGCGAGTCTCTTCTGTATGAACAAATCCACAAAGTCATACACACCCTTGAAATGCTTGGCCATCTGACGACACACGCCCTAAGGGTCAAGGAACCAGAGAAATGGAAAAAAGTCCACCATATTGGGCGTTCCGAAGAGTCTCATCATTTCCCAGACGGAATCTTTGAGCCCCCCAGAAGCCGGATTGTGCGGATCGAAGACGCTTGTGCTGAAGATCATGTTGCCTAACAAATTCAGAGACGTGCAGAACACCGTCCGCCCTATATCTACAACCTTTCCCTTGTCCTCATAAACGAGCCAAATTGTGTGAAATACCTGATCTCTTCTGAGATGCTGCAGAACTTCCAGTCTTTTGTGGCTGAAAAGCTCAACAGTTGAAATTCTTCGGAGATTGCGCCAGTGAGCTCCATACTCGCCAGAAATTAGAGAGGACTTGTGATGGGAAAGAGCCTTGGTAGCTTTTAACACCTTTCCCCCGACAAAAAAATTGTCGTGCATTTTAAGGATCTCCTTGGCCATGGCAGGAGAGGAGACAACCACTGTTGTTTTCATCCCCAGACGGAGAGTCATGAGTGGGCCGTATTTCCGAGAAAGGGCGTCCAGAGACTCGTGAGTTCTCTTTCCTAGCTGAAAGAGGTTTCCCACAATAGGCCAAGCAGGAGGTCCAGGGGGTAGAGGAAACCCTGTTCTCTCCCTTCGCCATACAAAGAAAAAGAATAACAGTGAACCAACCGTAAGGAGCACAGAATACCAAGAAAGCGATGGAATCTCCATTCAAACTGTGAAGAAGGAAATTCTAATTTCGCTTGGTTTTCCAGTAGAAGGCGAGATTCCTATCGGTGAACGACAGTGTCGCAGGCTGCGTGACAGCAGAGTTATTGAGTTTCCTCTTTATGTCGAATTCTATGTTTTACTTTGAAATATAAAATGTTTGAATACTTTCTGATTATAGAAACGTGATCACCTCTAATCCTGGTATTCGATATCGACCGAAGAGAAAATGGGTTCCATTATTTAAGAAAAGTGGTGTTTTTTCTGTAACGTGTTGAATTATGTCATTTTTATTATAGTTTAATTGGGTAGGTTTTGACTAAAATTTATTAGTATATATATATATATATAATTTTTTTAAAGTCCACATAAATTATATTGTTTATTCTAAAAATATAGATTAATTTAAAAAAATATATAATTTTTGTTTGGTTAATTATTTAATGGTTATATCTTCATTCAATCTATGTCTATCATTTTTTCAACTTTAATTAATAAAAATAGTTGTTATTGTTAAGATCTTCATTTCATCTATGTCCATCAATTAGTGACAAGTTATTGGAGTATTTTTATTTATGTCTTGAATTCGTTCCTAGTCCTTTATGTTGTTATTGAACCAAGCTAAGCTTCTAGACATACTTGGTTACTTGTTTGCATACATATAAGATTTGATAATTTGACATTTCTACTCATTTGGATCAAGAAACCAATCTTTCTTTGGTTGTGTCTTCCACCAACCACTCTAAAAATATAAAAAACACATCTTATTCATATTTTTAAATTTTTTTCTCTTTCTACAAATTGGTGTAACCTATTTTGCTTGAATCATATAACATAATATGAGGTCCCTTATGAGAGGATTTTGTAGGAGGTTATGCTATGTTATTTATTGGATTTTCTTGAATGAACTATTTTTTAAAAGTGAATAAGACATTGGAGATATAAAATTGATCTATAACTTTTTACACATGCATGATATGTATCATGTGCTTGAGAGTGGCTCTTGAGTCTTGAGTTAGTAATCTTGCATAGTGAGGTTTATCAAAATATTTTTAGGGGCTTCATATCTATAGTGTGGGTTTCTCTCAAGGCTACTTCTAGTTGTTTCTTATCTTTAATTATTGTGTACAATAAACTTAAGGATTACCCTCCAAGGCATAAAATAGCCTAAATTGAAGAATATTTACCCTAACTTAAGGTTTCACCATCAATTAAATCATTTCCCTAATGATAAGATTTATCACTTTGCTTCTAAGTTGGCATCCCTTATCCTTAGGAATTGAGCTTTCAATTTAGGATTTTAAGAAAATAAAATATAGGCACTTGCCATTCTAAGGGATAATGTAGCCATTTGATATTTTGTTCAACTTGGGGCAGATAAATGTAGAAGCTTTAATAATGTTAAAGTTTCCTTGTCCCAAAAATATGGCATGGTAAAATTTATTTGTTCTAGTATCTTAACTTTAATGAATTATCAAATTTTCTATATATAATTTATTCACTTCCATGTTTGTTAGAATTCTATGTATCTAAATCTATTTAATGCTTTATGTCTAAAATTTTAGTGACATTAGGTTTGAATATACAGTTTATATGTGAGAAACCTATAAAAATAAGACATAATTTAAGTTGAATCTATTTTGAATCAATGCTACACCTAGATCATCCTTTTACAAATATGCATTATCTTGAGATTAAAACCAAGCAATCAATGATTGATTATTTCTTTAGTGAATCAATGCACATCGATTGAGATCTCACAACTATAGCTCAAAACATTCTATATAGTAAACACAAAACCAAGGCTCAATGAATATCAACCTAGGATGGTGAAATAGAATTCTATGAATGAAGATCTATTCAATGGATCAAGTCCAAAATTTTAATGAAATTAGGTTAAACATTCCAATATATTTATAAATCCTATAAAATAAAAAAAATATAATTTGATTCTAGTTTTTGTGAAGGCTACATCTAGATCACCCTTTTAGTCACATGCACCATCTTGTGATTAACACCAAGTAATTAATTTTTGATGATTGCTCTAAAGTATCAAGGAAAATGGTGGTCTCTAAAATCTATATCTCCATAAATCCTAGAGAGAAAATTTAAAACCTATGCTTATAATATGAACCAAGTATGATGAACTATAACTCATGATTAAAATATGGTAAATAATAGGCCAATTTCAAAGAGAGAGAGGGTAAGTGCAAGAATTCGAGTCCATGAAACATGAAAGTTTTTTCCTTAGCCAAAAAAAAAAAATCGACATTGCGAAAATGGGATCTCATTAATTAATAAACGAGATCCCATTTAGCTTCTGGATCCCAAGCCTAAATGCTAAATGGGATCCCATTTTTTAAAAATCGGGATCCTGTTTATCAAAGGATGGTGAACTGACAGACGGGAAACAAGATCCCGATCTTTACAAAACAAGATCTTATTTTCAAATTGTATTTATTAAAAAAAAATGAAACTCAGTCATTAACAACTCGGGATCTCGATTTAACAGAGAGAGTGGTGACAAATGACAGTGACCTCCGACCTCCAGGTACGCCTCCACCTTTTTTTTTTTTTTAGTGTTTTTCAAAAATTTATAAGAGAAATGTAGGTTTTAGCATTATTTTTTTCAGTTTGTTTAGCATTTTATGTATTTTATTTAGGTGTAATAGGATAATTGATAATTTGTAGAGGTAGAAGAAAAAATGAAATGAAACCCTGTAGAAATGAAAAAATCATCCTTGAATCGTATCTGAAGAACAAAATTTAGCTTTTGAAACCTAAATTGTTCTATCAAACAAAAAAAATTGCATTTGAAAACCCTAATTGAAATTGAAAGAAAACAAAAAAAAATACATTGAAAACCCTGATTTGAAATTGAAAGAAAACAAAAAAAAATACATTGAAAACCCTGATTTGAAATTGAGAGTGTAGACATCAAAATCTGACCACTCCCATATAGTCAAATTTGTATCCTTTATTTGCCTACTTCATATATATTAATTAAATAACTCATTTAGTTAATATTTCTCCTTCCTCTAAGGTGTCTAAAGTATTTAATTTAATAATTAAATACTTTATCATTTCTTCTCCAAATTAAATAAATGTATCAATTTATTTAACTTAGTCATTTACCTTTTGAATTTAAATCAATTTTAAATTCATTCTTTCTCTCTCCTTGTCCCATCCTCCATAACCTTCCTCTAATCTGGATTAACTTAATTAATCCATGACTAAGATGTGCACATCCTTAATCTGGATTAATGTCACATCCTCCATATTTGGCCACTTGCCTCTAATCCTCATTAATTTTCTTAATCACATGTTTGCACAACCTTAATCTAATCACTTACTTTTTTTGGTATGTCCTCCAAGTCAACCTTTCATAGGTACTTTCCTTATTAGGAATTGACCTCTTCCTCATGTGAATTTAAAATTCACATTTATTTATCCCATGCATTTCTCTTCCCCATAATCTCTCATAGGTCACATTAGTCACATGAGACACGAACCTCCTTTAAGAGGACCTTGTATTATCCTTAGGGTACTTCCAATCATGTTATTTCTCCAACAACTTCTCCCATCCCCATGTTGACAAAAAAGGACTTTCTAAAATTCCTCACTTGTCACCATCAACCCCATATGGGGGCAAGTATTTTCTTTTTAGAAAATCCTCTCTTAATCCCAAGGTACTTGCAAGTACCTCCACATCACATGTCCCTTTTCCACATCATTTGTTCTCTTCACACCTCACATTCCACATGGCAAGATGTGGTGACTTGTGAGTCCTCAACTCACCATAGCCCTCCATCTTGTCCATGTTGGCTAAATCCTAGCCATCCATTTTTCTTTAAATTGGAAGGCTTGGTCTCAAATTAAGAGGGATTAGAAGAATTGGATTCATTATGCATTCACACAACTAGAGCATTAAAACATTCAACTAAGCCTTCAAGCACTTTACACTTAGCATTCTTAAGCCTCTTTGCATCCTCCATTATTGTAACCATTGAAGCTTTTATTGCATCCAACTACCATCCTTACCACAATACCCATTTACATTATTGTAATCCTCATAAAATCCTTTCCACTTTGCATCCACTTTTGTATTCATTTGCCATCAAAGGAGCATGTACAATCAAGCATCATCAAAAGGGCCAACCAACTTGTCAATCCAAACAAGGTATAAAGTTCCTTTTTCTTTGTTATCTTGGTTGGATTCAACTTAGGCTAATCTTGAGTGTTTGTTTGTGTTTTCTCTTTTTCATTTCGTTTGGTTTTATATTCTAGGTAGGAAAAACACTTGCACACATTTCTAGCATGCCCGATGGGACTCACAAACTGGTTCGTTATATTTTATGTTTGCTATTTTTTGATATTTTGTAGGTTTAGGTTACACAGAGGTGGCCTTGCTTAGAAAATAGAGGTGACCTGCCCTAACAGAGTTGGCTTGGCTAATAAAGGGGCAACCCCACCCTAACAGAGCCGACTTGGCCCACAAAGGGGCAACCCCGCCCTAAAAGAGCCGGTCTAGCCCACAAAGGGGCGACCCCACCCACAGAGCTGACCTCGCCCACATAGTCGACCATGCCTAGAACATAGAGGCGGCCTCACCTTGGACAGAGGTAATTGAGGTAAAAACAAAGACTTAAAATTTCATTTCTAGAGTTCACTTATTGTTGTTTTCCTTAGTACCGACCCTCTAACTTGTCTTGTTTGTGAGTGTGTTGGTTTTTACTAACGTTTGTGTAGCTGTTTCATGATTGTTGAAGGCCAAAAGTAAAAACTACTAACATATTTGCTACAAGAGGAGAGAATAACCTTCATTAGTTAGATTGTTTGCTTATCATTTTCATCTTAACTAGGCATATAGATCTGATTAGGGGGGTCAAATAACTTTTTTGTTGTGTTTGAAAGGTGGACTATTGATGTATCCAATCTCCTCATGCCATTTGGCAATTTTGGGTGAAGACAAATCGTAGTCCACTTAGTCCTTTGTGTACCTTCTTTTCTTTAGCGGGGCCTGCTTGGGGATTTCATCACCCCAATGGACGATCCGAACCACATGTTACTAGCAGGGTATATAAAGAGGGGAGAGTGAAAGCTATACCTCAATCTAGTCACATCATGTTTGGTGGAGCATCAAAGCTAGGGTGATACCTAGACAAGACGTGAAGAGCTAGTCTGAGCTTTCAGTATCTCACTAGATGTTTTCGACTCACGCTTGTGACAGGTTGGTGTTCATGGTTGTGCCCCACGTACCATGCATATACCAGGGACTCCCTTAGTTGCCTTGTTCAACCTAGTTTGAGGACCGTGTTGGCCATACCTTCACACTAATCTTAGGATTGTGTTGCTTTCACTGTCTTCTTTGTGCAAAACTAATGCGTATCTATTTAGACAAGTTAGTATTGGCCTTTTTCTTGTTGTTTGCTCTATTTTGTCTTTTTCCATAGTTGTTTTTGCCTTAGTCAAGCCCAAATCAACTAACAGAGGTGACCTGGCCCTAAAGGGGTGACCTTTCCCTAACAGGGGCGACCTTGCCCTCCATAGGGGTGACTTGGCCCTTTTGTTTGAGTTGTTTGCCACTTTGTTCAAATCAAATTTGATCAATTTTCATAGAATAGGTGACCCTAACCTAAAAGGGGTGACCTTGACCTAAAAGGGGTGACCCTGTCCTAATAGGGGTGGCCTGGCCCCAAGTTGAGTGACACAACCTTGAGATAGGTGACCTTGCCCTCTAGAAAGTCAATCCCACCTTTAGTTTGTCAATCATTATCCCATTTCAAGCATTGTTCTCCTATTTCGAGCTCCGTTCACTTGTTCAGTATATCCATTCACCCATTCTGAGTGTCTGTTCATCCATTTCGTGCATCCATTTCCCCATTTCGAGTGTTGTCCTTGTTTTGAGCATCGTTCTCCTATTTTGAGTATCCATTCACCCATTCCAAGTATCCATTCACCCGTTTTGTGCATCCATTTACCTGCCTTGGAAATCCGTCTACCCATTCACCCTATTTAATGACATCGCTTAAATATTTTTTAGACTTAGTCGAGTTTGGAAGCTGTTTAGGTGACCCTGCCCTAACTTGGGTGACCCTAACCCAGTTTGGGTGACCCTACCCCAATTTGGGCGACCTTGACCTAACTTGGGCAACCTTGACCTAACTTGGCGGCCCTGCCCTAACTTGGGTGACCCTACCCTAGATTGGGTGACCCAACCCTCATTTGGGCGACCTGGCCCCAAAGCTCACTGACCTTACACTTGTTACACGAGCCTGATCTTTTTCTAGAAAGCTAACCTGCTGGGATCCCAAAAAGCTTATTGTTTGTTTAGCCGTTTGTACATTCTGTTCACGCATAATCTTCATGTCAGTCCATTTGCATCCTTATCCATCTGCATCCAATCATTACCTAGATCATAAAGGTACATCCTTAATAATCCTTAAGTTACACATCCATTATTGTTTTCTTAATCCAAATCCTCCGAACTTCGTTTGAAGTTATTATCCAAATTGACTTAGGTGTCTAAAATTGATCATCATCCTTCAACATATTCTTAGAATCACCATTCATCCTAAGTCAGTCATCATCCTTAGCCCAATCTATCCCCCTCCATCTCAAGGAAAATTCGGTGTCGTGATCATCAGTTCATCCATTAATCCGATCAATCAGCACCTTAAGTCACCTAAGGTGATTTCTGAACTCAGTGTATAATCCCTTCCAATCATCCAATCTCATCCAATGTTTTCAATCATTTTATCGATCAATATTATCCAATCTAATACAATCACATCTTTATCCAATTATCTAATCAATCGATCCCTTATCCAATCAAATCAATCATCACTTAGGTCATCTTTGCATCACATTTTAGAGTTTAACCGCATCTTAGTTCATTTGGTAGTCTTGCACTTTCATGCCCATTTAGACCCTATCACAAGCAAAGAAGAAAATGGTAGAACAACAAGCCCAAGGTTCCCAACCAAATATCCCACAAGATCCCCATAAAAGTGCTTTGTCACAATCCAATACTGATGTTCAAAACACCACACCACCTGGTGATGAAAACATGGTCAATCAACCTAAAGTCACAGTGAACGAGTACCTTAGCGATCCTGTCAATGTTCAGATTATAGATCACCTCCTCAACGAGCATGGGGATAAAATTATCGCCACTTTGATCATGAAAGGGAGCAAACTATTACCTAATTTTGATATGTCGCAATATCTCGGTGCCTAGACCTTTCCAACACTTACAGATCCGTAGACTTCGCAAAATGTTCCAAGGAATTCGTATGTCCCTGAAAGTGCACTTATAGATAATTGGTATCACCCCGATTTTGGAAATATCATGATATGTTAAGTTGCATGTTATCCTCGCCTCCCTTTCGTAGCCTCTATAGAGCAACATGATCCTAATGATCCCTACACCTATGGCATGCCACAGTACATTCCATTTGCTCCACCACTCCCGCCTCAACATCCTGGTCAACCACTTGTCAATACTGGGGGAGTACCTATTCTTGTATTGATTCCACCTCCAAGATCTACACTTGTTGGCAATTTATCTCGACCTATATTCTAGCGGCCTCCTGTTAATCCTCAATAATCCCCTACATTGCAAGCACCGCCTCAGCATAGGGCTATCCCTCATAAATTCCCCCATAACATACTGTTGTTGTTGTATCCTCATCCCAACCACCTCATTAGCAACCTCCTCTATAAAGCATCACAATCCCCCAACAAAACATCACAATCCCATGATTTTTTTTTTATTCCTCAACAACACTCTATTGTTCCTGCGCAACCACCACACCAAGTGATGCAAACTACATCACAACCGTCGCAACTGCCCCATGACGCTTTCCTAGTAGTCCCACAGCAACAACATATCCTATCTCACCCATCTTACTAGCAACAACCACAACAACAACATCCACCTTAGCATACACACATCCCCACGCAAATCCAGCGTAACCCTCTCGCACAATATCTCTACCATCCATCTAGCACATATACTGCCTATACTGCTCCATCCAATCCTAATCCAAATCCCCATCTGGCCTCTCAAAATCCACCACGGACTCAACCACCTCCTTACACTAATCCTCCACAATCACCCACGAATCTTTACCAACAACTATCTAACCCACAACCACCTCCATATGTCACACAATAACCCACTATTGTGTATCATAATCAATCCAATCCATATTATCTTCAGAAAAAACACTCATACCAATAAGGGGCTTTATCCATGTCATATACTCAACAACAACCATCTTATCAATAAGGTGCTCCATCCACCTCTTACTATCAACAACCACTGCCATACCAGCAAGGGGCTTCCACCTCTTCATACTACCAAGTTCCTACACAATATCAATAGGTTGTTCCATCCACTGTATATTATCAACAACAACCACCCTACCAACAAGTAGTTTCTACCTCTTACCATCAAAATCCGACATCCTCATATCCACCTTGCGTTAATCTGCAATTTGCTTACATCAATCGAAGTCAAAAAATGCCTCCATCCTCATCATATCAACAATATCATCCATACAATCAACCTACTTTGACTCCTGCAACACCTATCAACAAAGACTTGGAAGAAGTGAAAGTTGAGCTAAAGGATTTACAAGCAAGGACGGGCAAACAATCGTTTAAATTTGAGGACATTTGTCCCTATCCATTTGATCCCTCCATTTCCTTGGTACCTTTCCCTAAACATTTCGAAATGCCAAAATTTGATAAGTACAAGGGAACCAAAGACCCCAAGGCTCAACTTCAAGAGTTTTATGCCCACTGTCAAGAAGTCATGCACAATGATAACTACCTCATGCGATTGTTCCCTAGGAGTCTATAGGGAATAGGTCTTGACTGGTTCATGGGTCTCGAGAGGGGATCTATTCAATCCTTTGTGCATATGTCAGAAGAGTTTGTCTCCCACTTCTCCTTTAATTTGGAGAAGGATATTGATATGTTGGATCTCCTGAAAGAAAAATAACGTGATGGGGAAACGTTTGCAAGCTATCTTCAAAGATGGAAAGCCTTAGCCAACCAGATGAAATCCCCACTAAGGGAAAAGAACATGGTCACTTTGTTTATTAGAAACTACCATCCAAATATGGCCCACAACTTTAGACTTCACTATGTCACAACCTTCTCAACCATAGTGGAAAAAGGTCCTATCCTCGAAAGAGCCCTTATTGCCAAAGGGTAGGTCAAAAATTTCAACTCCGATAAAGAGAGGTCCTTTGGGGACAAGCCTTGTTATTGGAATAAGAACAAGAATGCTGTCAATGATGGTGTGACTGACACCAAACATGTCCAAGTGGATAATGCCTCACAGAAGCCGCAATATCCTCCCCCGTAGTAGTCGATCCCAAATGCCATATCAGTGCCACAAGGAGCACCTTGTCCTCCCCAACAATCTAATCAAAACAACCAAGGGGGAAACAAATGCCAGTTTACTCAATTAGGAGAACCCCTCAGTGCCGTGTTTAACAAGCTTCTTCAAGCTAACTACCCAATTATATATCCTGTAACCAAGCCTATTGATGAATCCAAGCCTAAACCAACCTGGTTTAAAGAAAACGAGTATTGTGAATTTCACATGATTAAAGGGCATACATTGAACAAGTGTCAAGGTATAAAAATGTACATCTAGGATCTCATAGATCAGGGTGACATTCATGTGGATGCCAACATGACATCCTTGTCTAATGCTCAACTGCAAATATATTAAAATGCTTTCCCTAAGCATAACCAAGGTTCTAGTACATCAAACTCCAATCCCGGGCCTAGAAACAATAACAACCAGAATAACAACACTAACAATATCAGTTACAAAAATGTGCCATATAATTATCAAGGCCTTCTCATGCACATCGAACAAGCAGAACCATGTGTATCTATGATATGTGTCAAAAGAAAGGACCCATAATGTGTTGTTACCGTTCGTCGTACCTGTATCACAGTTTTGGGAGCCTCCGCATCCACTCATCCACCATCTGTAAGTTCACAAGACAACATTCTTGATCATCTAGGAAAGACCTCAGCCCAAATTTCTATCCTAGATTTGCTTAAGTCTTCTCCTGTGCACCAAGAAATCCTAAAAAAATCCTTACAAAACACTCAAGTTCCCAATGACATAGATGCTACACAATTTCAAGCATTGGTAGGGCACCACTCCGCAACCTACCAACTAGGCTCTATAGTCAAAAGGATATGCCCCACATTGACTCAAACCATAACCATCCCCTTCATCTTGAGGTTGGTGTGAATTCTCATAAAGTAAAAAGGGTCCTGGTAGATAATGGTTCTACCCTAAATCTTTGCACGTTGAAATTAATCAAACAAGTGGGACACACCCAAGCTAACCTAAACAATCAAGTTATCACTATCAAGGAATATGATAATGCAAAATGAGATTCTGAGGGCACTATTTTCCTTCCTATTCAGGTGGGCCCCATTGTGCAGTATACTATTGTCATGTTCTGGACCTTGATCTTCCATATAACATCCTCCTTGGCTGCCCATGGATTCACACTATGCAAGTTGTTCCATCAACCTATCACCAATGTATGAAATTCCCATTTCAAGGAATGGAAGTAACCATACAAGCTGATCCTCAACCGTTCGAATATTTCCGTGCATTAGAAGCTTCCTTTCGCCATTCTCATTACTACCCTGGGGTAGAAATGGGGGCACCTCGGACATCATCATCCCATCCATCCACCAACACACTAACTTCCACTTCATCCACTCCATCATCTACATCCAATTCCACCATTACCAAGGTCCAGATCATCGACAAGGGGTGTTGTGAATATGAAATGCGCACAACATTGAATGTGGCAACCATGCCACCCTGACCACATACATATGATCAACCTTTTCAGTCTATCCTAAAGGAAGAAGATAAGACCATCACCCTCAATGCTCCAAATGTGGGGTCCAGTACCTTCCACTCTCCTGGATTATGGAAAGACACACTTGAAGATGACATCAGCCAGTGGGTGTATCATGAGGAACCTGAACCCTCTCCCCCTTTGAAAGAATATTTCCAAGAGGTCTATCCTTGTCCTTCTAAGTTTGCAGAAAAACCACAACTATCAGGGGGGAGGCCTTGGTGTGGAAGATCAAGGAAGAGGACAATCGATAGAAGCTTCTATGCGTCCAAGAAAAATGGGCTTGGGCTATGATACCAAACAAAAGGGTCCTAGTGCCTCTAACAACACCAGTGTAGAAAATAGTTCCCTCAAAGACATACTAGAGGAAGAATCCATCATACATGGGTATGATGATGTTGATCACATCGACCTTCCTTCCATGCTTGAATGCCTATCCATTTGCACCATTAGCCTATCCCTTCAACATCCTGAACTCATAGACTGCAACCTATAGGGTAATGCACCTATCAACTCCTTCCCCTAGTGGATCAGTACGTGCATCTTATGGGATTGGGGGAAGATGAATGCCCCAGCCGCAAAAGTAAAAAGAAGCAAAATAAAAAAGGGTTACCTCGTGAAAACCTCCTCGAGGCACTTTGTGACTTTAAAAAATTAAAAACAAAGGATGTATCTGATCGCAAAAACCTCGATGAGGCACTAGAAGATGGGGAAGTTCATCTTCCCCTTGTAGGAACTTAGCTATTCAGATGATCATCCATCCTAATCGAAGAAACACAAACAATAAATTTGTGAACTAAAGAGAATCCCAAAATCACCTATGTAGCCAAAGCACTATCAAAAGATGAATATTCTACCATCACCAAGCTTCTCAAAGAAGGAATCATCGATTTCGCATGGAAATATTCAGACATGCCAGGCCTTGATCCTGCTTTAGTAGTACATCACCTAGACGTCCATCCTAATACCAAACCTGTCAAACAAAAGCTCCGAAAAATTCACCCCCAAGTGGCTCTACTGGTTAAGAAAGAATTGGAAAAGTTGTTGGAGGCAGGATTCATCAGACCCATCGACTATTTTGACTAGATCTTCAACATAGTGCCTGTCACCAAACCATATGGACATATCAGGATTTGCACATATTTTTAGGACCTCAACAAAGCTTGCCTAAAAGATGACTTCCCTTTGCCAAATGTTGATATGTTGGTTGATCTAACTGCTAGACATGAAATGCTATCCCTCATGGATGAATTTTTTGGTTATAATTAGATTAAGATTGCCCCTAAGGATCAACACAAGACTGCCTTCAGCACCCCATGGGGCACATTTTTCTATAATGTCATGCCTTTTGGCCTCAAAAATGTAGGTGCAACTTATCAATGAGCTATGACCGTCATCTTCCATGACCTCATTCACATAATAATGGAAGATTATGTTGATGATTTGTTAGGGAAATCAAGAACAAAGGAAGAACACCCGACAATCCTCAAGAAGATCTTTGAACGTCTAGAATAGTATAAAATTCGATTGAATATGAAGAAATGTGTCTTTGGTGTCACATCAGGAAAGCTCTTGGGTTTCATTGTCTCCCGGAGAGGCATAGAGGTCGATCCTGCAAAGGTCAAGGAAATCATGGAAATGCCTCCACTACACAATCTGAAATAGTTAAGAAGTCTTCAGGGTAAGCTCCAATCCATCTGAAGGTTCATTGCTCAACTAGCTGATAAGTGTTAGTCATTCACACATCTCCTAAAGAAAGATACTGCCTTTAAGTGGAACCAATAATGTCAACTTGGCTTTGACTAGATCAAAGAATATTTAGCTCACCCACCCATCCTTATGCCACCAATTCCTAGTAAATCACTCTTGTTGTATATTTCGACTACTTCTATGGCACTGGGGGCATTGTTGGCACAACATGATGAATCATCCAAGGAATGAGAAATCTACTATATCAGGCGAACTCTCGTAGGCTATGAATTGAATTATTGCCCAATGGAAAAAGCTTGCCTAGCTGTGGTCTTCAACTCGTAAAAACTTTGACATTATATGCTTAGCCATCCAGTCAAGCTAATCTCCAATGTTGATCCACTTAAATATTTGTTATCCAGAACAAATATGACTGGTCACATGGCTAAGTGGGTCATGCTGTTAAGTGAATTTGATATAGAATATGTGGATCACAATGCAATCAAAGGACAAGTGATAGTGGATCAGCTGGAAGATGGTCCATTAGTAGATGCCTATCCTCTAGAAACAAAATTTCTTGATGAAGGGGTCTTCACAATCTTAGAAGCTGCTACATGGACATTATATTTTGATGGGTCATGCACACACAATGGATCAAGGGTAGGATTCTTGCTCGTTACCCCCCAAGGTGATTACATGCCGGAGTCATTCTGATTGGCCTTTCCATGTACCAACAATATAGTTGAATACGAAGCTCTTATTACTGGCCTTAGAATTACAATCCAATGGCATATCAATCACCTGCAAGTCTTTGGTGACTCCCAACTTGTTATCAAATAGGTCAACGATGAGTTTTTGAAGAAAGATGATAAGCTCTTACCATACAAAGTTATGGTAGATGACTTCAAAAAATAATTTACCTCCATCCAATTTGATCAGATACAGTTGATACCATGGCTACCATTGGTTCTCTCCTTGACATGCCTAAAGATCAGACCGAATGCGAGTTCCTAGTAGAGCAACTGTTAATCCCAGCATACGACATCCCTAAAAGTGAGATGGTGTGTGATATCAGAGGTCCTACATCACCCTGGTATCAAGAAATCTACACCTACACACATGACAACACCCTACCCCCTGAACTAACACGAAACCAACACAAATCATTTATTCAACGAACATCCCATTACACCATCGTAGGTGATACACTTTATCGACATGGGTATGATGGAACCCTCCTTGGGTGTCTAAACGAGATTGAAGCCCGCATTGCATTAACAAAAGTACATAGTGGTGTATGTGGGGCCCATTCAAATGGTATGACACTAGCCAAAAGAATTCTCAGGGCTGGTTACTATTGGCCCACATTGGAATAGGATTCTTGTGATTTTGTGAAGAAATTTCTACCTTGCCAAAAACATGCGGATTTAATACATGCTCCTGCACAGGATCTCCAACCTCTTATAGCACCATGGCCCTTTTCCTAGTGGGGCTTCAACGTAATCAACAAGATCTACCCCCCATCCTCTGATTGCCATACCTTTATTATCACCGCAACTGAGTACTTTACCAAATGGGTGGAAGAAATGCCATTCTTACAAATCATCGGTACTCAGATTTCCAAATTTATCCTATTCCATATCCTCTACAGATATGGAATCCCATCAACCATCCTCACTGACAATGGAAAGCCTTTCAAGAACCAAGCCATGAAACACCTTTGCGAAACGTTCCACATCTAACATTGTTGTTCCACGCCCTATTACCCTCAAGGTAATGGACAGGCGGAGGCCACCAAAAAACTCTAATCAGGATCCTCAAAAAGGTGGTCAATAAAATTGTTCGAGATTGGCACCTCCGTATCCATCCTGCCCTTTGGGCTTACCGCACCTCCATCTGCACTCCTACTGACACTACCCCATATTCTCTTGTCTATTGTGCCGATGCCATCTTGTCGATTGAGGTAGAACTCCCATCACTGAGAATATCCCTAAAAAATCTCATCAGTGATGAAGAGAACCAGGTTGCAAGGCTCAATTAGTTGGAACTCCTCGATGAAAGAAGGATCAAAGCATATGACGATCTTCAAGCATATAAAAATTGTTTGAAAAAAGCTACAACAAGAAGGTCTATCCTCGCCAATTCAGTGTTAGTGATTTAGTTCTTAAGGAGAATCAACACAGCCAATAGGATCGAGAAAAGAAGGGCATGTTCGAAGCAAATTGGTTGGGCCCTTATGTCATAGCAGCAAAATATGGTTCAGGAGCATATAGGCTTGCTACACCTAAAGGAGAGCCCCTAGAGGAGCCCATTAATATCATGCATTTGAAAATATTTTATACTTAAGTCAGCTAGGGTATCCTATCCTATAAAATCCAAAAACATACAAAAAAATAAAAATAAATAAAATAAATTAGAAAAATCCAAAAATAGTAAAGAGAAATAATTTGTCCTATGGTGAAAACCACCTTTGGTGGCACCTTGGATATGTACGTTTGGTGAAAACTTGGCCATAGGCGCCATTCGTATAAGGCTTAATCACTATCTACCTTGCGTCCTAGTTACGTTATGCTTCCACCCATCCTAATCCTCCTATCGATCATGTGCTTCCATCCGCATGCATCATCTGGTCACTTAGTATATTTTGGTTAAGCATTGGATGAACTTCATCCGCTATCCATCACCCTGAGCTTTCATCCTAATCTGAGCTTGTGTCATTCGTCTTGTCGTTTTGTTCGTCTTTCCCTTTCATTTAGGTTCTTTCATCATGTTGGTCTTCATTTAGATCCCATCCTGTCTAGGTGAACTACATTTCCCTTGCACTTTCACGTAGGCAAGGCCGATCATTTGATCTGCCGTCAGGGCTTCTTGTCTACTCTATCGTCTTCCACCGTCTGTCTCCTGTCTAGTCAAACTAAATTGCCCCTGCGCTTGCACATAGGCAAGGCTGATCATTTGATTCACCCCGGGGATTATTTTTTTGTCCCCATGGTCCCCTTTTCACTCTTATCCATCATTGGTCTTTCATCCTTTTCAAACTATGTTTCCCCTATGCTTACACGTAGAAAAGGTTGATCATTTGATCCACCCTTGAGGCTTTTATCTTTTCTTTTTTTGTTTTATTTTGTCCTCGGTTAGTTCAGTCATTGTCCTCCATCATCTATATTCATCGTCCTCTTTCCGCTTTTATCCATGGTCTTTTCTCAAACTACGAGGGCTCTGAGCTTTCACATAGGCAAGGCTGATCTTTGATCAACCCCCAATCCCCTAGGTCTTTAGGGTGTGTCATTCTTGTGTCTTGTGTCTTGTGTCTCCTGCCTTGTGTTGTGTTGTCAAGTATGTCCTTATCTAGCTAGTTCTTCACAAATGGGATCCATTCGTATCATGATATTTAATCAGTTTTAGAATCTCTTGCATCATTATCGATCTTTTAGTTGAGTATCCATCTTTGGTCTCAAAAGGATGCATCCTTCCTAACAGACCTCATCAACCCCATCCATCCTCTTGATCCTATGGCAAAGGATGTTTTGAAATTTATTTCAATCTTTTGATGCTTTTGGATTCTATTTATCATTTGAGCTCCCTATCGTCACTTGTCAAGGCTGCCATGATCTATCATATTATGGTGTGTTTTTGACTAGTTAACATAGGGGTATATCTTGATCTTTGCTTGTTGTTGTCTTCCTAGTTGTCCCATGTAGTACCCACCAAGATCCCTGAGGTCTTGTGTTATGCTAGGACATCCTTCTGTGCTTGTGATTATCCCAATACCTAGCCCGACCAAAGTCATCGTGAATTTGGGGTGTTGGGATAGCCTTCTTAGTTGTTGTGTTTGTGTATACATTAGACACTATTTCGCCTTGGTTTTACATACTATGGTACCTGGTGTCTTATGCTATAGCAAAAATCAGTGCTCTGAAAATGGAAAATTGCATTAGGATTGCATTTCACTTTCTCATCCATTACATTGCATGTATCCTCCACCCCTTCTTTCTCCAACCCATGACTTATGATTTTGGTTGTGCGAACATTGATTCCTTCCATTTTCCTTTCCCCTCAGGATAATTATGGTTTTTGATAGGTGTAGTTTCACACCCATCCTCTCCTTCACTTCCATCATTATGCAAGCCCTTACTTACATTCATGTTCACATTGCATTAAATTTACTTATTAGGATTTAGTTAGATTTTCATCTCACATTTTAGGTTTGCTAAGTTGCATTTCATCCCATGTGCATTATCATGCCATAATCATTTTTAAGTTGTTTAGATTAATTTTAATTGATTAGTCTACACATCTTAGATTCATTATTAATCCATTGCATTAGCATATTCATCTTAGTTCAAATCATTAATATCTCCCATGTATTGTCACCTGCATCACAAATTTTTAGGTCCATATCCACATCCATAACATATAAAATCATAAATCATCCATCACATCCTACAACATAAACGTTAGACATCATTCATATCATCCATATTATCCATATAGGCATAAAACATAAATCATCATAGGCATATCCATACATTGAATTATAATGATTATCCATAATAAAACCATGAACATACTCATATGCATAAATAAATCATCCATCACATACACATCAAGGTATGTGTAGGATCATGATGGGCCAAAAAGTGGCTATATGTAAGTGATATGATGGCCCATGTGGCTGATAACTTTTTTTTACCCAAAATTGATGAAATGAAAAAGGTTTTTAAAGGAGATTCTCAACTTTCCACTAATATAAATTATGATTTACTTTGAATTTAATAAATAATTATTATTCATTTTCTATTTGAATTACGACTAAAGTCCTTATTGATAGGCTGGTTGAAAAAAATCTATAGCTTTCAAACGGTATCACATTTTTTGAATCCAAAAAATGTGTCACATTCTATGCTTCACATACTATAGGATTAAAAAAAAGAATTTCATGAAGTTGTAACCAAGTTAAGGTGGTCAGACATACGATTTTTTTATATTTTTCAAAAATTGTAATAAAAAAATCATAATTAATTATTTACTTGGGAAAAAATTATAAAAAAATATGCATCACATCGGGACATGAGTCCTCTACTTATATCCAAAATCTTATAAAAAAATATTATAATTTTATTGTGGTTAGGGTGGTCAGACAGACACCTACTTCTTATTTTTTCCTTGAAATTTAAGTACTACTACATTGAAATTTCAAATTTTCACCAAATAGATTTATTTATTTTTAAAATAAACCAAATAGTTTAGAAACTACATTCAATTTTCTACAGATTCTATTCTTACATATTTTTGAAATAATATAGATAACTTATTCATTTGAATTTTTACGTCAAGTTGCCTAACTCTATTTTTTGAATTTTCATTGCCACTTAAGGGCCTATTTTTCCCATGATGATCCTACACATACCCATCACATGGTGTCCATAAGGGCTCTCAAATATCATATAAAAATAAAAGTACAATGTCCATCACATAGTCCATAATAATGTCCATCATATACATCAAAATATATGTCCATCACATATGTCATCATATAAAGTATGAATACAAGGCTCTGAATCAACTCCGATCTCTGTTGCTTTATACTGTACATCCATCCTGCACCTATCAAGCATCGAGATCCTATCCCTCTTGTCCTCTAAACCATGATCTGCCCACATTCGAACTTTGAGGTGACTCTGACACTCCTCCTTTGCATGGATGGGTCTCTCTCTAGCTACTATATCTGTAGGTATGTGTCTTTGCTGACCGGGACATGGCTGGCATCTGTGGCCTCGCTCGAACATAGGTACCCACTATCCTAGATCTGGAACTGCTATGAAATAGACACATTTAGTAGCTGGCCTCTCGCATATACTCATCCTGCTCTGCAGCCTACTATCAGGCTGAATCCCACTCTGCCGTATATCTATCTCAAAATTTGCATATGGATCTCCTCTCCTGTGCTAACTGTAGCTGCTCAACCTCCACTCCCATCCAAGACACCTGATCCATAGCTCTATCCCTCTCCTCTTGCATGGCCTGTACCCATGCCTATAATCTCTGTACCTCTGCCCCTATCTCACCACCCTCACCTTGTGCTGCCTATGTTTGCCCTTGTGCTACATCTCTCTCCCACTCTATAACCTGTATTTGTGCCATTACTGCATCCGTCTCATCCTATAGAGCCTCCACCTATGTTTGTAAGGCATCCCTCCCTGTCTCCAACACTTGTACCTGGGCCCTCATGGCCTCCTCCCTCTCCTGCATCTGTCCTATGTCTCCCACTATTTTCTTTGCTACCTTGACCCTATCATGAAGCTCATCTTGCTCCTATCACAGCTCCGTCCTCTGTCTTAGTAGCCCCTCTACCTACCTCCTCAAATCCTCCATATCCATCTTTGCCTCCACTAGGGTCTCTGCTAATATCTTCTCTGTCACCCTTCCAGACTCTCGCTGACCCCCTACTTGCAATATCATCACCACTACCTCTAATTGGTCTCACTCCCATCTCACCGTCTCCCCCACCTCATGCTCCCTGGACACCTCTCCCTCCAGATGAGTTACCTCTACTCGTAGCTCACTCACCTCGACTCATAAACTATCTCTTTCCCTCCACATCTCCGCCTCATGTCGCGACACCATTGCGACTACCTCCCTAAAATCCCTTTCACCCTTTGCCTGCACCCTGGCTATCTCTACTCACAACATGCTCACCTCTAGCTCTACTCTACACCTCATAGCCTCGGTGTCCCTCAGTCCCTGCTCGGTGATCTGTAATCTCACCTCGGCCCCTCTCAATAGCATGGTCGGATCCTCTGCTATGGGTGGTATAATTACCAATGGGTGAATATCATGCACATCCATATCCATCGCCTTTTCCTCTCCCTCATCTCCCATGTCCATCACCTCCACCTCGGCCTTGATCTTGACCTGGGCTCTCCTCTACAATCTCCTCCTCCTCTCACCCATCACCTCCATCTCTGCCTCATCTCTCTCCTCCTTGGCCTCAATCTCCACCTGGGCTCTCCTCTGCAGTCTCCTCCTTTCACCCATCACCTCCACCTCTACCTCATCTCTCTCCTCCTCCACTAACCACCTGCCTCACCATCCTCCTGTCCTCTCTCCTGATACCCTCTAGCTCCAACCATCTCCGTCCCTCTCTCCTGCTACCCTCTGGCTCTAGTCACCTCCGACCCTCTCCTCTTCTACCCTCCCGCTTTAACTGCTCCTGTTGCCTCTGGCCCTCTCCTCTACTGATCTCCTGCTTCGGCTACCTCCTGCCCTATCCTCTGCTCTACTAGTCTCACCTCATCCTCTGGTACAAACCCCAATGCCTCTGTAATCGACTCCTCTAGCATAATCCGTGGGGTTGGTGATGAGAAAACCACGCGATAAACCTGATAATCACCCCTACCTCTACCATCCCTTCGGTCCTACCTGGATAGGTCACCAACTCTCGATCCAATGTCTCCCAATGCTCCCTCACAAAATCTAGCACAATCGGCTCCCCCCTTGGTCACTCTCGTGTAATTCATCTAAATATCTCTACTCCACGAGGAATGTCTTGCATCAACCCAAATTACCTAGTCACCCTGTCTGACCTATGTGACTCCACTATCCACGACTCCTTCCCAACTATATATTATTGGGTTAGGAAATGTCCTCTGTGTCTCTCCTCATCTCTCCTCCACTTGGAAAACCATCGTGTCAAATACGACCTCCACACTATCTCCTCCTTCTCAAGATCATCAAATAGGCTCCTCCATTCACCCAGATCCCCGTAGCCCTGATAACGCAATATCCAACCGTACTTTGAACCATACCAGTATGCCATTGGTAGTGTCTCATCCTTTGACCTTGCTATTGCCGCATCTGGCCTGGCCACACTAATGTGCTCCCAAGTCCATACCTGTAGTAGTGCCACCTATGCCACATTGAGCCCCTCTCAGTAACACACCACATGCATGTCCCTATACAATTGCGCTAGGATGCATGGATCCCATGTGAACTCCACCTCTCTCCCCTCGATAATGTGTCAAATCACCTCCATGTAGCTAGAGCTACAGAAGCATCCACTCCTATCTAGTATCAATATCTCTCTGATTAGTCTACACAAGTATAGTGGCAACACTGGTACCCCCAACCCTAGAAACCTGTGCACATCCTCTATAGAGGAAGGTCCTCTCGTCCAAACAAGACCTATAAAATATGATCTAATGCTGCCCCATCTGATCTCATTGCGCTCACCATGCGACCTACTATCAGAAGCCTCAATATCCACCATATGTCCTCTAAGGTCACCATCATCTCCCCTATCAGGAGATGGAAGGTTGAGGTCACTGAATCCTAGTGCTCAATAAGGGTTGTCAGCATTGTCCGATACACTCTAATTGACAGATATTGTAACATATGTAACATCCCTACCTAGGACAAGGCCTCATGGTCTGCTCCGGTCATTGCTCATCTCGTCGCCTCCAATACCTTTGATCTTCTCTCCCACGTCCGCAAACTATTGAACCACTACAACCATATCACACAACTTGTCAATCTTCTTATCCTTTCCTTCATCTATTCCTATTCTCCCTTTTTTCGGCATTGGATTCTCTTCTCACTAACCCCCCTTGGACAATTTCCCAATTCTCACAACTTTCATTTATTCTCCGCCCCTTCTTTTTCCTTTTTTGTCTCCCCTTTTCTTTTCTCTCGCCCTTCTTTGGGGTGAAGTCACCCCTTTTGGGGCGGGGCCGCCCCTTTAGGGGCACCGCCACTCCTTTTGGGCAAGGCTGCCCCTTTTGGGTGGGGTCACCCCTTTAGGGCATGACCGCCCCTTCGGGGGCATGACCATTGCCAAAGGGGTGGGGTTGCCCCTTTTAGGGGCGTAGCTGCCCCTAAAGGGGTGCGACCGCCCCTTTCAGGGGTGCGACCGCCCCTTTCAGGGGTGCGACAACCCCTTTTTGAGGGCACAACCGCCCTTTCCAGGGTGGGGCTGCCATTTGAGGGGGTGCAGCTGCCCCTTCCCCCTTTCCCGAATGCCTTTAATAGGTGCTTTGACCTACCCGATGGGAGAAACAAATGTATCGCCCTCTACCCATTTTCCTAACCTCCCCCCACCCAAAACCCATGTTTTTAAACTGCATTAAAATTCAAAGATACATCAAACAATGCTTAAAATCACAAAGAGGGTTTTGGATCTAACTTGGTGTGGAACCATGCGCTCGTGGTAGAACCGCCGTACCTCATCCCCTTGGTGGATAATGTCTCTATCGTAGTCATCTAACATCTTCTCTTCTCGTATCTTTCTTCTCCTCTCTTCTCTCTCTCACTCAACTGCCAATTGCGCAAATGAGGAATAGTAATTCTAAAACTACTATTTATAACTTTCCCCCTTTTTTCCCCCCTTTTTTAAATAAAGGGTATTTTTTCCTTTTATTTAACCCTCTTTTAATTCAACTAATCCTCTAACTTCCCGAAGCCCCCATTTGCACACCGCGAGTTTGTTTGACTCCATTCAAAAGTCAATCTTCTCATTTTTTCAAGCTCTATCCAACGACACCTTCCGTTTCTTCATATCAAGAAGTCGCCCGATGCCCCTTTTTCCTCCCCAATCACCCTCTCGAGGGGGCATACCCTACCATTTTCACCCATTGCTCCTTCTCAATCATTTTCTCACAAGATCAAGGCATCTCCCCTTATTTCCCTCCAGTTGAGCAGCTCACACAACTTCTCCCATGCTGGGGCATCTTTTTTTTCTAGTCGCTTCCTCTATAGAGTCATTTGCATTTTATTTTTATTCAAAACAATGTTATTCTAACAATATTTCAGAGAGGAGAAAAATGTAGACATCCAAATTTGACCACTCCCATATGGTCAAATTCGTATCCTTTATTTGCCTACTTCGTCTATATTAATTAAATAACTCATTTAGTTAATATTTCCCCTTCCTTTAAGGTGTCTAAAGTATTTAATTTAACAATTAAATAATTTATCATTTCTTCTCTAAATTAAATAAATGTATCAATTTATTTAACTTAGTCATTTACCTTTTGAATTTAAATCAATTTTAAATTCATTCTTTCTCTCTCCCTGTCCCATCCTCTATAACATTCCTCTAACCTGGATTAACCTAATTAATCCATGACTAAGATGTGCACATCCTTAATCAGGATTAATGTCACATCCTCCATATTTGGTCACTTGCCTCTAATCCTCATTAATTTTTCTAATCACTTACCTTTTCTGGTATGTCCTCCAAGTCAACCTTTCATAGGTACTTTTCTTATCAAGAATTGACCTCTTCCCCATGTGAATTTAAAATTCACATTTATTTATCCCATGCATTTCTCTTCCCCATAATCTCTCATAGGTCACATCAATCACATGAGATAAGGACCTCATTTAAGAGGACCTTGTCTTATCCACATGGTACTTCCAATCATGTGAATTTAAAATTCACATTTATTTCTCCAACAACTTATCCCATCCCCATGGTGACAAAAGAGGACTTTCTAAAATTCCTCACTTGTCACCATCAGCCCCATATGGGGACAAGGATTTCCTTTTTGAGGAAATCCTCTCCTCATCCCGAGGTACTTGCAAGTACCTCCACCTCACATGTCCCTTTTCCACATCATTTGTCCTCTTCACACCTCACATTCCACATGGAAAGATGTGGTGACTTGTGAGTCCTCAACTCACCACAACCCTTCATCTTGTCCATGTTGGTTAAATACTAGCCATCCATTTTTTTTTTAAATTGGAAGGCTTGGTCTCAAATTAAGAGGGATTAGAAGAGTTGGATTCATTATGCATTCACACAACTAGAGAATTCAAGCATTCAACTAAGCCTTCAAGCACTTTACACTTAGCATTCTTAAGCCTCTTTGCATCCTCCATTATTGCAAGAATTGAAGCTTTTATTGCATTTAACTACCATCCTTACCACAATACCCATTTGCATTATTGTAATCCTCATCAACTCCTCTCCAGTTTGCATCCACTTTTGCATTCATTTGCCATCAAAGGAGCATACAATCAAGCATCATCAAATGACCAACCAGCTCGTCAATCCAAGCAAGGTATAGAGTTCCTTTTTCTTTGTTATCTTGTTTGGATTCAACTTAGGCTAATCTTGAGTGTTTGTTTGTGTTTTCTCTTTTGCATTTCATTTGGTTTTGCATTTTAGGTAGGAAAAATACTTTGACATAGAAAGAAAACAAAAAAAATGCATTGAAAACCTTAATTTGAAATTAAACAAAAAAATTTGAATTGAAAACCCTAGTTTTTTCTTGAAACCCTAAATTCAATTCAAACAATTTTTTTTGCTAATTTACCCTGAATTGAAATTAAACAATTTTTTTTGCATTCAAATGAAAATCTTGATTTCAAGCTCAAGAATATTTGATAATGGAAAAAAATGATTTGCATTTCTTAATTTTTTAAAATTGAATGTATTTGCATTGTAAATTAGGGTTAGGTTGATATTGAAAATGAAATAGGATTTGATAAATATTATACATTTAAATGTGTACTCATCAAGAGACACAATCAATTAAACATTACATGAACATAGATATAATTAGAATAGAAAACAATATATGTTAAACTTTACTTGTGTGGTTAGTGGATTGTTACAATTGATAAATTTTCAATGTTTGTTTACAAATTTAATTATCAAATTCCTAAATCCTTGTACAATCGATTTCCAATTGTCACTTAATTACTCAAATATGTGCATTCATTTCTATTTTATGTTTTTATCTCTCTTATTCATGCGTTGTTTCCTTTTCTTGTTTGCATGTTTTGTCTTTTGTCTTTCGACAATCTTAACTCTCATTCTAGTCAATTAGTTGTTAATTAGGCTTCTAGTTTAGTCTAAAATTTCAATTTCCACTAGTTACCTAGACACTAAAAGAATCTAAATATTTTTCTTTTCTTTCTTTTAGGTTCTTTCAATTCCAAGCAATCAAAAATAAAATAATCTATTCAACATTAACTAATTTTATTATACATTTTATATCATAAAATTTATTTAAGTGGGAAATATTCAACTTTATCATAGTATATATTAAACTTAATATATATATATATATATATATATATATATATATATATATATATATATATATATATATATACAATCAATATTAATGAAAAACATACATTAAATAAAATAATCTTATACTCAATTAAAAAATATCAAGTTAAAGTATAGATCAAACTCATTCTTAATAATACATAATTATGTGTTTCTATTATGGAAATAGTTAGTCTATTCATAAAATATAAAATATTCATAAAATAGTCAATCTATTCCCCTAAACTGTAAACTGATGTCTTAAGGGGTCCTAATATGACATTTCTTAAGGGGATCAAAGAATTTTTCAAAATTTGGTGAAGTTTCCCAAGGCAACCAAATTTAACAATATAATAAGATCGTGCAAGATTATAATATGAATGAGATTTCATGAGAGGTTGGTCAATCGAAAGAAGAGCTATCTCAATCAACTATTCCACAAGAAAATGTTTTTCACTAACTTTCAAGTCCATTATTACAAGGGCCAACCAAAATTCACCCTAAGTTCCCTAAACCCTAAACCCTAAAGCATTCATTTTGTCCTAGGACCTTAAAATGAAATTTGTTTGCCTTGGGAAACTCCACAAAATTTTATTCCCTTAAGCCATGCCATTTTTTCCTAGGACCTTACTACATAGATCCCCTTAAGCAATCCTATTACCCTAAACCCTAAAATCTAAAATCTAAACCCTAAACCCTAAAGCCATAATTTTTTCCTAGGCCCTTAATGAAATTTGGTTGCCTTGGGCAACTTCACCAAAATTTATTCACTTAAGCCATGTCATTTTTTCCTAGGACCTTACTACATAGATCCACTTAAGCCATCCTATCACCCTAAACCCTAAACCAATGTATTAAGGGGTCCTAATATGAAATTTCTGAAGGGGATGAAAGAAGTTCTCAAAATTTGGTGAAGTTGCCCAAGGCAACCAAATTTAAAAATAATAAGATCATGCAAGATTATAATATTCAAATGAGATTTCATGAGAGGTTGGTCAGTCAAAACAAGATCTATCTCAACCAAGTGTTCCACAAGAAAATGTTGTTCACTAACTTGCAAGTCCATTATTCCAAGGGCCACCCAAACTTCACCCTAAGTTCCCTAAACCCTAAACCTTGAACTCTAAAATCTAAACCCTAAAACCTAAAGCATTCATTTTGTCCTAGGTCCTTAAAATCAAATTTGGTTGCCTTGGGAAACTCCACAGAATTTTATTCCCTTAAGTCATGTCATTTTGTCCTAGGACCTTACTACATAGATCCCCTTGAGCAATCCTATTACCCTAAACCCTAAAGCATTCAATTTGTCCTAGGACCTCAAAATGAAATTTGGTTTCCTTGGGAAACTCCAATTTTTTTTATTCCCTTAAGCCATGTCATTTGTCCTAGGACCTTACTACATAGATCCCCTTAAGAAATCATATTACCCTAAACCCTAAAGCCATAATTTTTTCCTAGGCCCTTAATAAAGTTTGGTTTCCTTGGGAAACTTCATGAAACTTCATTCACTTAAGCCGTGTCATTTTGTCCTAGGACCTTACTATGTATAGATCCCCTTAAGCCATCCTATCACCCTAAACCTTAAACCGATGTCTTAAGGGGTCCTAATATGACATTTCTTAAGGGGATCAAAGAAGTTCTCAAAATTTGGTGAAGTTGCCCAAGACAACCAAATTTAACAATAATAAGTCAAAACAAGAGCTATCTCAACCATAGATCCCCTTAAGAAATCCTATTACCCTAAATCTTAAACTCTAAACTCTAAACCATAATTTTGACCTATTACCTTAATGAAATTTGGTTGCCTTGGGAAACTTCACCAAATTTTATTGAAAGAAGTTCTCAAAATTTGGTGAAGTTTCCTAAGGCAAAAAAATTTAACAATAATAACTCAAAACAAGAGCTATCTCAACCATAGGTCCCCTTAAGCCATCTTATTACCCTAAACTATAAACCGATGTCTTAAGGGGTCCTAATATGATATTTCTTAAGGGGATAAAAGAAGTTCTCTAAATTTGGTGAAGTTGCCCAAGGAAACCAAATTTAACAATAGTAAGCCAAAACAAGAGATATCTCAACCATAGATCCCCTTAATCCATCTTATTACCCTAAACCCTACATTCTAAACTCTAAACCATAAACCCTAACGCATTCATAATTTGTCCTATATTAATAGTTAATAATTTTTTCATTCAAGTAACATACCTTAGACACAAATGAGGCTTACACATTTTATCATTTGTATGAAAAATTAGGCCATTTATATTCAATGGTTTTTAAAGGGTATTTCCTAAACATGTATCTTACATTGTGAAATTACAAATCTAATGTAGGTTCACTTATATCTTAGAGATCACATGGATCAATTCAATATAGTCCGTAATCCACCTCCACCTCCACCCACTCCACCTCATAACCTCCCACCTCCACCACTTGAAACAGATGGTGCTCGCTTGAAAGAACAAATCAATGCCAATGTTAGAACCATTTAGGATCAAATCAACATCATTCAAAGTGAAGAATTTATCACACCACCTTTGAGGATGTTTGCATCTAGGATTCAAAATGTTGTTGATGCTGTTAGGGATATGGATGTGATCTATGATGAGAATTGATGATGGATAGAGGAGAGGAGAACTTCTAATTCTAAAAAGGAAAACACAAAGAAATGAAGAGATGCAATAGAAAGCCACAACACTTTATAAATTAAGACAATGATCTTATAGTTATGAGTTTATAAATTTGGTTTGATGGATATTTTGTGTGATGAATTTATGAATTTGGTTGGATGGATATTTTTAGTGAAGAATTTATGATTTTGGTTGGATGGATATTTTTAGTGACATGAATTTATGAACTTATAATGCTGAATTTATAATAGTATATATTTTATGACTATCTTAAATTTTGAAATTTTTATGTACACATAGTTTCTAGTTGAATGATGTATGCATGCATTATGCATCACATATGATATTTTAAATGTATTTATATTTTAAATTTTGAAATTTGTATGCACTTGCTCAAGTTAAATAAATTTATGTATGTGTATGCATATGTGTTCACATCCTATTTAAACAAATTTGCATGTACATTTCAAATTTAACTATTTCTTGTATTTTTGTAAGTTTGTATGTTAATTTTGTATAATTTAATGTAGGTTAAAACACTTCTATAGATATCATGGATCGATTTAACTTTGATGATATCCTCAATCTAGCACTTGAAAAACCTCCAACTCCACCCCCTCCACCTCCCCCTCCACCCCCTCAACCCCCTCCACCTCATATCCCACCTCCACCACCCGCTAGATCAGATGAGGCTCACTTGTGAGCACGTATAAATGAACACATGGCATCCGTTCAAAACCAAATCAATGCTATGCAAAATCAAGCATTGACTCCATTGCATGTGAGATGTTTTACATCTACAATGCAAAATGTTGTCGATGCCATCAGGACTATCGATTATGACTTAGATAGGCATTGATGAGATAAAGAGGAGATGAGATGATTTTATTAGATGGTCTCTCATATAGAGAAATTTTAGACCTAAAAATAACAAAAGCCCAACTAGCCCCTTATTTTATCGACCCTAATACTAAGCAACCCATTCCTCCCAATAAATCTAGAATATCCATGAGGTGGTGTATACATCCACAAATGTGTACACATTTTTGGGATTGATGGTATATGGTATTTGATAGTCCACCACATGCTAATGTGGAGGTCCCATTATATTTTATAGGAAACTATATGTATAGTTTATTATGGGGCAAAAGCCCAATTATTTTGATTTTAAATCATTTCAAGGTGTTATTGGTGGCATGCCACAATAGAGGTTAGGGGAAAGGGTTGATCCCCAATGACCTGTACATGCACAACCCCTTGTTTCTCCTCTTGGACCTGCCATTCCCACACCTGTGCATCAATAGGCAGTGGTATCGACATTAGGATCCCTTATTACACTCACAAGAGACCTTGATTAACATGCTTTTGCGGTAGCGGGTAGGGAGCATACATACCATGATGATGGAGGAGTGTTTTATGGAGTTGGTCCTAGTACCAGTCCATGAGTTTCGAGACCACATGTATGTACTAGTTGCCATCAATTATGCTATGAACCTGATCAGGCCACACCCAGTTTGGGTGGACATGGAGATTCTAGTGGATCATTTAGTCACCTTAGTTCATTTGTAGAATTTACTACTACAGACTGTCACCTTGAGGACATTGCGACACAGGTATACATATGCATCTACATGTTGAATTTACAAGAATTTTAACGAAAGTATATATTAAAAAAAGTTTGCAATACATTTTAATAATCAAACTGTTTGGTGTACATATGACACTAATGATGGGGCAATCATCTGCATCGTGAGTACATATGTCAAGACCAGTCCTAGTCGGCAACCCTTATTGGGTATATTTTGATTTCAATTTTTTAAATTATATATGAAATAATTTTTAACTTGAGTTTTAAATTTATAATGAACAATCATGAACATATGTTTTAAATTATTATGTTGGTTTAGGGGAGTCAATCGAATTCCATGTCGATTCCAATTGAGGGGTTGTCGAGTGCTCCTCCATTGTCGAGCGTCATAGATCAGGGGCAGGTACATTTATATTGTAAATTTTTTAACAAGTACATTACTATGGTTACAATTATGAATTTTGAATTCACTATATATCAAATGTACATGTAAAAGTTTGTAAATATTATAAACGTTAAATGTATATTTGTATGTCTAGGTTGATACGACAATGAGAATGGGCATCGGACATACATTAGATGTTACCGCTACTCGTGATGCCTTTGAATTTCAGGTTGTTTAAAAAAGTTTCTACACAAAATGTGCAAACTTGAATATATATATTTTAACCTAATTCAAGTATATATGCTTTAAATTTGATCTTGTAGGATTTTTTTAGTGCAACTTTTTGCCATGACTCAATCATAGTTACACCTCTAGGAGGACATGCAGAGTAGGCTCCAGATATCATGGTAATTAAAATTTTTTATTATATTTAAAGTCAATTACAAATTATACAAGTTGTGAATAACTTTAATTAAATTTGAAATTGAATATATATATATGAGCTCATATTTGTTACATTATTTTTCTTTTATAGCATGAGACACATCTTGTAGTTGAGCATGTACAAACAGGTCTTGGAGTAGAGGGTGCACAACCTCATATTACAGTACAATTTAAATATGATAAAGAATTACATCTTTTTTAATTGTAGACTTACATTTAATTTCAAATTTATTTTTCTTGTATATGTAGATTGATTCAGAGAATTTAGAGGTTGGTCCAGGTGCACTAGAGTATCCAGATCCAAATATGTTGGTAATTTAATTTTATGATGAATTATAAATTAATTTTTCATTAAATCATTTTTCATCGTATTACATCTGATTTCATCTTTCTCTTGTACAAAGTGTTTCAGGTCATCCACATAGTCTGCATGGTGTGAAGAAGTCTTTTGATTATAGAAATGATACATGACCTAAACATGATTTTATGGGTTATATTTGATTATTTCATGGACTACATATTTGGTTTCTCATGTACTCTGTTGGACTTTATTTCATGGGTCGAGTACTTTGTTGGACTTTATTTCATGGGTTGTACTTTGATGGACTTTATTTCATGCACTTAATATATTGGTTTCATGCACTTAATATATTGTAAATGATGGAATTTATTATTGTTCAATTTTAATTTACACATGTACATTTATACATTTATGTTCATAGTCAAGAAATTAGTATAGGACATTAATGTGAAATTAAATATAAATATGAAATTAATAGGGCATTTTAATATTTATACTTTACAAATTTAGTGATCCATACATGATATACATGATATGTACATTCAATAATTAGTGATAATTAGTCAATGAACTTATTCAATTCATGTCCTAATGGGATGTCTTAAGGGGTCCTAATAGGATGTCTTAAGGGGTCCTAATAGTATGTATTAAAGGGTCATAATACACAGTTTAGATCTAATAAAATAAGAAAAAAAAATCATAATCTACAAAAAAATCAATCCATTTATATATCACAAAGGATGAAATTTTAAGAAATAAACAATACTATATAAGATTAGAGAACAAAAGCATTAATAAATTCTATAAACTAAACATAATTTATAGGTTATCTTAAGGGGATGTATTAAGGGGTCCTAATACGGTGGCTTAAGGGGATCAAAGAAGGGTATAATATAGGAAAATCAATGTGGTCTACATGATGTATAATTTCCTAAAAAACTAAAAGATATATTATTCCATCGACCATTTCATTGGATTTTAATCAAGCATGTTTATGTTCATGGACATCTAGTTCAAGAATAAGTCCATAGAGATAGGGTAGAAGATATTTCTCACTTGGTACTAATTATTAATCCCTTCTTTCTATGATGAATAGTGCTTTAGATTTATCCTAATAATTAAATGATGAAATGAAACACCTAAAAATATTTTTAAAAATCTTCCATAATAGAATTTTATCTAAGTTCATTTTTTATGGCAATTCATAAATTCAATGAATTTTTATTAAAAACCTCCCAAAATAGATCAATTTAGATACCCTTATCAAGTAGAGTTTGTGACACTTTATAATTTAATTTGTTATATTCCTAGGTTTTCAAAGTGTCCAAGAAAAGGATAAATTATTGAAAGAATACTCCAAAATAAAATGAGAAAAATTGAACAACATCATTATAAAGTACACTAAAAACATGCTAAGAATAAAAAATATTCTAAGGTTCATCTCCTAGGCTTTAGGTCCTATGGTTTATGGTTTATGGTTTCTAGGGTTCATGAGATGCTTAGAATAACAAATCTATATGGGTTAATGGTTTAGGGTTCATCTCATAGGCTTTAGGTCCTATGGTTTATGGTTTATGGATTCTAGGGTTAATGAGATGCTTAGAATAAAAAATCCATATGGGTTAATGGTTTTGGGTTCATCTCCTAGGCTTTAGGTCATATGGTTTATGGTTTTGGGTTTCTAGGGTTCATGAGATGCTTAGAATAAAAAATCTATATGGGTTATGGTTTAGGGTTCATCTCTTAGGCTTTAGGTCATATGATTTATGGTTTCTAGGGTTCATGAGATGCTTAATCCCTTTAAGTCATTCTCTCAACTCCCCTTAATCCACCCTCTCCCATCCCTTTAAGTCATTCTATCAACTCCCCTTAATCCTATGGTTTATGGTTTATGGTTTCTAGGGTTCATGAGATGCTCAAAATATAAAATCTATATGGGTTAATGGTTTAAGGTTAATCTCCAAGGCTTTAGGTCCTATGGTTTATGGTTTAGGGTTTCTAGGGTTCATGAGATGCTTAGAATAACAAATCTATATGGGTTAATGGTTTAGGGTTCATATCCTAGGCTTTAGGTCCTATGGTTTATGGTTTAGGGTTTCTAGGGTTCATGAGATGCTTAGAATAACAAATACATATGGGTTAATGTTTTAGGGTTAATCTCCTAGGCTTTAGGTCCTATGTTTATGGTTTATGGTTTCTAGGGTTCATGAAATGCTTAATCCCTTTAAGTCATTCTCTCAATTCCCCTTAATCCACCCTCTTACATCCTTTTAAGTCATTCTCTCAACTCCCCTTAATCCACCCTCTTACATCCCTTTAAGTCATTCTATCAACTCCCCTTAATCCACCCTCTTGCATTCCCTTAATCCACAATGTTTACAAAATTTGGCTATGCCATCTTAAGAACATCTCAAACTTGTGCCAGGAATGTAGTAGGTCTTCATGCCACCTGATATCAAAAAGGTACAAGCAATATCAATGAAATCATCAAAACACACATATTTTAATTTATATAAAACTATCTATTTATACACAACTCAAGTACTTATATTTAAATGTATTCCACACATGTCTGTAGATTGAATCTTCATCCCCTCCTTTTTGTTTCAAAGTATGAGATCAATGTGATGATGGCTTAAGGATATAAAAAAGGATAATAAATCAATTTTAACTATTAATGTACAAGCAATATCAATATATAATCAAAACATGTATTTAAATATAATTTAACTAATAATTACTTGTTTTTACCAAGTATTCCATGTCTACGTTGAATCTGCATGAACTCTCCTTTTTGTGATGATGGCTTAAGGATCTATAAAAGGACAATTTAAATTAATTTCAACTAATAACAAACTTGACCAATATCAAAACATGTATTTAATCTATTTAAAAGTATAATATAAAACTAAAACTATATTTACCTATATTTACTTATTCCATTGTACCATCTATATCCTCTCTTTTTTGCAATGCATCTATGATTGTCTCATGCTCTTCCATAGAAATTATCCATAACACTTTATTTGTAGGTCTCCCACAACACCGATCTAGTTTTATATTTGTTTCCACCACCAAATGTGAATAATGTATAATATTTTTATGCATTTCATAATCTTTGAATGTAGGTAGACCATTATTCCTTATCAGGTATTTTCGTAGCCAAGTTCCAAGAACCACCACTAATCCTATTGGAAAACATGAAAGCCATAATCAAATAAGTTCTCAAAATTTTCCTAAGGGGATCAAAGAATTGTTCTAAAAAATTTCTTAAGAGGATCAAAAACTTGTTATCAAAAATTTGCTCAAGGGATGTCTTAAGGAGATCATTGCACCTGTTGGATAATGATAGCCATCATCATCTTCTTGAGGTGCTATTAAATTATTTTTAGTCTCCACACAATGAGCCAACCAATATTTTGTTTCCTCTTCATTCCCCTCAGATGCAACAACAACATACACATGCCATGCAAACAAAATTTGATTTAATAACTTGCACACATCCATATAAATAATTTAGTATTAAAAAATGACTTAATAAAGTGAAATAAAATGAAATAAATTGAATTAAATACCTTCTTGTAAAAGTTTTGAAACACGGTCATAGTCTTCAGATGCAAACACTTGATCATTTTCTTTAATAGTTCTTTCATATTGATCACATGCTTGTGCACGTATCAACGATCTTTGCTCCCACTCTTCAACCCATTCTATATTTTCACATGCTTCCCAATCTCCTGAGATACAAAACTAACAAAAACATGCAAGCTCCCTTGTCCAGATAGTCCATGTGCTTGTTGTCAAAACTCCTAAATGAATGCCATTTAGTAGATCCACTGATTGTTTCATAGTCAACTCTAGGTAGAATATTCTCTTCTTCAACCAACCAAAAGAATCGATGAACTATAAAGTACTCACTTGAACCAGGTGCAGATAATCTTGTATTGCACCAATCCACAATCCCATGTGCATATAAAAATTTTATTGCATCCTCGAATTTCAATTGTTCTCTATCAAGAATTCTTTTGACACACACACCAACTCCAACATGCTCTCCTTTACCATGCCCAACTTAAAGAAAAACTCCATATATGTTGGACATTATGTTCCTTGTGAACCCTACTTAACCAATAGAACATTCGAGCATTCTTGAACTGCCCCGTATAATTATCTGACCATATAAGGCTTTTTGTCATTTGGATTCCTCTTTCTCTTAAATTTATATAAAATATATTGAAACAGTATTGAGAAAACTCTGACGAGTGTAATCAGTTATCACTCAAATAAAAATGATACTCCCTCAAAAATTTTCTATCATCCTTTGTGCTATCATCTGCATGTTTATAAACAATATGGACAAACATAACTACTTGCACTGAATTATAATACTGTGATTGAATTTCCTCTTATGGAGATAGAGTATAATTTTCCACAAAATCAAGCACTAAAAGTATAGTACCAATTGGAAATATGTTTCTACATGCGCAAAATTGGCCATCAAGCCATCTAGCATGTTGAGATTGCATGACATATTTTGGTACAATCTTATTCTTAAATTCTTATATGAATGCATGCACACTAACTTTTTCTGTAACTAAATCACAATGCTTTCCGATATGTCCATCTTTTAGAGAATAATTAACATTCTTAAATCTTTTAACATCCACTAATTGTTTTCCAAAATCATTATCAACACTTTCATGCATGCAAACTCTTAAGAATGAAAGATTTCCACAACTAGTGCATTATCCAAAAATACAAGAACTTAAATAAAATAATTTTCCGTTAGATCTTTCACAAAACAAACTTGATATAGACTCCCTTATTGTTTTAGGTGGAATATTAATACCACATTCCTATATAATCATGTTAGTATGCAAAGTACAACGTATATATATAAAAAAATCATAAAAATAATGAAATTGAGCATGTGTTTTACAACAACAAGATATTCGTTGCTTATTAATTTTTACATACCAAGGTTTACATTTTTCCTGAAAGACCTTTGACTTATTTTAATATTACCAAGTAACACTAAATCACCACAAAATTTTCTATAAAATTCAATTTGTGTTGTATCTAATAGGTGTTTTGGATGAGGATCATGAACTTTGGACCCCACCCTTAAATTTAAACATCTCTAGCATTAGATGATACCCTAGTATTATCATGCCAATATTTTTCAATCAAAGATTAAATTTCAACATTCAATTTCACATCAAACCTTGAGAGTCGACCACTGAAACTCCAACATTGGTTGATAGGATCATTTTCTATACTTTCTCTTCTTTTGGTTGCTCTTAGCAATGTTTTAGGATGTATTTTTAAAAATTCACAAATATTGCTTATCATTCTTTTATTCAAAGTTGCTTTATTAACTATAGCAGTTGTTATAGCTCTTTTTGCTGCATTCTTATCTTTAGATCCATTATTTTTGCCAATAGACTAAATGACACTAGCAATAGTAGACATAACATGTTTTACTACTTGATCATTTTTTCTTTGTTTAACAAAACTGCCTAACTTTTTCATTACTTTTCTCATTTTTCACATTCTCATTAATTGCATCATTAGTTGACATTGAACTAAAAGTTTTTTACGATAAAAAAATTGATTGTATAATCTATCAACATGTTTTCTTATTTGTCTCCATGAAATCTTACCAGGAAGATTATCCAAAACATCACTTTCAATTTTTTTTAAAATATATTCAAAACTATTTTCATTTTCATTTTCACTTTCTTTCATTTTCATCTTCATTTTCATTTTCATTTTCATTTTCATCCTTATCTTCATTTTCATTTTCATTTGCATTTTCATTTTCATTTTCATTTTCATTTTCAATAACAAAATGGTTTTCATTTTTTCGTTTTCATTAAGAAGATTTTCATTTTCAATAACAAAATGGTTTTCATTTTCATTTTCATTAAGAAGATTTTCATTTTCATTTTCAAGAACAAAACAATTTTCATTTTCATTTTCAATAAAAGTATTTTTATTTTCATTTTCATTAAGAGGATTTTCATTTTCATTTTCAACAACAAAACGGTTTTCATTTTCATTTTCAATAAAATTATTTTCATTTTCATTTTCAACAACAATTTGACTCAAATCTTGAACTCTACGAATATTATCAATGTTAACATTATGATATCCAACATTTTCTAAATCTCTAATAAACACCATTTCCATGAGGCTCAAAGGTGGATTTGAAGACGTACCTAGACTTGTGCCTATTGAAACATTCTCCATAACATTAGAAGGGATATTTGAAGACATACCAAGAGTAGTTTTTATATTTGTATTAGTTTCCACATTCGCCTCTTGCAAGTTTGCATTGTCTACATCCATGGTTTCCTCAATGTTTTTATCTTCAATAATTGTGGAATTGGATGCTTCACCATCATTCATTGATCGAATTCTCATTCTTCTTTCTCTTTGTATTTGTTTCTCCTTCTCTCTCTTTGCTTGAATTTCTCCAGGGGTCAATACCTTCCTATCTTTCCTCTTATTCCGACATTGTGATCCCATGATAGAATTTTTTTGAAGTATACACAAATGAATGTCAAAAACTTGAGAGTCTTCCTTGTTTGTTCCTCCTTCAAACAAGTAGTAATTGTTCACAAAATTCCTCTTCCCCCAAACAAGTAGCAATTGAAAAAATTTCCTCTTTGTCTTTCAAACAAGTAGCTCAATCAAACAAAATTTCTCATCCTCCTTTGAAAAAAAGAGGAATTCAACAAAATTTCTCTTCCTCCTTCAAACAAATAGAAAATAAATAAAATTTCTATATTTCTCCTTTGGAAACAAATAGCAAACATATAAAATTTCTCTTCATCCTACAAGTAGCTCAATTAAATAAAAATTTTCATCCTCATTTGAAAGAAAATATGAATTCAAAAAAAATTCTCTTCCTCCTTTGAAAACAAATAACAATTCAACAAAAATTCTCTTCCTCCTTCAAACAAGTAGCAATTAAATAAAATTCCTCTTCCTCCTTTGAAAACAAGTAACAATTCAACAAAATTCTTTTTTCACAGCATCCCAATGATGCCTCCTTTCAAAATTAAAAAAAATTCCCAACTTGAAGAGCTTCAACAAGACAAAAGGAGATAAAAAATAGGGAATATGTTGAAGTTAACCATACAAATTGATTCTTAGACCTGAGATGCCCCTTTTTGATAGTAAAATAAAAAATAACCGTAAAAAATACCTTGGGATCCCATTTAAGAAACGAGATCCCAATTTATAGAAATCAGGATCTCATTTAGTAAACGAGATCTTGAGTTAAAAAAATTGGTATCCCATTTATTAAATGAGATCCCGTTCCATTTTCAATGGATTGGCTAATAAACGAGTGAATTGGAAATGAGATACCGTTTAGTAAATAAGATCCCATTTTAAAAAAATTGAAATGTAGGCTGGGTTTTTGCTTTGTTGACAAGTTTGGGAAAAGTTTTGGGGATTCAAACCTAGGCCCTGGACTTGGTTTGACCTACAAGTTGAAGGTCCTAGCAATGTCACAAAAAATATTGACTTTGGGCGTACGTCTGAAGGCTTTTTTTGCAGAGTTTTTCGACAAAATTAAAACCCATTATAGATTAGATAGTTTAGATTCCAAATATGTATTTTTTTTACAATTGGATTATTTTTTTAATTTTTAATTTAATTTATGATTAAACAAGTCCATAAACTTGAATTATCAAGGTTTTTTAGTATTTTAATAACTTTTTATTGAAACATAACATTTTTACAAACGAATTGCATGAAAGCGTACTTCAAAAAATTCTTTTCAAATTAATTTTTTAAAAAATAATCATTAGTTTAGGTTATCTTATGTGTGACATACACGACGATTTTTTAAAACACCAAATATGGCCAGTAAAAAATTAACAAAAAAATAAATTCAATAAAAAATAATAAAAAAATATGGAAAGCATGCTTCAGTGAGTTAAAAATATTTTCCCAAAAGGATTTAGAAAAATATGATTACTTAGGTCAAAATATGGATGACGTACACGTGCATGGTATGGTAAAAGAAATGACTTTTAAACAATGGTTTTTAGAAACGCTTATTGAAAATCAATTTGTATCATCTGGGTATTGAAATAAATTACATATTTGGAAACTACACTCCGAGTACTACATTTTATGATCTGTGATGTTTTTCAAGATTCCATCTCTAAGTGCTTCAAATTTTAAGGTCAAATGTTTCGAATTCTGAAAATCAGGGAAAACACTTCCACTAAATGGCTAAAAAGTGGACTCAACTTCTTGCTAGCACCCATAAGCAAGAGTGAGTTTTTTGTAGGGAAGACATGTGACTGTAGAGGGTTGATACCTTGAAGTGAGAGAGATTGTTGCAAGAAGGAATTGTAACTGTAGAGGGACTTGTGAGTCTCTAAAAATGGCTTTGAAGAAGACAGTATGGGTCATTAGACTTGTGAGAATGTTATTTTGGGAAGAGTATTGGGAAAAAGTGAGAGAAAAGAAGCTCTTTGAAGAGTTGAGAAAGATAGAAGTGAGATTGGATGCCCTTGAGGAAAGCTTGGGAATAGAAAAGAAAGCTACAATTGAAGAAAATAAAAAAATAGATGAAGTTAAATTACATTGTTTGTTTTATAATGAGTTTGCAAATAATGATTTGTGTGCAGGAAATGAAGAAGGAAAAGAAGTTGTAATAGAGGAAAAAAAAGAGAAAAACGAGGAAAAGCATAGGTTTGGAAAAGAGGACAATGAAAATGAGAATGTTGAAGTGCAGTGTAGCAGCCCTATGGTAAAAAGAGTATGGAGAGAAAGTCATGTGGGAGTAGCTCACACAAATGTAGATGAAAGAAAGCAGGGAAAGAAGAAAGGCACAAGGAAAGAATGGAGAAAGAAGGAGGTAGTAGCAGATGTGCATCTTGTTGATGATATAAAATAAAATAAAAATGAAATTGCATACACAAGAAAAGAGGTTGCAACAACAAAAACAAAGGTATTATCTCCTTTTGAGTTTTGCAAAGTAAATATTGATTTGCATGAAGAAAAGATAAATGAATATGGTGATTGTGAAGTTGGGGCAGCGATTGGTCCTTAGAAATATATAGATATAATGAATAAAATGACACCATTGAGTGTAGGGAGGAGGTAGAAGAAGAGAACAACAAGATTGTAGTAGAAATTCAAGAAGAAAAAGTTGGGGCAATAGTAGAGAAACAAGAAAACACATAGGTAAATAGTATGTTTATGTTATTTTTGAAATAAAATTTGATGTTAAAGAGATATATGAATTTGTGTGCATGAAAATGGATGAAAAAGATAGTATTGATGTAGTAAGTAACGATGAAGTTATAGAGGTAAAAAAATTGAAGTTGTAGCAAAGCTTGGTTCAATGAAGGACATTGAGACAATGAAAAGTTTGGGGCAACAGTTTGAAGAAGAAAACATAGAAAGGAAGACAAATGAGAAAATTGAAGGAGCAGTAGCAAATGAAGAAGAAGGTAACTTACTAGTCCAAATTGCAGTAGTTGAAAATGAGTGGATAGCTTTGATAGCAAATGAAACAAGAGTTGTAGTTGAAAAAGAGGTGAAGTTTTAATTTTTAGAGTTATTTGATAATAAAAATGAAATTGACCCACATGAGAATAAAACGGTTAATACGAATAGATATGAGAATACTAAAATGTATGATATAGTAGTAGGGAAAGAGGAGAAAATAAGGATATTTGATGATTTTGCAAAATTTAGTGATGTTGAAGTCAAAGCTGATTTGTATTGTGATGAAATGGTGAAAGAAAGAGAAATAGAAAAGATGGTTAGGAGAAGCAATAACAGGTTTCAAGCTAAAAACATCAAGGTATAATGAATTTTATTGACATAGAAGAAGAAGAGGATGAAGGAAGAAAAGGTAAGGAAGAAATGTAATTGGAATTCATTGTTTTTTATGAATTTGTTAATGTCGATTTGTATACAAGTGTTGAGAATGATAAAATGGAATAGAAATATGAAATATGGTGCAGTCAAATAAATTTAATGAGGGGAAGAAAAAGAGGAAGGATGAAGGAAGGACGAGATACGAAGATTCAGAGTAAGGTGAAGAAGAAGAAACATGTAGATAAAGAAGAAAGATGGTTGAAGAACAAACATAGGATTTTCAAATGTTCATGAGTTTCAAATCATGGAACATTTCTTCTTACCTTGGGTGTTTGATGCAGGAGCATATGGGTGCATAGGCTATTTTGCACAACCAAAAAAAGTCTTTTATTTAATTTTTGTCTTTTTCAATTTTGGCTTTGTTTTTATCTTGCAGACATGAATTAAATCTCCTTCAATAACCTTGAAAAGGTCCCTTCTTTCTACACTTTATTTAGCTCCAAATTTAGATGAAATTTGAAGGCATTTGGTGTAATTTCACATTACATAGAGAAATATATTTTTTTATTTTTATTTTTTTGTAACTCCAACAAAGAATTAAATGATTTGGGAATAAAATATTTTCCATGGTGTTGGTGTTTGGGGAGTGGAGTTACCGGATGATGAATTGGATGGTAATTTTTGGAAAAAAATTGAATTTTCCTAGAAAAAACATTAAAGAGACCATTTGTATGAATTACCATGCCAGAATGGAGGAGGTAGAGGTTTGATTGGGATTTTGGGGAAGAAAGAGATTGTCTAGGTCGTGGCTGTGAGACCCGATTTCAATAAATTGAGCATAGATTTCTCATACGGTAACAAAATCAAGATTTTAAAAATGATCTAGAAAGCTGGGAATGAGGCGCACAAAACCCATGTTGGTATTTTCAAAGATTTGTGATAATCAGGGAGCAATGAAGGACAAAAAGTGACGGGTTTATGGTGGAATTTCACATATTTGTTCTTAATCTTTCCCGTAGATGATTTTTGTAGTAGATAGAGATTATGTGGAGGATTAAATGTATGTATTTTCATGATTTTTATTGGTAACGAAGAAATTTGCAGTAGATTTAAATATTTTTTCATGGATTTATGTTAATGAAGAGTTTGGGTTTCTTGCATGTAGCTTGCTAGTAGCTTTGAAGACTAAATATGAGATAGATGACTTGCATAAATTGTGTTGTTGTCTACATGAGTTTTTGAATGTTGTTTCAGTGGATTTCTCCATGGTTTTAATTAAATGAATGTATAAAAATTTAGAGTTTGTGAAGTTGGATTGAATAGGCTACAAGATTGGGTGGCTTGATAAGGTTTCCTGGTCTTGACTACATCAAATTCCATCAAACAGACCACATGCTTTATGTATACTTCAATAATTTTTATACATGTCTATGTTGATGTTGTTTTTCATTGATTCCAAAGGTAAATGGAGTTGGTAATGCAAAAGGTGTTTGATGCTAACTACATGCAGAGTGAGTTGCTTCATTGTGTTGTCATGGATTGGTTTCAAAGAGATTATTCATTCATTTGGTGATATACAACCAAAGTGGTTGTTGATATTCATGTCAAAGTCCTTGTTTTTCATTCATTACTTATTCACATGGTGTTGCTGCAAAAGGTATTGATAGTTGTTGCAAAAGTTTGACAGAGTTGTTTCATGACAAAGTCAGAGATATTGAACAAGTACTCATTACACATTCATCATTCATATTTTATTGTTGATGACTAATGCATTTTGATGTTGTGGCTCAAAGGTATTCAGTGGATAGGTTTTTGGCATAAAGACATGATTGGTGTTTATTGATGAGATCTTAATGCTTCTACAAGGATCTAAACTAATGTCAAAAGCATAATATTCTGCATCAAAGGTATATGGTCAGAATCAAAGGTTATAGATCAATTACATGTTTTGAATCCCATTGAGTTTGTTTGAAGTTGTTTTGGGTTCTTTGATTTCTTGCAAGTTTGTTCTTAAACCCTAAATGAGGTTCATTATGCAAAGTTTATAATAGGTTTAATTTTTGTTATATTTGGTTGGTGACTTACTATAACTAGTGGAAAGGCACTTTAGTTGTGTCTTGAGGGTTTTAAACTCATCAACAACTGGCCCTACTCCTTGGCTTAACCATCTTAGCAAGTTAATAACTTATATGTTATACCGACCCTACTACTTATGTTAGACCACTGATTCACCCCCCTCTCATTGGTCCTGTACTCCAACAGTCTATCAAGGCACTTGTAAATGCAACCTTTTATAAAATTAGATTTTATATAATGCTTTGATGGATCTTCATGCCCCTTTTACTGTCATATGTCTCTGTCTTATTGTTACCAAATTTTCACCTATGGCTCAATCATGTAGAGCCCATTAATATTCAAAAAAATAAATGGTACATTTTCTACCTCTCCTACATTGCATTCATGTGTACAAATGGAATAACTTAAAAGATTATAGAAATTTAAATAATTGCATTTATACAAATGCATGAAACATAAGAAAGATTTTACAAATCTTTTCTAGAATAGTAGTCTTTATTGAATGTAAATGTAAGAATATACATTTGTCTCACACAAGCCGTGAGACTAGCTTTTTCTTATTCAATACAAATCAAGATCAACAAATACATGAATAAGTAAATGAAATAAGAGAAAGTGCATGTAGGGAAGGTAACCAGTCATTGCCTGAATGATTGGTTCAGAGTTGTCTGGTCTAGATGTTGCTCGAGTTGTCTTGTGCTCCTGATTGCTACATTAGGCCATAGCAATATGTTAGAGCAGTGCTCCAAGAAATGAAAAGTTACATGCCATACATGATCATTTATCTATGCATGTATAAATTGACCATGATGTGCATTAAATGAGTTATGTGTCTAGGAAAACCATCAGGTCAACAAACACACCTAAAATGTGCCATGTTTTCTCTAATTTATTTGTTTCATGTGCAGATACAAGAAAAGTAATGTTGCTGATTTGTTTCATCAAGTTGCAACATGTGGGTTAAAACATGGCTCCCACAAGGGTTGAGCCCAACATGCCGAGTTATCAAATAATGAGCTCATTCGAGCTTATTTAAGAGGGAAATGAAATCTTGAAAGGCATCATATCAACATGATCATGGAATGATAGTGAGCATGCATACATATTGAGTTCACAAAGTATTTTTTCAAGGAGCAACTTCATATGCATTAATGAAATCACATTCAAACAACCTTCCACAAGAAATTTAGAATATATGCACTAGGCATAGTGTGACAACAATAATGAAAAGGACAATTACTATGTGGTTATTTCATTAGTTTATCATGCATTCAACGCAAGATATCATACAATATACACGATTTAAGTCGTGAGTCCCATAATAAGAGATAGAGCAAAATGAATAAATAATGGTGATAATCAATAGTGATAGCTCATTTCTACAAATACCATGTGCAATCTTGGAACATTGTCATTTTAGGGATAGTATGGAGGTGTTCAAGTCATCATGGGACACAACCACATTCATTGTAGAGACATTGAGCACGTATGATAGTGTGATCTTAAAAAGACAAGCAAATAACTGAGATGATTAAAGAAGCATGCATACATTGTAGTTATCTATTAATGAAAATAGTCAAGTGAGGAATGCATAATGATAGTCTACATCACTAAAAGAATCATAACAATCAAGTCAAGAGAATAACAATCAACTATGGAAAATATCCAAAGATACAATAGGGACAGCCAAAGGAATGTATGCCAAGTCTATATCTTTTGGGCTGTGTGAAGGCAATATGATAGTGGGTTTTGTATCAAGAATTGACAACAACAAAGCACAGATTTGGAGGGACTGTTGGTATAAATGACAGTCATTCTGAAGAAGATTCCAAGATAGGATAGTCTCATGATGATTGAACAATAAGGCATATCCATTCCATGGAAAGGATTCAAAGACAGATCTATTTTTTTTACACTTTTAAGGCTTAATAATTTATGAGGGCAGCCACATCAAGTCACATATCACTACTATGACAGGGAGATGGTAAAGAGACAGTCATTTCTTCTATTAAGAAATCAGTATGTGAAGGAGTCAGGGTTGATGTTTTGATAGCCAAGTTTGATGGTATTTGAGGGTTGGGACTTCAAAAGATTTCTGCTGACAAAGTGGTGTGTCTGATCACAAATAGGAGTAATGCATAGCTTCTCAAGTTAAATTGGTAGTGTGTCCTGACTCAAGATGATAAAAGAACATATGTACGAAGGATTGGATAAATCTATGAAGCCAAAGGGATGACTGCCAACCTTTGAAGGGTGAGTAACAATGTTTATTTAATGAGACAGTCACAAATATAGCTTGAGGACTGTTCAGTGATCCCTATAGTAGTAAAGATGACAAGGCTTTCAATGAGTTGCAAGAGGGTAATGGCTTTATCTTAAAGGGTAACCATGTTAGCAAAGATGTCAAACAAGGGTAAGGAGGCTATGATAAGGAATAGTTCAATAATTACCTTGATGAGAAACAATACCAAATGGACAATGCATAGTGGCAAATATAAAATACAGGAAAGGAATTGAAAGCTCAAAGGGCCAAAAATGTCAAGGAGAATGAAGCTCATCGGCCATTTTAGACTCAAAATGACCAATAAAATGTACAGATGTGTAAAACAGAGATTGGGTGGAGTGTTTTCAAACCCTCAACCTTGTTCAGCCATGGCCATAAAGGAATATGAAAAAACACAAAAAATGGGGGTGACTAATAGTGATAGCACAAAATCTACAGGAGAGATTTTTTCCCCTATATGAAAAGGGAAGGAACAAAGATGCTTCCAGAAAGTTCAATACTTGGTTTCCATGGCGGCCATGAAAAGAAAACATATTTTATTCCTTTAGAAGCTCAGATAAGAACACCACGACCTGTAGAGAAGAAGAAACCCTAGGTTGGGTTGTAAGCAATAGAGGAAAAATAAAATAAATGTACACCCAAGTGCAGATTTGGAAGGCTTGTGACCTGTATGCATATAGAGAGGGTTTTCCTTTTTAAGAAACCTTTAGATTTCTATTGAAAATTCTTTGAATCATACTGAAAAATGAAATTATTGTCAAGGGAAAGCAAAATAATCAAAATATTAAAACCTTTGACTAATGGTGGGTCTAATTCGATCTCTTTTCTTTCTCATAAAAGTAAAAACAGCAAAATGTTTTCATTAATGGCTTACCTAAAAGTTTCCTTGTTGAATTTTATGGTTTGTGCCTCTACAACTGCGTCTCCTTCCTTAGATTTTACCATGGTCGAGCTCTACAAATATTTGATGGCGGTGGTTCGGCTTCCTTCAGAAGCTTTAGAAACAAATGAAATGAAGTTTCATGTTTTGCATTGCTTTTGTTTAGGGTTGAAACCCTAGTAGATGCTGATGAAACTTTAGGCATTTTTTGCCTAAGTATTAAAAAAATGCCTTTGAAAATTATTAAGGCCATGGGTTATGCCTTTTCCTTAGTGATGTTTTTATAGTGTAAGTCTTTTTAAAGACTTGTAATTTATTTCTTTTATTTTTGCATATATTTGAAAGTGTAAAACACTAAGTCTTGATGGTACTTTATAAATCATTTAGAATTTAGTGTTCTTTAATGCAAAATAAAATGATCGAACTATGAAAGATTTTTGCATAAATATTAATGTAAAACAAGTGACTTAAAAGGTGTGGTTATAAGCCTTTAAGTCATCTTGTTATTCGTTAATGCAAAATGGTACGTACTCCTCTTAGCCTTTATGAGGACTTGTTCAAAGAGTTATTCTTTTAAGAAGGATTTACTTTTGAGTTATGATCTTGGAGAGAATATGGGCAGGTTGGAATCATTTGGCAAACATGTGCCAAAGAAACAAGAGCTGTTTTGAGCTTTTATGAGCTTTGGAGAGCATCTAGGGGTGGTTGTGAGAGGTTGAGAGCCATTTAGAGTAGATTTAGGCTTTTTGACTTGGTATGGAGCATTTTTAGAGGTGTTTATGGTTTGATTAAGTCTTGCATGACTTTTTCAACCATTATGAGCTTTGTTGGAGATGGATTTTGTTGCTAAATTTTAGGGTTTTGAAGACATACGAGTTCATGGAGGTTCTAGTTCCTATTTTGGTGGAGCTACTTGTTGGAGTTGGATATAGTCACCTATCTGACTCATTTTGTGATCAGTTCTTACTTAGTGCCTTTTCTGAATTAGAGACTTTTGCAGTCCTTTGACAGAGAAAAGCAGATTTATCTAACTCATGTTTTGATATGAAATATAGTGAAGGCCTTGAATACTATTGACTTGGAGTTATTGCTTTCTTATTCTTTGCATCATTGCGTTCAATAGTTGATTGATCAAGTTGTAGTGAGGTAATATCTAATTCCTTATAACTTTGTCTCAAATTTTAGAACCTTTATGCAAAAAGGTAGACTAATGCAGGTTACAGATTGTGTTAAGAGGTATTAAGGACCTTTGGATGTGAAATTATTTTCCTTCTTGAAGTCTAAACATCATAACCTATCTGTAAAGAATTTATGCAAAAGTATATGATAATAGGTTGTGCAGGTCAAATTCTCTGTCAGTATAACAAGTGCATGAGACTTTGATTTTTCATAACTTTTATCAGTTGGGTGTATCACCATAGGAATTAGTATTTACCACTTACAGTTTTCATTCATTTTCAACAAATCCTTCTCTCCTTTTTTCTTACAAAGAATCTGTAGTTAGGTGATTAACCAATAGGAAGCTGACCTTCTCTGGAGGTTGACCTCTATTTTCAAACCCCATACTTCTTAGAGGTCTTCCCATATTACACTAGATTTTTGAATTTCACTTTCAACAAGGTGCAAAATCCAAGTGATAACACTTATTATTGCTCATCCCCATTTCATTTTCCCTAAGGTTGTCTGTCATATAAGAAACCTCTCTATATGCTTCATGACACTGTCCTTCTCAAAACCATTATTTTCTCTGTGTTGCAGTATTCCTCTACCTCCTTCCTTCTTTATACTCTATCATTTCACTCTTGAACATTGACATACCTATTTGTTCATACCATTGTATCATTTCAAGACTTTGCATTGCTTCCTATTTGGATTTCAAAACTGCCCATGACATGTTATCTTTGATAGTTGAATGATTATCCCTGATCATGGTGGTAATCCTTTTAGAATAACTATCCCATGCTTACATTTAATTTGCTCATTTTTTTTCCTTGAGAATGGTGAATGTCATGTTGATTTTGAGGGACAACCATTATGATTTTGTTGTCGCTTAATTGTTCTTTGAAAACCTCACCTAACACCTTCTCAAACTCTACCCTAGCTTCCTTTGTAGGGACTGATAACATCATTATTTGACTGTTATTGTTGTTATTACAGAAAAAATACAATTTTAATAGTCATATGACATCATTATCATAGGTCCGACTTTCCATTTTCATACTTTGATATTGCATAGTCATTTACTCTTTTCATATCATTGAATGCACACCTTTGATGATGAAGAGTGCTTCTCATGACTGTCCTTAAGGTTGTTACTCCATCAAGCATTTCTTTTTGTTATGTTCACCTTCAAGATAATACTGTCCTTGACTTTATTGTCTAATACAATTTTGTGCTTTTGACTGCCATAATGAATTTAATTGATAGAACTACCCTAGGAAGCAAGGCATGTCCTCTTTTCATGGTTTTCATCATAAGGGACTGCCATAGATTGTCAAAGGTTTCCTTTAATAAATTTTTCCTTTTTGTGCAAGTATGATGACTATTTATTACATACCACTTTAATAGGTATTCTCTACCTTCTACTTCACCATAGGTCTTGGATACTTCATTAATTTATCACTGTCCATGATTGATTCATGCCCCTTCTCATATACTAGATTGTTGTTATAACCATCTTTTTGTAACCTATTGAAACAATCATTGGTTTTCAGTTTGTGTATATCTTCATATGCTTGTCCAAAAGTCTCAATCTTAGTAATACAGGATTCTCCTTCTTCAATTTTAACCTTTAAAGCTTCGACAGCTGCTCATTATCATGATTACTACTCTATGCTTGAGTGTAATTAAAATGAATTTTAAGGGGTACTTGATTGAGTTTATGTGATTGGATTTTTAGATTGTCATTAAGAGGTTTACTATGTTCAATATTTTACTACTATGATTTGATAGATTTTTTCCAAGCATCCGTAGCTTGTTCAAAAGCACTTGTTTTAGGCTTTTAGCCATAGCAACAAGACACTGAACTGTTTGATTAAATGCTTTGGTAGACATGTAGGAAAAATCTGGTAGCATAGATAAGGCAGTGAATTGTTTCATAAAATACCTCAAAGAAATGTGGTCTCATGGAGATGGAATTCCATGAAAATCCATATATCAACAAGGCAACAATATGGATTGTCATGGAATTCCATCACCATGTGACCACATTTCTTTCAAGCATTTTATCAAATAGTTCACTACCTTTTGTATGTTGTTGCTTAGTATTATGCTTTGATAGATTTTTTGCAAGCATGCGTAGCTTGTTCAAAAGAACCTATTTTAGGATTTTAGCCATAACAACAAGGACTTGTGAACTATTTGATAAAATTATTTAGTAGACATATATGAAAAATGTGGTAGCATAGTGAACTGTTTTGATAAAATTCCTCAAAGAAATGTGGTCTCATGGTGATGGAATTCCATGACAACCCATATTGGTAGACATGTAGGAAAAATGTGGTAGCATAGATAAGGTAGTGAATTGTTTCATAAAATGCCTCAAATAAATGTGGTCTCATGGTGATGGAATGCCATGAAAATCCATATATCAACAAGGAAACAATATGGATTGTCATGGCATTCCATCACCATGAGACCACATTTCTTTGAGGCATTTTATCTAACAGTTCACTGACTTGTCTATGCTACCTATTTGATAAAATGCCTCAAAGAAATGTGGTCTCATGGTGATGGAATGCCATGAGAATCCATATTGTAGCAAGCTGCAATATGGATTGTCATGGCTTTCCATCACCATGAGACCACATTTTTTTGAGACATTTTATCAAATAGTTCACT